>CM077034.1:61768701-61847314 GCA_039090855.1 Macrothele yani
GCACCTGTCTCAAAGACTTATGAAGTGGGCTCTGAAGTTACAGGAGAGCAATGTCAAAATTTCATATCAGTCATATCATAAGTGAATCAATTACCGGAAGCATTATCTCTTCGTTCTGATTAGTGGGGTCCCCACAGAAACTACTCCTGGATGTCAGCCTTTTACTTCTAATAGCTGATATAACATCCAGAGAGCAGATAATGGCAGAATTAACAAATGATCCAGATTTCCTTGGGGATATCTACAATTTTTTGCTTGCGGGTTCGCCCTCTTACAAAAGTGATCCTTTTTCTGGCTGGAAGGTCACAACATTTTGAGGTAATAGAGGGTCTTCTTTATTATACAAAATCTAGGACTACTAGGGCAGAGTTTCTTGCCTATGTATTCCGCGAACCCTTAGAATGGCTCTTTTAAATGAATTTCATGACAAACCTCTTGCAGGCCATTTAGGTATTCGCAAGACCCGCTGTAAATTGCGGGATGTTGCCTATTGGCCTGGCATGTACCAAAGTGTGCTCGCATACGTTCAATCATGTCACTTGTGTCAGATTAATAATTACTGTAATGTAAGACTGGCTGGTCACTTCTGAAATCTAGTTCAAGTTCTCATGTGTTTGATATTATTTCCATAGATTTATTGGGACCTTATCCATTATCTGTTAAAAAATAAAGCCCGTTATGTTTTAGTACTAACTGATAATTTTTCTGGAACAAGCTGAAGTTTTTCCCATTAAAGCCGCTACGGCTGAAGTTATTTGTAATGTCTTAGTTAATGAAGTATTTTTCTAGATATGGTGCACCTAATAAAGCAGTTTCCGATAATGGTCCTCAATTTATTTCTGACATTTTTGAAAGAATGTGTACGAGACTACACATTAAACATAAATTCATTTCCCCATATCATCCCCAGAGTAATTCTGCAGAACGCGTTAACCGAACGCTAGTGAAAATGATTGCGACTTTTGTAATGGATCATCAAGTGAAAGATGGGATGACCATTTAGAACTTTTTGCGTTCGCCCTCCGCTCGTCTGTCCACGAGTCTACTAAAATTACTCCTGCAGAACTTTTTCTTGGTCGCAAAATTAAAACCCCTTTTGAAAATTTAACGGGGATTATCGACGAACTAAATCAGCGACCAACTCCGCAATCAGTACACATTATGGCAGAAAAAGCTCTTGTTGCAATGCTAGGAGCACAAGCGGCTCAAGCAAAGATATTATACTCCTAGGCGTAGGGAACCAGATCTTGTCGTTGGAGATCTCAATTTCGTGGAAACGCACTTCCAGTCTTCTGTTTCGCATACTTTAGTGAAGCAAATTTGCACCCTGCCACGAAGGTCCATATCGGGTGGCAAATGTCTTTGAAAATAATATTGTTCTGGAGAAACCGGACAACCATTTTCAATACGTACATGTTGATCAGTGTCACAAGTATCACGAACGGAATATCGATTTCATTATCAATCCTACTCAACCTTCTGTTCCACAGGACTCCAAGAATCTATATCTCATGTTCAACCGCCAGAAATTTTGGACGAACCAACAAAACATTTTTGAAGAATCTCCAGTGATTTTTCCTTTTCCGTACCCTCCCCCCTCCAGACGGGTTTCTACACACGCAACCTGATTCTCCCATGAGACTAAGGCTCGAATCGAGTTCGTCGAATACTAGTATCGTTCCTTTCCCTCCAACCATTGCTAAGACTATTGCTGCGCCGTTTCCGGATAACTCTGCACCAACGCGGGCTACTTCTTCTTTGAATACCTCGTCCGAAAGTATTCCTATAGGTAAATCTAAACATCGCCCTGCTCGACCACTGAATTACAGCAGCGACTCAGAGGCTTCGGACATTTCTGACTTATCAGTTATGAATACTAAATTTCCGGTTCCAAACCGTCCAGCACCACCAAAGGCTGGGCTCAAACGTGACTTTGTCTCCCCCCAATCTGCTTCGCCGCAACAGCGACGAAGGTAGAAATCTTTGCATCCACCCGGGTTTCGCCCCTGGAACCTACGTTCAGGGCAAACAGGGCCGATGCCTGCTGCTACTCTCATGCCACGTGGGCGTAAGCGAAAGCAAACGATGTGGTCGGAGACACGTCCGTCCAAAAAGATACTGGAAGGACACAACGGGCCCCAGCACAAAAGGACTTCATATCCAAAGCCTGGGGGAGCCCGTTCCTATCAGCTGCAAGGATTTCCGGACCGCCAGACTTCTGGACGTTCCCACCGTTCCTATCAGCCGCAAGGGATTCCAGACCGCCGGACTTCTGACCGTTCTTCTGAGCCGCAAGTGATTCCAGACCGCCGGACTTCTGACCGTTCTTCTGAGCCGCAAGGGATTCCAGACCGCCGGACTTCTGACCGTTCTTCTGAGCCGCAGGGATTTCCGGACCGCCAGACTTCTGACCGTTCTTCTGAGCCGCAGGGATTTCCAGACAGCCAGACTCCCTGACCGTTCTTCTCAGCCGCAGGAATTTCTGGACCCACAGACTTCAGCTGTTTCGGACGGAAGGATTTCCGCCATTCCTGACCGTTCCCGTCAGCCGCCGGGATTTCCTGACCGACAGCAGACCGATGTTCCAGTTCCGTTCCAGTCCCGGAAGAGATCGAAAGCCACCTGATTTTACCAGTCCAATTAGGCCTGGAAAACGTTATCGCACTAGAGTTTTTTATGCGTCCTCGAGATAAGTAAGTTCTCGTGGACAGGTTCTTTTCTCAGTTTGTTGTTTTTCCTGCACGACCAGTTGGCGTGTCAGAATTTCTTTTTTTTTTTCGTGTGGGCCTATGCATTCTTTTTTGTGTATATATGTGTGTTTTTTTTTATATTTTCTTCTATGTCCATCTACTAATCCACTTTTTTTATATATATCTATGTGCTTAGGGGTAAAATAATAAAATTGTTACTGTTAGGCAGCTCCAGGTAAATTTCGCTGCTGATACAGTTGGTATGTATTTCAACGAATAAGGCGAACGTAATTTGAAATGAAAATAATAAAATTGTTACTGTTAGGCAGCTCCAGGCAATCTTCGCTGCTGATACAGTTGGTATGTATTCACCAAATAATGAGAACGTCATTTGAAATTAAAAAAGTGATTCCTGCTAGGCAGAATAAAAAGGAAAGTATGCCGATGCAGGTTTGTTTTGACCTACACTACAAATTTCACAGTCGAAAACAGATTTCGTAAATTGTCATGCCAAGTTTGATAATGTAAATACGGCTACCACCAAACAACAAATCAAAAAAAAGATCGAGAAACGTCAATCACCGAAATGTAAGACTTACACTCCAAAATTGATAGGTTTTTCGGAAACAAAAAAAAAAAGAGAAAAAAGAGAAAAAAAAGAAAAATTATGAGATGATGTAACGTATACTCTCTATATTCACTTTTCCTTTTGATTTTACTATCTCTGGTTATTTTATTTTACTATGTAAATTATCTTCTTACTGAACGAAATATTATTTCACCCGGTTGAATGTGATCTGGCAATGAGTGTAAGTCATGACGTGGTGGTAGCTAGTATATAGGCGCGTTCATCGAGACTTAGGCGTTGTGTGTTGTTATGAGGTGAGCTTGTGTGTTGTTATGAGGAGGAAAGATTATTCATTATAATGTACAAGAGTTATGAGTGCCTTAGTTGACCTAGAGGCGTTCTAATAAAGAGGTTTTCAGTAAGTTCAGTCTTTCTCAATTCATAGTTTTTGTCAGACCTCTGTCTGGCTGTTAGGTTTATAACTTTTATTACTGACTATAAATAACCAGCGTTGAGACTTTGTTTAAGTTCGTGTAATTAACTAGTAACAACACCCCTTTGGGAATTCATTATTTTGAAGCTTAGTGCAAGTACATCATTATTAGCTGGTAAGAAGAGAATCATTCATAATAATTAGCTTAGCGGAAAGTAAATAAAGCTAATTCATTATAAACTGTTTCAGACGCAGGTGTAACGATTTTCAAACACGACCGGATAACTGCTGTCTACAACAGACAGAGCTAAATGATGATTCAGGAGAAATCTGAATTTCTTATGAGTATTGCATAGTTTTCGAAATGTGAGGAAAGCGTTTGCTAAAACAAGGTAAATGATTTTTAGGAACAGAACAACGAATGGCAATTCTTTGTCGCGTTCAATAAAGGAATTTTACTGTGATAAACAATTAAAAATAAACAGAGGTGTTATAATGAGAAAAACGTATCAACAAGGAAAATTAATGAGATCTAATGTTTTTGGTGTCTGCTCGCCTTTCAATGGCTTCTTACCTAAACGTTGACTAGTAGAATTTGTTGGTAAAGTGTGCGTTTCACGATATGCATATACAAGTGATATCAGCCACTTCTTGCAATGTCATCGGGTTAAAATCCGTTTGCAACCTATTTGTATTAAGATACAAAGGCATGTGTAAAAGGTCAAAACTAGTCAATATAATTAGCGATCAACCCATCTGTGACTGCAAGAATTCCTTTGGTTGCGCAAAGAAGCGAACGTGATTTCATCCAGCTAGAACATTTGCCATTATGATTTTTTTTCTTATTCATCATTCTTTTAATGTAGATATATACTCGTTGGTCCTATTTCTTTCATGACAAGGACGATAATGCACCTTTCGTTTGCAGATAGGGTATTTGGATATGAGTCCCTAAATTTGATACGGTCATATGCCAATTTATAAATAAGCTTGTATGGCTATAATTTTATATAATACGATTGTACCTCGATCGGAAGTATTAACCGGATTTCCAGGACGGACTGAACATAGAGCGTTTTGTGAGCAGCCGATCCTTACGAAACTACTCAGCAATATCGAAATTTTCGTGTCTAGGGTTGGCGATGTGAAATACAAAGATTCGCTGTAGTGATGATTCTGCCAAGAAATGAGTCAGTAAAACTCCAACGTAAGCTCAACTTTACTGCATTGCTTTGAAAACCACTGCAAACCCAGATCGCAAATCAACATAGTTTCTAAGCAGAAAAAAATCTACCTGAGATTAGTTGAATGGCGTTTAGCACCAGTAGAGTGCGTAAGACGCTTCATGACATGAGTTACCAATATCGAGAAGCGCTTCACTAGCATTTCATCAGTTTGACTGATGCCACCCACATTCATATGATACCCACATTCATTCATTTCACATATGTGAAGGGAATAATTATAAAAATAGATATATAAACTAAACAATATCTAAGTTGATCTGCAGCATTCGAATTAACGCTCCATCATTCCAATTAATTATCTGTACGGTGAGCTGATATTTATTTTCAGTCTTTCGAAAAAATATCCCGCCGAAATTTAAACGTACGTAGTTCCCATACATTTCATGGTTTAATAATTAAGCCGCAAAGACATAGAGAAGTAAAATAAAATACAACACTAATGAAATTAAATCACACTCCATAAAATTCGAAAGCAAGCTAGTTTCCTTAGGCTCAAGAATATTTGCTGACTCAGCGTTACAGGCATAGATTTCATGAAAATGATTCCAATATTAAAGGACGTTTTGATAGCGCCATCTCTTTGAGAAGAGTGAAATGTACATAAGCCCGGAAACTTGATCAAAGAACACTGTCAAATATCTGTGCCATGAACAGCCTTCACTTCAGAGGTCGCGCTACATATGCAGTTTATCGCCAGTTCCGGAAAAATGGGTGACTGCTAACGAGAATGCGCATAGTCTAATCAACTAGTGAGAATTTGTCATTACGTTCTGAGGCGAAAATTTACTTGACTGTTCTTTCTTTCTATGTACTCGATTGCTCTTTCAGTTAACGATTTCCAAGTTTAGAAGAAGAGTATTTTTTATCTCTTTCATCAGAACTGAACCTGTTTATGAAGCTGCTCAAGCATTCTTCATCTGCTAAACTCAGGTAAAAACTCAAAACAGAATTAGAGCAGTTGTTAACGTTCTTATATACAGCAGAAACATTTCCGCGAGAGCGAGAATTACACTCAATACAAATGATGATCAACACAGCTTAATTAACTATTAAGACCTTCCTTCTAGGACGTCTTAGACCGCAGTGTGCTTAAAGACAGGCAGATACAGTAAATACCTCCGTATCGTGTGGTACCCATAGCTAGCCCACAAACTGGGGCGAATTTGATTAACTTCATATGTATATGTTCGAAGCCCAAATAAATGCAAGAAATTTATGCACAAGATAACCTACATGTTTGAGAACACTTGTTTTGATTTGTACTCGCTAACAAATGAGACACTGCAGTTATCGTCAGCCAACAAGGCGAATATTGGCATGCAAGTCAGATGGGTACACTGTAGAATTTAAAATATCAAACAGCCCAGTTATCGGCTTAAAAATGGAGGTATTATATACAACATACGGGAAAGAAACATGAAAAAGGAAATTTAATTTAGTTCACTTTAAAAAAAAATACTTGTGGCATTAGAAATGTTAGTGGATAATTTTTATTCACACAACAATATGCATTTCTTGGCAACTGCATATTTCCTTCATTAATTAAAAAAAAAATACTTCCATAACATGAATGTGCTTTTAATTAAATTAAGCATTCGCTATTTTAATGAACTTTTTTAAAATCTGGCCTTGAGGCTGACTTTAATCACAATTTTTTTCGAGGGTGCATTTCATCAAAAGAGTGGATATGTGGTCAAAGGCCATAACTCTGGGGATTTAACATTTATATTCCCACTAGAGGTATAAACTGTGCTTCCATGCACACCGCCAAACATTCCTTACTGTAAACAGCGAGCGCAAACCACGAAAGAGAGAATCAGTGTACTGTATACTTAAGAGATGCTTATACTCTTAACTCAACCGAAAGGGAATAGTGGGTGTGTTTTGCAGAACTTTTTTCGTTGTTACTTGTAATATTGCATCGTATATTAAGAATATATTTAGTAAAATGCAGGGCTCATCACTGTTACAGGTAATGTATATTAAGGACAAAGTCCCTCTATAGTACTGTTACACATGTTGTAGTACAATGAGCCTGGGAAAGACAAGTTGACTTCGATGGTAATGAATATTTGTATCGGAACCTAAGAATATATTTACATGTACAATATATTTACATTACATTTTAAAAGCTTATGTAAGTTACATCTCAGTGAGAGCATAAAATCAGTAATGAAGTATATAGAGCTTCACATATTGCTTCCTCATTTTTATTCCGGGATTCAGTTCTCCTCTGGTTTGCAATAGTCTGGCGTAAACATACTCATTACATTTCAGTTTAAACATGCTACTTGTCCGGTGTCCACTGTTGCACAATGGCACCATTAAAAAAGATATTCATTGTTCAAAGTTCAACACAAACACGAACAATAGTAGAAATCTAAAAAAAGGGGGTCATGAGTTAAAATAATTCGAGACTGTTGTTAAGACTAGATATCATCGACGCAGTCAGGAGATCCATATCGAAACTCCAAGCACTCTTCCATACCCTTCAAACCACTTATCTTCTCATAAACTGGACAGCCTCTCGATATCTGGTTCATGCGTGCGATTTCACATTCATCGAACAATGACTTAAAACTACAGGAATTACGCAAGAGTACATCATACTTGCAACTATACACGGATGTAGTCCCTGGATCGTTTACGACTCCATTTATAAGAAACTTAATAACACCATGTTTTCAACTTTGGCACGTGAAGCCATGAATAGGACATTTGTGGGTTCAATCGTGTGACATTTGATCCACGAATTACCCGTGTAACTTCAAAAAGATGTGCGGCTCCTTCGGATTGGAATTTGGCTTAATGACAATCACTAACAGGTTTCAAACTGGAAAGAAAAGACCGGGACTTTGGCCGACATGGAATTCCGGGCATGGTGTATACATGATACCTTTGCTTGGTAAACGACACGGAGGGACAAAACACCAATTACGTAGAATCCACATGGGGGACACTAGCATCGTAACCAATCCAACATACTAATTATGCTCCTCTTACTTGACGAAAGCATTAAGTGATTAATTACATGAAGGATAAATGTTGTAACGACTCTCACCCCTGACGTGTGTTCCATCACTTCTTGGTTTTCTGTGATATCAAAAGAAACAGAGGATCGTTTCGACAGACCAATCACCGATACAGACATGTAAGCATACCCAAACAACAACAAATACTGAGACCCAGTTTCTTGTTACGCAAGCGCAATAGACATTAGGCCTGGGCTTATAAACATGCTCACTTTGCTGTTTCTTAATCACATCTGAAGATGGTTCCAGGAGGAACCGAAAGTGCTCATGTTTCTTTTAGCTTTTTAAGGTATAATATATCATCTATTTTATCTTCATTGTTTTATCGAGCGTAAAGATGCCGATTATGATGTTAAGAGCAACACTGGAGCATTCTAATTACTTATTCACCTGAATTAACAATGCTCTTAGGATTTTTTACTTTTCCACCTGAAAAGCAATAGGTGCAGTGTTCTTACTGTATTACAATCCGTGTGATGCTTATTTCTTTCCTCAGATAATTCCTTAGGAATATGAGAATATATATTCTCCCAGCCCCTGAGCAGACTGATGCCAAAAATTTTACTTTTACTTGTACGTGCCTGTCGCATTACCTCTAGAAATTTTCACCCATCAAGCCCCATAAATTGCACGCTAATTTCGTATTCAGATATCATACGATTCTACAATAGAAGCGCATGATTATTGTTCACAGTGTTGCATTTATACAGCAATGTATGTTCTGCACGCAGAAGTCCGGCAATTCTTTTGTGCGTCCTAGATAAAATATGCAACGTTTCGTTATGTTTACCGTGGAATTCAACATGAAATATTAAGCACAATGTTATCGTCACAAAGACTGAAAATTCACATACCAAGTACTGTGTGGTGTGCAAAACTTAAGCACGAAATGGAAATGCAAGATAACGACGAAAATAGCACCACCACTCCAAACCCAAATTAACTCTGACCCGTGTTTTTGAACGGGAGCAAGAACACATACGTAATAATGAAGCATGACTTGTTGTGCGCGTGACATGAGAACAAATGTGATCACGAAGTCTAATACCGTTATTTAAACGATATCCACCGGACGGTGTGCATAGGTGTTGCAGATTTTCGATTGTGTTTGTTGCGTGCCAGAGACGACGTAAAATTGGCTTGTCAAGAACAGCTTTGATGATTTTACTTTGTGGTCGAATTTTTAGGAGGCTCGAAGAAGAGCAAAATGCGATGAGTGTTGACTACTAGTACGGTGTCGCCCATAGCTGCATGTCGCGTGTGCAGTCGTCGTTCATGATCATCATAAGTACATCTGTGAGAAATACCTGTGGATAGTCCATCAAAAATTACCATATTGAGGACCTGTATCACCAGGCTCCTACAGGTCAAGCGGGATCAACACCATACAGCAAATAACTTTTCAAAACAACTGAACATGAACACAGGACACACAATATCGCAGTTTACAGAGCCAGATAACTACGCTAAGGGTGCACGTTTCACCCGACGAGCAGCACGCTGTGTTTCATTTAACAACTACTCACCTCAGACATGGACATTCACATTTTTCCTGGCTAACATAAGGACTGGATTGAAGGTACCGTGCCGTACATGGCATTTTACCTCAGCCATATTTAGACACTCTAGGAGATTCTGGACGTCAGCTACTTCTGGCGTGTGGTAGGCACTCGGTATCTCCTCGAAAATATCAATTGGAACGGGATAGATATGGCAGCCGCGGTGATCTGGTATAGGGACATAAGGCTTACACTAGCAAGTGTTGTTATTGCTAAAACAGCAATAACGAAATCAAGACCCTGACTGTAACTGATGCTTCGCTACAATAATAAGGTAATCTTTCCTGGTGTTCGTCTCTTCCAAGGTGCCATTGTCCAACAGTTGGTGTTAGTGGACCATGACGCCACACCGCATTGTATGGTGTGGCTTTTCGCGGATGTGCTGTTGGAAAGTGAAAACTTTCAGCTGATGGATTTTTCCAACACGACCAATACTTGCACCATATTTCAAGAGAACGGGTGCGACAGTTTTGTCGTGACGCATTGCTGCACGTCAACATAAACCGGAAACTTTTCCAAAAGCTAAAGTATGGCGAGTAACAGAAAACTGGGTGACGTTTCCTGAAAGAACTCATCATCAACAAGGTGCAAATCATGCATCAACGTTAAAGGTAAACATGTCCGCTAATGAGAACCTCACCTTTCCTTTGTACCGTGTTTATCACTTTTATGCATCTGGTGCCGCATGACACCAAGTATCATGTAGACAATTCTGATATAAAATTCAGTTATGTCCTTTGGTATCTCGCGAGTTGTCTCAGTTTTATTTTCGTCATCACTACTGGTTAGTAATAGAATTCGTGTGGTTTTAATTTCACATATAAAGGCCCAGCGTCTATGCGACGCCTTAGGTTACTAAGCCTGTCTCGTCCTTAAGTGTTGCACACCATTGTATATGTTGATATATTAAGTTTTTGCTAACTCCAAAAATACCCACTCTGAGTTCGAAAATAATCTAATATGCTTTATAAAAGTTTCACAAAATGAAAGACACTTTTCAAACAACATTTGAACTATTCGATAAAAAAATTGCAGCCGCAGCTATACAATTCGCCGCCACGGTTTTTCCAGCAAAAAAAAAACTTTTTTGCTGGAAAAATCATATACTTTTCTTTCTTTTTCCTGAGTTTTGTATGTTGTATTATTAATATTAATACAGCATACAAAACTCAGGAAAAAAAAGAAAAATTAACAACTGGTAATAACAGGGAGTGGCTTAGGCTGCTGCGTGAAAGGATCAACCGATTGCAATATGACCACCCCCAGGATAGAGAAATGAGCGCGAATGAAGACCAAACGTTGATGCAGGTGAAGTTTACAAAGCAGTATATATACGAACACGAGGCCGACTTTCGGTTACCAGAGTGTTCGGAGCCTGAAGGGAAAAAGCTGATGATTTATCGGAGTTTAATAAAACACAAATTCTGATGGCACGGTGCCTCGGAATTACGATCTGGGAAATGGAGCGACTTGTGGGTTGTTGACGTGCCACTATAGTGATTACGTATCGAAGGTAGTGCACAGATGACCAAGCAACAAACTGTCGTCCGCGGCTCATTGATGCTACAGGGCAGCGAAAACTGTCGCGCTTTTGCCCACAACGACAACAGAACCACAGTGCAACAGATAACATGTAGCTACAACAGTGGTGATTAGGGAAATGTGTTACAACAAACAGTTCATCGCAGCCTTCTGCGCATGGGTCTGTGCAGCAGAAGACCCAGGCAGATCCCCATGCATACTGAACGTAATCGCCAACAAAGCATAAAATGGACCCAAGATCATCGAGATTGGACCGTGGATGACTGAAAGAAGGTGGCCTGGTCTGACGAATGAAGATTCCTGGTGCTTTACGTAGACGGTCAAGCGCGGATACGCCGTTTACCAACGGAAGCTTTGACACCTGGATGAAATATTGGACCGAAACAGTCCGGCGACGGCGGTGTTATGCTATGAGCGATGTTTTCTTGGGACACTTTAAGCCCATTATCCTGATAGCACAATCTATGAGATCTCCCAGGTAGCTTAACATCTTGCGGACCAAGTTCACCCATTCACGGAAACTGCGTTTTCTGCAGGTCATAACGAACACGATAATGCGCCATGCCACAGTTCCAGAATCGTCAATGAGTGGTACGAGGAACATGCTGGTGAATTTCTGTTAAAGCGCTGCCCTCCAAATTCACCTGACATAAACCCTGTCGAACATTTGTAGTTCGACTTGGAAAATTGAGTGCACGCTAAATCGCCCCCACCCCAAAATTTATAGGAAATGAAAGACCTGCTCTAGACAGATGAAAAATCACCCATAAACAAGGACCACTTCAAACCTTGTTTAGTCTAGTGGCGGTTTACTAGTAAAAGGAAAAGGAACTCAATAAGTCTTTATTGTGGTGATATATATTAGAAATTCAAGATGAAATAAGCGCTGCTTAAAAGGTTAAAAACGATTACAGCACCATGGCGCTTTTGTCGGAAAAATTCAGCACAAAATAATTATCATTTGTAGCATGCTTCTTGTATTGGAATATGAATATGAAAAGAAGAAACGAATCCTTGCACGAAAAATTTCTTAAAATCTCCAAGGCCTTGATATATCTTGTCCAGCTGTGCATGAGAAATATCTTATTCCTGATTTTCATATTTCATTATGTGTCGTATTTTGACAAAATTTTAATTCTTGAGTATGTTCAGCGTTATCAAACATTTATTATACTATAGTTATAATTCAATAAAAGTGGAATTTCTTTTACAAATCGCAGTTTATTACTTTTAAAATTATTAATATCTAAGTATTTTTTAGCAATGCAAATCAGTGTAAGTTTTTACATGGAGCTTTAAAAATAATACACCTTTCAGTAGGTTAACGGTTTTTAAATGTCAATCACATGAGCTTTTAAATTCCATAGACATTTATTTCCATCTCAAAAGCTGCATGTAAATGACATTCGCAAAATGTTTCAATACAAAATAAATAGTACTTGTATGAATATCAATGCAATATAACTCGTGTTCCAGTGTTCTAACTTAAGGTAACATAAGTGAAATACCAGAGAAGTGAACTGAGATCTGTTCCTTCCGATGGTAAGAGTTCTAGCTTCCCTCTCCTAGATTAATTACGTTTGAAAAGCACTTCCATTAAAATTTATACGACGATTACTTGTAATTAAACAATATTAGTACATTTTCTTTTATGTTCCAAATGCAGGGTAACGCTTTAGAATTTGTATTAGTGTCAGTGAATAAACTTCTGACTGACAGCTTCTGGGTATGCTCTGTGTGTTTCCTCACTTCCAAAAAGGAAACTTGTTTATGGGACTTATTTATGAAAATTTTGTTTCGAACATATAACTGAATTCTGTTACTTCCTTTTTTTTCAATGCATTTATCTCCTACTTGATAATAACTAAAAAAGATGTTTTTTTTTCACACCATTCTCTCAGGCTAAAGAAGCATTGATTTGGTGATATAAAATAATATATAGATAGCCTACGTGTTCCAGATGGTCTAGGCTCTCTAGATGAGATCGACATTTTTTTAATATGAAATATTGCATCCTCGATTTATTCGCAGTAGCTAAGTTCCTGTTTACAAGAATTATTAGCAGACACTTTGATGTTTATACTAACTTATTATTGCCCTTGATACCATAATCGCTTACACCGTCGTTAACCATGCATCGAATATCAGATGCATTACAATATTTCGTGTTTATAAAGCTTAGGGGAATATTTACTGTGCAAGGTACTCACCCTTTGGAAGATCCCAAACAAAAGAATTAGCGTTGTGTAGCAAATAAGAGGAGATTGTTTTGCTGCATTTATTGTGCCGAAGTAATTAAAGTGACTATTGTTAAACATGAGATTGAGACATTTCCACCATATCCCTTAGACTTTCTTAACAGAAAGTATTGTTTTCTTAATTCCTCTCTAAGTGAATAAACTTCTCAGAGACAGTTTCTGTGTATGTTCTGTGTGTTCACTCATTTTCATAAAGTTTTTTTTCTTTACCCTAGCTCTTCTGAAAAGTACCAAAAAGATATTACACAATTTAACTTCTTCAAAATTCGATAAAGCTTCGACATAATGGCTTAGATGTGATGAAACGAACCTACATGAAGTGAAATAATTCACAAACGACCCGATTGGAAGAAAAAACGAAATAAACCATTGCGGTAAAGGACAGACTGGCAGGTAAGGAATTGCGCGGCGGCAACTTTTAATCTGTTAATTTGTGCAATTCTCTTCAGTGCGAGGACGTTTCTAATGCAACAGCGCGTACAAGGGGAATATATAAGTGGCCGTAAGGCAGAGTTCATGAACAAGCATAAGATAGAAACTGTGTAACCTCTAAGGCGTAGTAAATAAAATTTTGAAATCCAAGGTACGGCAAGGCTTCCCATTCCAAGACGATTAATCGAGTACTCAGAACAGACAACTAAGACCCAAAGTGCACAAAGTACTGATGATATATATATATATATATATACACACTCAGAAGACAAAATCTTAGAGATTGGGGTGATGGGCAGCTGATAAGGACATCCCCAACGCAGACTGGAAGAGCCCCGAAAAGAACGCTGGCACTAATTAGGCACACAGCAGGGTTTAACAAGAGTATATTGCAATCGGCGAACATGGCTAAACTTATTGACTTCAGCGACTTTGATCGTGGAGATATTGTCTCGGAAAGACAGATGAACCATTCCATTGCCCAAGTGGTAACATTAGTAGAGTTTTATGGAACAGCCGTATCAAAGGTGGTACCTCAAGTATCCCATCTCTGAACGTACCAATGCTCAGAGATTAATTGCTGGCATACAACACGTCATTGATGAACGTGTCAACGGACCTCGTTGCTAACCCGGAACAAAACCCATCACATCCATATTATAGGCGCACGCAGGCGGTGTATATGAAAGCTTAGTCAGTTATCATAAGCCCTTATGGAGTAGAGTATGTTTTTTGAAGTTCTGTATGGATGTATATACACAACTTTCCAGAGAAATTAAATCGAGAGAAGTGATACTGAAACATATTGAAGAAATAGACAAAAAATCTTCAAAACGCTAACATTCTTGCCCATTTCTAATTTATACAATTTATGACTGAAATGTGTCTTAAGGCTAGTTGAGTTCACCTTACTTGAAAATATCACAGTGGTAAGTGAAATTCACTTAGGACGTGACACTGTGCTCACCATGTTTAAAGTTTATTATTTACCTTATGCTTACTTTTGTTTACCTTATGCTTATTGTTGATATTATGCTCTTTAACTCTAGAATTTCCAGCTGTTTGCGAGCTTAAAAGGTTAATGATTTTTTTCTTGAGGCGTTTACATATTTTTATGTATAATTTCTATTTTGCTTTGCAATTAATGTTATATATGTTTTATACATGCTGAACACTAGGTAATTTCTATATTATTTTACTGTTACAAAGTGACTTACCTTGTTTGTGTTATAAAGTACATACTCTCTGTGAAAAAGCACTCTCTTTGAGTTCTTGGAAATAATGATGATATTGAAATATAGAAATTCAGTTTGAAATTCTACATGTAAAATATTGAAATGCATGCGATGAAATTAAGTACAACTTCAAACAATTTCTATGTGCACTATGGATTCATATTGCTTGTAAACAAACAACGCCGATATTTTGAATGAACAGATATAGAAAATTTCATATTCATGCAATGCATTACATCATATAAATATCCATTGTCATATGTTTTTACGCTTTCCAACTCTATGTTGAAAAACTGTATATGCTCTGGCTTTATTCGTATGTCCCTTCGTCCATCAACCTTTAAGATAACGGGTGAAAAATGATTCAATTTCGACGAAATTGCAGTGTCTTGTTGGAGTTCACGGGACAAACAATATTGTAAATGGTCGAAATGAAAGTCAAATGGTATAACATAGGAGCGAGAATCATTCTTCCGTCCTTCGTGATAACTTGCGTCAAAATATTTACATTGACAAGAAATACACGTTGTTCCGTAACGACTTTCGGCAGTCACAGCGGACCAATCGGGCATCCTGTGTGCACGCGTGAAAATCGTCAAAATTATTTTCTAACGATAACTAAAAATTGCCAGATTGAGATGGGTTTTTATAAAACGGCTTAAAACGGGAAATATAGGTAACACGGGCACAAAGAGATTTCATTTTGTTATATGTGAACCTCAAACGTTATTCCATAGTTTAGTCCCCTGAAAAACCAAGGCATTTTCCTATGATTTCTGGTATGTTGGAAAGCGTATCATAATCAACGCATTGCATGATTTTACTAACTTGTTTTTATTTCACTAGAAATTGAAAACTGTTTAATTAAAACTGTCACGCTATTTTATCATTGTAAAATATGGCAAATGAAAATCACTGTTGATTGCTGTGAAATGAAGACTCGAAAACGTATTTTGTTAGATACTACATTTAAAATTATTACATTTGTTTCCTAGGATGCATTCTGCCCAGGTGAGTTATTGATCCGAGGAGTAGTTTCTGCTCATTTGTCCGAGATGGGTCCCAGATCAAATGCCTACGATGCGTGGAAGTTGTGTTTCACTTGCAGCTTTGGCTCTTTCCTTCACTGATATCAGTAGCTCTAAATCTGAAACAAGTTACTGTTCACAGCTCAACGAGCTACTGACTATTTGTGATTAGTTGTGATTAGTATCCTAAAATTGTCTGTGATTATTGTTTGTCATTTAAGAATATTTGTTTGTCAATAATACAACTGCCGCTCCATAAAAACTGAGAGTAAAATCACACAAAAAAAAAAAAAAAATATAGGTACAGCAAAATATATGTTATTCTTTCTCAAAATATCTTCCCTCGTACGATATGCAGCAGTCCCGCCGTTCAGTGCATTTTTCAAAGCATAAGGCGAAGTCATTTTGTGGAAGCTGCTTTAGCCATCCCTGTACAGATTAATAATATCAGCATCTGTGTTGAATGTCGCACCGTGGAAATTTTCCTTCTTCGTTGGAAACATCCATAAGCCTCCGGGGTGAATTCGAGACTATAGGCAGGCTGTGTCATGATCTCAATACTACATAACTTAAAAAATTGTTGACTACACGCAGTCACTTGTGAGCGGGTGTTATCATGTTTTACGATCCACTTGTTCACCAGTTCCGTTCGCTAAATCGATATGTGTCGCCGCAGACGCTTCGATACTGAAATGTTATATTCAGCGTTGACAGTAATTTGTGGAGGAATGGCATATTGGTAGATTCCACCTTTATGATCACAGAAAATTATCATCATCACCTTCCCAGCTGATTTGGTTCTGCAGACTTTTTTCGGTGGAGGCCAGCCTGTGTGTTTCCAGACACTCGTTGAGCACTTCGTGAGGGAGTCGAAATAGTGGAACATGTTTCGTCAGCAGTGCTAATTGTGTTAAGAAAGCTTGGATCCTTAGTAATTATTTGTTTCTACTTATGACATTTCTGAACTCTAGCAAACATTTGTTATGTCTTTACGTGATGAAGTACTCATCTGGAACACACACATGGTGCAGCAGTAATTTGTCGCGAAGAATATGGAGTGCCGACGTATTTGAAATATAAATTGACCCCACTATGCCTTTACACGTCATTCATCCATCTTCTTGCAGGGTTGCTCAAACATTGTTAACAATACGCTCCGTAATACTTTTAGGACGACCAGATCTAAGAGCAAGATCTGCCCACAAACGCCTTTTTTGGAAATCACAGTGCCATCTAAAAATCGTTGACTCATTCAAACATTTATCTTTTTTAGCCTTTTTCATTAAATCAACTGTTTCTGGAATCATGTTACCCAAACGATAGCAAAAATGTACCGTACAACGCATTTCAGTTCTTAACTTTGAATCTTTCACCTCCACAGTTATATGGCGAAATGCAGACGTACCTTAAACAACTACTGAATAACAAAACCAGAATCGTCTTTCACGGCTAATAACTGTTGTAATAGATACTTCCTTAATTCGGTTAGTCGTCCGAGTGTTTATTTTCCAAGTTCGTAGTGTTACCAAATCAAAAAATATTACTCTCTCTTTTACAGAACGGTATTGGTATCTTGAAAATTCAAGGAATGGCAAAGCCAAGACCATTGAAAGAACAGTCAATAACATATATCAGTTACTTGAATGCAAAAAAGAAACCAGAAAGCAGGAGAATACCTGCTTCGCAAAGTATTCATTATCAGTACACTTGCGCCATGTGACAATCCAAGCACTTTGTCATGGTGTGAAGCTAAAGAGAGGGCAAGTAATAAATTGTCGGAACATCCAATTTATATATTTTAGTCCCACCAAAGAAACATGAATAGCATTTCTCTCCTTGTCCTGCAAAATATCTGAAGTGGAATATGCAGACAACTGGAATTTATTGATGTTCATAAAATTGGAGAATTACCCAATATTTTTTAAGGAAAGAAGAACAACTTCCCAGAAACTTCGAATTTAGGGAAAATCCTACATCAACACGGTGTTTTCTTTTTCATTTCATCGTTCTTTTTGTAAACAGTTATATATGCATTGGAATTTAAGGTGTGTCGTAAAATGAGAAAAAGCTAAACATATTTTTTGCATTACTTTTCGTATATTCTCAGAAAAATAATTTATGTAGGTTTGATATCAAGTAACGTCTACTCCGTTGGCATGTTGATAAAGCCTTCCAGAAAGGGAAGTATCAATTCCCTGAAACTACAGTTTCAGCTGAAGGAAAGATAGCATTTTAATACCGCAACCACGAAGATTTGCGACGGCACGATCCAAATAGGCAGAGAACACCATTGACGCTTCCCATAATAGACCACTGTATTCTTCAGTAATGGGTTCTCTATTTTTCCCAAATGAGCATGAACCAGTGGCGTACCTTGGGTCCGAGACCTGGGCTATCTCTCCCTCTCCAGCACTTTTTTTCTTGATCCTGAAGCTGACTTTTATTTTTAATTTTAGGTAACACAAACTAATTTTGAGGATTGAGATTTTAACACTTTACCTTTTGAATATTTTATTTGTACATGAACTTCATTCTTATTTCCTTTTGTGTGAACTTAAGTGTTACATCTTCATAAAATGCTTCTTCAGAGTACTTATTCATTTTTAAAAGAATATTTTTTCCACTGAAAAAACACCCAAGTTGCTCAAGCGTACTTGTCCTTGTGTGGTTCTAAGATATGTCTTGATTCTTTTTAATGCAGAAACGCTTCTTACGGTTGACGCAGTTATTGATGCAAACGTTAATATTAATTCTGCTAATTTGTAGATCTCACTAAACAAAATGTCAAAATTATTCAATTTAATGCAAAAAGTAATGTATCTTACTGATTTATTTCTGTATTCATCAAGAGAACAAAACACCTTCATTTCATTATTGAGTCGAACTGTATCAAACTTTGAACTATACGTTTGTTTTAATTCTGACAGTAGACGTTCAGGAAAGCTTTCACAAATTTTATCAAAACTATTCAAATCCAACAAAGCCACAAAGTTAAGATATATTTTAGACTCAAACCTCAGTTATGTTTTAATCATTAGAGTATCCAAAATTTCATTAAAACACGTACGTTTTCGGAAAGATCGTAATCATTTCTTTGTCGTTTTTGTCTTGGTCCATTTTCCTCATCTTTATCATGACTTCTGGTTTCTGTCCACTCTTCATCAAAATGTTCATCTCTAATTTTTTTGTATAATCTCGTAGAACTCATTAACTTTCTAGGTACAGTAACCAATGCCCATGCTTTTATTTCGCAATATGTCAAACAAAACATCAGAAAACATTAATATTTTGTGGAAAATAATAAGAAAAACTTGAGTGTCGAACTTAGATAGAAAACGAATAAAGCCTGAAGCAGTTTTCACTTCTTCCCCTGTTTAGTAACCAGGCACATCTTCGATTGATAAAAAAAGCCTTGTTGGTGCCATTCCCGGAAGTTTCCTTTCCATAAAAATGTTTAAACCAATTTTTTTGATTGAAGGTTTTCCGACCACATGAGTCATTTGTACTCTTAGAGTCGGTGAAATTGAAAAGTAACAGTTAAGCAATTTTGTGCTGAACCGGAATTAATATATTCTTTGTTTCATTTCATTTATGACGACAAAGCTTTCAGTATAGACAAATTATTATTGTGTAACACGATGAACATCAATTTCAAATGTCGGGAAATGTGTACTGAAACTTTTTCGATAAATTCCTAGTTTAGAAAATTTGTGGCATAGATCTCAGCTCATCACAAAAAATACAAATATTACGTGGGTCAAATAACAAAACGAACATTCTCAAGCTTCAAATTCCAACAGGATGATCAGTAAAATGTTTAAAAAATAATTATTTAAAAAATTCAATTTTTTTTTAATAAATTAAAAATTTTACTTTTGTAAACCCTAGATACGGTAAGATGCTTATGTCACAATCGGTTAAACAGCTTTTACGCCAGAGTAAATCAAAATTTAAATTTACGAGATTTGTGAGGCAGAGTAAACGTTGGTAGATAAAACAACATTTAAAAATTTAATATATCACACAGGGTTAAAATTAGGTAAGCCTGCAGTTATAATGAAACTTTCTGAGTTTTCGTTTGCAATTTGAGCATATTATAGAAAAATGCATCTAAATATGGCGTGTACCTTACCTTAAATATGAGCAATAAGATTTTATTTCGAAACTGCTGGTATCATACAAGCAGACTATTCAGGCATTTCAATTTTTAAAACACATCGTATCGTTTGAAATATTATTATACCTTAACGCACGTTATGTTTCTGCACTATGCAGTTAATGCGAGCTAAGACAATAGCATTTCCCCAAATCTAATTAAAAATTAAGGCATTTTTTCCACTCTGAAATTTCGTGTTTTTTGCCAGCTTTCCAATATTCAAAATTATCATATTTTTTAGTGGCATTGGTCGAGTACCATAACCATTGCGCCGAGATGTTCGTCGTCAACTCTTTAAAGAGTTCACCTTTATATGAATAGATCGTACTTCACAGTACTTGGGCAAATTCACTTTTTTATTATTTCTCATTTAGTCATCATATCCTCCAAAATGTGAAAAAAAAGTGGAAATTATGGCCATTGTGTTCAGTTTAATATCAAGAACCTCCTATTGTTGGTTTAGTGAAGCACTTGATGCATTTTGAGAGATAAGAGTTCTATTTTCCCGTTGAAATACGTGTTATTGGCACAGCCCAGTTCTTCAAATTTTATGTTGCGTCATTAGCATAAAACCAAACGAAAAGCTATGTATTATACTCATGTCCAAATGCTAAGCATTAGCAATAAACAAGTGGGTATTCAGGAACCAATTTTCGAAAAGGCACGAAACTGGTTATACTTGTGTAATATATTGCAGGTACAAGAGCAAATAAAACTTGTTTTGAAACAAAATTTATATCATTGCTTACGCAAATTTACCTAACTTAACAACACAGTACTTTTCGCGTTGACTACGTAATACTGAGAATTAGTCAGTGATGTGTTGATCCCTTGCAGCCACGTTTGCCTCACACACACTTCTCATGTTGCTTATCAGGTTTCCAAGCGTTCTGTGAGCAAGAACCCAACATTTGACGAAGACCATTTCGCAGGTCCGGAATCATCCTTGGTGGATGAGGACGGGATGAAATTTACCTCTGCAGTGCATCCCATGCATTCTCTATCGGATCCGTATCTGGATACCTTGCTGGCTGCCACATCTGCGGAATATCTTCACTTTGTAGAAAGTCACCCACCAAATCAACTCAGTGGGAACGAGGACTGTAATCAATAAACACGAGCTCTGGACGCACGGCAACTCTGAGAAGACTCACAGGAGCCTTCAGTGTCTCGTTTCTATATGTTAGAGCGTTCGCGGTTCCTTTGTCGAAAACGTGGAGCTTCTCCGTGAGCTCATCCAACGTGATGCGTGCCAATGCCACGATCCACCTCCACCGAATTGGTCCAATCGCTGATGTTATTGGGATTGTAATGGGCTACCCGTTCTATCCAATGTGTTGTTCGAAGAGAATTAGTCTGTAAACTGAATATGGACTCATCAGAGAAGAGTACTTTGCTCCACTGTGTAAGTGTCAATTTTAGATATTTCTGATTCAAGTTTAAACTACACCTCCTGTTCGCAGGGTTGAGCGGGACACAAAACATTGGACTTCTGGCATAGAGATGAGTTGCTCTGAGCATCCTGTAAACACTTTGTCTTGAAACCTTTGGTCCTGGGGAGGCAGGAAGATCTACAACGAGTTGCCTGACTGATCTGTATTTCCTACTGACAGATTTACTGAGAAAAAAAATTAGGGTCCAAAATTAAGGTGACAAATACAAATCGGAGAATATTCCATAACAATACAACCGACTGTAATGATTTTTCAGCATGGAACACGTGCAATGGGAAAGGCTGAGTCGACGTACCGAATTAAAACTGTGCTAGCATCCATAAAAATACGCAAATGACCATTGTACTCATGGACTGAGATAAACGTGAATTTGAAGATCATGTTCTGAGCGAGCTGAAACAGTAAATGCCTGATTTCTACTGTTAGTGGAAGAATGGCCCCGCTACATCGCCTATAGGAACATGTACGATGGGGAATGATTCCCATTGCACGTGTTCTATGCTGAAAATCATTACAGAAGGGAAATCTCCAGTTGAGCTGCAAGATGGCTGAATGTGTCGAGAGATAATTCCCAGAAAACCTGAAAACAACAAAAAGGCCAAGGCAAAGACCCCACGAGCCACAAAAAGTCAAGACTATCAGCGTTTTTAACTAACAGATAGCCATCGTATGGAGCCAGGCAACTATCGCAAGAGCTATCTTCTGCTTTCGGGAACCGTGATATCCAGTCAAACAGTTTACTGAAGACTCCACGAGATACGTATGTATGCAATAAATCCTACAAGCAACGTCAGAGTCCGTCTGACTTGGGCCTGACATCATCAGCCCTCTCTCAGATCAATGAGCCCGTGTTTGTTTCAGAGACGAGTCAAGGCACAGCTTAAGCAAGCAATCTCGATGTGTGTATATTTGGAAACAGGCGGTTACCCGAAATCTACCTTCCAACATTGGGAAACGTGACCAATACGGTGGTGGAGTAAACCTCTTCCAGTACAGTTTTACCATTTTAAGTGTAGTTGTGCACGTTTTTACTTACTTTTTGTATATACACTGACGGTAAAAAAATATCCCAAAACCAAGGAGGGGTTGTGTTGGATAAACGACAGTTGGTAGGCCATGAGAGTACATCTGTAAGATGACATCTATGCAAATTTCGCGCTCGGCGCATACGTGTGGCGCTAGTAGCGCCCCTCGGAACATGCAAAGCAGGTTTGCTGTACATACGCGCTGCAACGTTCGTGAGCGTTAGTTATCGTTGAGATTCGACGTAGTGTGTTGATGTTAGTCAAAAATGCCTTTAAGAAGACGAAGAAGCCATTATCAACAGCTCACGGAGTTTGAACGAGGTCGTGTAATGGGGCTGCGAGGAGGTGAATTTTCTTTCCGCAATATTGCAGAACGACTTGGCAGGAATGTAGCCACTGTGCATGATTGTTGGACGCGGTGGTCAAGGGAAGGTACTTCCTCAAGAAGACCGGGTTCCGGCTAGCCACGTCGCACTACTGAGAGGGAAGACCGACGTGTACGGCGTATGGCCGTGGCACATCGTACTGCGTCTGCAGCAACAATTCAAACTGCAGTTTCCTCCACAGTGACACAGCGAACTGTTACAAATCGGTTACTTGAAAGACAGCGTGCATTCCACTT
Source organism: Macrothele yani (assembly GCA_039090855.1). Classification (NCBI taxonomy): domain Eukaryota; kingdom Metazoa; phylum Arthropoda; class Arachnida; order Araneae; family Macrothelidae; genus Macrothele; species Macrothele yani. The sequence goes on from CM077034.1 coordinate 61,791,983, forward strand.
ACACCAAACCACTGCTGTTTGCAACGTCAGTGGTGTCAAGCTAGAGCTCATTGGCGGACGGAGTGGAGATCTGTTGTGTTTTTTGATGAAAGCCGGTTCTGCCTGGGTGCCAGTGATGGCCGTGTGTTGGTTAGAAGGAGGCCAGGTGAGCGCCTGCAACCAACCTGTCTGCGGCCGATACCCACTCGACCTACACCTAGAGTTATGGTCTAGGGAGCAATTTCCTATGACTGACAGCAGGAGCACTCTCGTGGTTATCCCACGCACCCTGACGGCACAGCTGTACGTCATTCTGGTGATTCAACCTGTTGTGCGGCCATTCATGAACAGCATTCCAGGGGGTGTTTTCAACAGGATAACGCTCGCCCGCATACCGCTGTTGTAACCCAACATGCTCTACAGAGTGTCGACATGTTGCCGTGGCCTGCTAGATCTCCAGATCTTTCTCCAATCGAGCACGTATGGGACATCATTGGACGACCACTCCAGCGTCACCCCCAAAAAGCATTAATCGTCCCTGTATTGACCGACAAGGTGCAACAGGCATAGAACTCCATCCCACAAACTGACATCCAGCACCTGCACGACACAATGCATGAACGTTTGCGTGCTTGCATTCAACATTCTGGCGGTTACACCGGTTATTAATGTACTAGCATTTCACATTTAAAATGGCTCTTCTCGCGCTTACATTGAGCTGTGATCTTGAAACTTTAATCGATTAAATATGTTACCTATACAAATGTATTGCCACCATTTCATTCCTCTAAAAATATTTTTTCGTGGTGTTGGAATTTTTTTTCCCTCAGTGTACATTAAGAGTTTTATTTTATTGCGGTAAGATTTTTAAGTAACATTGCCTTCTCACATTCTGACGGGCACATTGAATGCACATAATTGCCGTCCCGGTGGCGCAGTGGTCTAAGCGATGGCCTCTGATCATTCGTCCGTAAGGGGTCTGGGTTCGAATCCCGGTGAGGCATGGATGTTGTGTTTGTCTTACGGCACTGGCTCTCTCCCTTTCCTGGAACCAGTGACCCTAAATTAGGGACGGGCGACTGCTTATAGCCCATTGAGTTGCTCACGGTAGTCGTTAAACCTCCAATAAAAAAAAAATGAATGCACATAATTCGGCAATTAAATACGTACATTCTTGTGGTTTACAGCCATTGATGCCGCCCCGGTGACGCAGTGGTCTAAGGCGTTGGCCTCTGATCATTCGTCCGTAAGGGGTCCGGGTTCGAATCCCGGTCAGGCATGGATGCTGTGTTTGCCTTACGGCACTGGCTCTCTCCCTTCCCTGGAACCAGTGACCCTAAATTAGGGACGGGCGACTGCTTATAGCCCATTGAGTTGCTCACGGTGGTCGTTAAACCTCCTTCGAAAAAAATAAAATAAAAAATAAAACAGCCATTGATATCTGATATAAAATTTTTAATGACCGCTAATTTAATTGTTCACATTATTTTAAACAAGGCACATGTCCGCGTTTCCTTCTAAAAAAAGATGCACTACTATCATCAAAATTCCGATAATTTAAAATAAATCTGTATCTACTCTACTCACCCGTGAAATTATAAACCTTGCACATTTCAATATCTTGGGACTTATCTATAAATGCAATGCAAACGAAATATTGACTAGCTGTTGGAATACAGTGTATTTTATTACAGCTAAAGGTATGTAAACAGGTAATTTTTTACATAAAGCGCAAGAAAATAGGCACTCCGAACAATTGCACAAGTGTCCCTTTGGTCGATATGTTTGTGGATCCTACTTAAGGGGATTTAGAACCTACTATGCACACTCTTTCAAATACCCAAGTTTTTGTTGGCGGATTCTGCCAATGGGGCCTCTGCTGATGACTATTGTAGCTTCTAACATTTTTTTTTTCCTGACGTTAACTCTTACCAATTCCTCCAATGCTAAGGTAGTGTCCGGTGTGATGTCCAGATCATGGAATATCCGTAGGGCTTGCACATCCAATCTCAAGTTATATACACCATTTCAAGACCATACTGAGTGAAAAGCACACTTTCCCGCAAACTACCTCCATACGTCATAAGATTTCTGTCGATCTGTTTGCCTCTTGGGTCAAACATTAAAGCACGGCTCTCTATGAAGTCTGGAGGTATCCACGAGATAGGTGATTTACATATCTTTGATATTACTTACATCCAAAACATTACATCAAATAAGTGCTTCGTACGCTTTATCCTTTTTTTCGTGAGATTACCGCAGCACTATCATCGCTTCAGGAGATATTACGCGCCACCATTGCTTCAGCGGTTACTGCAGCGCCACTTGTCTATCTTTTTCCATGTTTCATTAGGACGACACATGCGTTTAAAAAATTGCAGTTAAAGACATATACGTGATATATGCTGGTAGGACCTTGTGGTTCGTTTGACGTACATCAGCACTGTGTTCTTTTGTTTGAACAGCTTATAAATATGTTAGAAAACGTTAAAGGTCATCAGTCTAATGGGTAACGTACTGCCGATATTATAGTCAATAGAAACTGAAACGAAAATTTTGGAGGATTTCACTGCTTGTCACTCTTTATTTCTTTGCTTTTTTAAAAGTTTTGTTCAAACATTAAAAAAAAAAAGAAAGATCATATCTTCCAGAGGATAGTTCCAAATTGACGTCATTTGCTCAACTCTTTTAAATCGGGGTTTATACAAACGACCAAAAAATTATAAAAAATCTAGTTCCACCTCACTCCCATTACATTAAGCAAAACAAAATTTTCAAAAATGTCCAAAAATGCAAACATTTCTGCTAAAAATGTCTACCTCGGAGTTTAATTTAAAACATTTCAAAGGTATTTGCGAAATGTGTTCTTTACACCTCATTTTTCTTCATATATTCGTTGGTGAAAGTCGTAGAAATAATTCACTTTTTCAAGACCTAATATAATTCACTTAATATGTGAATATAAATTTGTTCATTGTTGAAATCATGCTGATAAACATTTTTTATTGTTGATAAAAATAGAATAAAAATAGTACACAACTAAAGAAAATTTTTGATTGAGTTTTTGTTCAGCGTTTTGGAAATTTACGGAGATAAATATCAGAAAACATGAGTAGTCAAAACACTGTACTAGAAACTGTTTTGCAGAGCATTTCATTTTATTGCAAGATTTATAAACAGCTAATTATTTAAAATTTCGTGTTTTAATATTTGATAATTCTATTATTCTCAGTAAAAGAATATTACACTCAATATTCTTCACTGAAAAAAATATATGCGTCTGAAACTAATATTCGAGATACATTACTTGTGATTTAACCGGGAATCGAGTTCTCCCGGCAACTCCGAAGGAATCAAAAGGTGGGCAGTGAGCCTATTTGGAAACCCTGAGTTTTTATATTTTGATGGGATGAAGCACAACTCTCCGGATGGATATCGTTATCTGTATCGTTGAAAGAGTTTGTCAAATAATGTCTCTTTTTTTAACCTTTTGATTTATTTCCACTCGAGTTTAGCAATGGGCCTGATTATAATCAGTTGTAAATAGAATTATAGTTAATAGGTAAATATTCGTTAGTAAGATTAATTTTTAATAAATTTATAAATTCTTGTTTATTGTAAAAAATAACTATTGACCAAGCAATTTACTTATTTCCAGCAAATTCATTCGGAAAAAATATTTTCATATATAATGAGAAAATGGACAATGTAGAATATCATCATTAGGATTAGAATATCTTTGGTATTAGAGGCACGCCTCTTGATTTCGGCCTCTGTGTCGGTTACACCCTTGGTTAGCTGGTCTTCGCACTGCCTTGGAGATCAGCAAAATGGTGTGTGCATTGGTGATCTTCGACTTGGTAAGCACTTTTTTTATTGGCTATATCACTTGCACAGGGCTGCCATTCTGTAGAGCGTAAGTACCTAGCAATGGTTTACTAAAGTCTGGGGTAAACATTACGGGTGCCGTACATAATAGCCCCTTTAGAACTGTGAACGCCTCTTCCAGTTCTGGGGTCCAGACAACTATCTCTGAAACCTTCCTTCCGGTCAGATCGTTTAGCGGTTTCGCTATCTCTGCAAATTTAGGAACATAATCTCTGTAGTAACTACATAGTCCGAGAAAGCTGCGTACCTCTCTTTTTGTCCTGGGTTGTTCTAAATCCCGTACTGCCTGAAGTTTCTTGGGATCTGGCTAATGGCACCTAGACCCTACTACATGCCCTAAATAATGAGCGCTCTCCCGGGCGAAACCAACTTTTCTTTACGTTGCCCGTGAACCCGGATCCCTCCAGTCTCCTCATCACTAATCTCCCATGCTGCGTACGCAATAAACTTCCCGATTTAACGGTAATTATATGCTCCTCTCCGGTAGTTGCTCTTACTACTCCGGAGAAATTTTTTCCATATCACTTACTACCTCCGGTCGCTCCTGTATTGGCCCCCGTGTTATCGTTAGGCTTCCTACTCGTGCGTCCGTCAAGCACGCCCACTCTTCCTCCGTCCTCCTCGTTGGCACTTCTTGTATATCCCCGAAATCCTCGTCAGCTTCAAAGATGCCCCTTACGACGTTGATCCTAGGCCTGTACTCCCTCAGTTTTCCAACGTGCACGTGGCGCTTGTGTCCCAGACCTAAATCATGACGTAGCTATTATTCCCTCGCTTCTTTGAAATAAATACCGGACCCGTCCATCTTGCATAATTTTATTCTTAGAGTCGGGGATGAGTGCTATGACTTGGTCTCCTACTTCGAAGGTTTTCGTCCACCGTCGTTGTTTATAGTACGAGCGGTACCGTCGCGGATGATCCTCGGCTACTTCCCCTGCTTGCTGTGTCATCTTCTCTACTCTCTCCTCCCACTCCTGAAGGTATTAGGTATCCGACGCGGTTATCCCTATGGGTCCAATAATTTCTATTTTTACCTCCTGAACGGGTAACGGTGGCCTCCTAACTGGGGTTATAGGTACCCGGTCGTTCCGTGTGACTGGCCTCCTAAGTTGGCAAGCTGGCAGTCATCACAATATCTTCTAACGTCTTTCTTGACGGATGGCCAATGAAATGATTGGCGGTTACGCTCTAAGGTCTCTTCGTGGCCTAAATGAGCCGAAACCACTGAGTCGTGCGCGAACCTCATTACTTCTCCTCCCACATTCCGGCACTACTAGCTGATTGACTGTTTGTCCTAACACCTTCTCGCGGTGATGTAGTAGCCCATCCTCCAAAAGAAATCCACCCTTCCCCTCTATGGCTTGGCTCAAAGCTTCTTTTAGCGTCTCGTCGGGGGTTTGTTGATCTTTAAAAACTCCCTTATCTGAGCTATGAGACTCCCCGTCTATAGGACTCCTATCTCGGCCTGCTCTTGTCTCGCGCGACGTCGAATGCGAAGTTTCCGTCACCGGTTCTGATTGGCTGCCTTTCGCGCGCTCCGTGGATGCCCCGCCTATCTCTGTGACCCCTCTCTCTTTTGGACGCCTGGGGTGACAACGGGTGTTCCGATGTTTTCTCCGCCCACTCCTCTCTCGCGATGCAAATGTCCTGGGTTTCTTTTTGGTCTATCCCCGTAAGCATTTTTCCTGCTTGTAAATCATTTTCGTCGTCCTCCTCTCCTGAAATCGTAAACGCCCCCTGAGTTGAAACTACCCACTCGGGACTCGCTTGCCTAGCTTCCTTCAACTTAGCATAATCTAACGGCGTAATTAACGCATCGTTACTGAGCTGGGGTACGATCGCACAAATTATTTCTGTCATACCCATTATCTCTTTCCCGGCGTTTTCCAAATCTGGGTCTATTAATCTAACTTGCAGTTGTTTCACGGGAAAGTTGGCAAGCCTTCCGTCGAACACAGTTAAATTAATCCCCCCGATCTCCCCCTCATCTTCTTCCCCTAACTTACCCTCTTTTACACAACAATATTCGGCCCCGCTGTCTACGATTATTCCGGCCCGAATTCTTTTCTCGGTTTTTATCCTGAACTGTCCTCCCACGGGTATCTGCATAATTTCGCACTGGCTACTTCCCGGATCCCTGTATCCTTCCCATTTTTGCATTTAACTTCATGGGGTCCTCTTCGGGTTTCGCCTTGACCCACCCACCCTTCATCTGTTAGTTCCCTTCTCTCCTCTCTATTCGCTACCCGACTTACTTTTCTATTCCCATCATTACTCCTATAGCCTGTTGATCCCTTGTTACCATGTCCTGGAGTAACTCTCCGCTGAATATTCGCTCGTCGGTGCTCCGCCTTACCGCAAAGAAAACAGATCACACTCTGATCAAAATTGGAGTTCCCTGGAGGTCTATTATTTGCCCCCTATTTTGGAAATCTGATCCGGTCGCTGGGAATTTCCCTTTCTGTGGTAGCCCGTTATTCGGCTGTTTTTCCCTTTTTATCCGGTTTGTTCCTGCCGTATTATACGGACCACCCCTAAAATTAGAGTCCGCCGCATAATTGTTTTTGGGTCTCCCTTCTCCCAATTCCATAGCTTCTACATGCGTCTCATAAAGGTCACATAACTCTCCCAGTTCGCTCGCTAGAACCAATTTCCCTACGGTACCCCACTGCAGCAGATAAGTTTTCAAATTTGGAGAAAGCAAACCCTTGAATTTATCGCAAATTAATAAGTTCATTAATTGCTGGAATTCTGATACGCCGCTCTTTACCACGTAGCACTGGAGCGCTCGTCTAATACGGCCTGCTAACTGCTGGAAGCTTTCCTCTTTATTCCTTTTAATTGTCTCAAACTGTTTGAGATAGATATCGAGGATCAAGTGGCACTCCGCCAAAAAAGCTTCCTTGACAGTGTGAAAGCAGTCATACTGCTCCGGGGTTAGTCGTCTGAGCAAGTGGTTCACGCATTCGGCGTTAAATAAAGCCACGACTAACCGTCCCTGCATCTTTTCTGGAACAGGATGTAACAGAAAGGCCCTCTCTATGGAATCGAAGAAATTTAGGATTTCCTCAGGCTTAGAGGGTCTCTTTGCAATTATCCTCTCTATTATTCTCATGTAATCGGCTAGGCGCCCCTGCTCGTTCCCTTTCTTCGCCGGAGCCGGACTTTCCGAGGATAACTGTATCTTACTCAGCTCGTGGTCCCTCGCTTCCTTTCTATCCGTGAACTGCAGCTGAAGCACCCTCTCGGCCCGTACTGCTTCTAGTTCGATTTTTTCAGTTCTCTCTTCACTTCTAGCTCGACTTTAATCAGTTCTCTTTCGGCTTGCTTTTCCTGTCATTCTCTTTCTGCTTTCTTTTCTTGCAATTCCATTTCCGCTTTCTTTTCTTGCAATTCGAGCATACAAAATTTAAATTCCAATTCTAACCTAGCGGCATCTCCTTACATTTTTCTTTGGTTAATCTGTACCTCCTGGTTAGATCCTGAGCAATTATCTATATCTTTATCACTTTCCTCTTCACTTCCCTCTACACTCTCTTCTTCGTACACCTAACTCTTATGCCCGTCCAAACGCTCATCCATATTTCATGCAATATGCATATACAACACTCATAAAATCAATATTCATATAAAAATGCACTTAAATTTTCAATATCAGCCTATGCTCTCAAACTGGTTAGACTATTTACTCCTAACATTCCTACATACTTATTTCCACATATAATAATAAGACACAATTAAATTCCTAACTGAAATAATAACCTCAAACTTCACACATAAATACACTTCAATAATTGACAATATCTTTGACCATATGGTCTCTAACTGATCGCACCCTAACGCGAATTCTGTTAGCTTCAGGTGGCTAAAATACTACAGGTAGTGCCCAGGAAATAAAATTGCGGTTCCAAAGTGGTACACACCTGCTGAAACGATTCGAGCTTCTTTCTTCTTCATTCTGTGTCCTGGGATGCCCGGGCACTTCACTTTGGTTTGAGTTCTTTTTGTTGCTGCACAAATCCGTCCTGTCGCACTGGGAGACACTCTGGTTACGAGCTCTCCTCACTGTATCCACTCTCTCGCCATCCGGGTTGTAGGTCTCCTTCGATGCACTGGATTTGGCGTCAACCGCAGCGTACGAGAAGCGTCCTGGTTGTGGACCTCCTCTAGTTGTCCGTCGTCGGATAAAGTTCTGTCGGTACCTTCTCTTTCACCCGTGGGTACCGGGATATTTCTCCTGCCTACCTAACTCGAATTTCTCCTCTAATTCTCCTCAGCCTGTCTCTCTCCTCAAAGCTCGTTTGTTCTATATCTACCGATGACTGCGCCATATTTCTATTTGCTGTAAGAGCGAATGCAAGGGGCACGTGCTTTGGCGCCGCCTCCTACTTCTGGATCTGAAACGTCCATGCTATCTGACCTCTCACAGCCACAGGAATGTATTTGTGTTTCTCAGAAACACTCCCTCCAACTCTGTTCGAGTGAACAAATGAAGCCATCCCCACTTTAATATTAGATCTGTGATTCGGGAAGGTGGAGGGACAACGGCTGAACGTACAGAATATTATACGTGAGAAACTGGCCAACAGAAAGCGTTGTTTCCAAATAACATTTTTAATTCAAAGTGGCCATTTAGGGAGAATATTGACACTAATTCGTTCGGCCCGTAAGAACCATATTAATGGCGTCGAACTAAGAAAAGACGGAGACATTCTTTCAGTCTTTTGTTTCTATCCAGGGGCACGATATCAGTGTCAGCGGGATTAGACCTTCCTCAGCATATCATGGAGCATGGAGCAGAGAATAAAGGAGCAGAATGGTAAGCTTATCATTAGTGACAGGTTTATTGTCGGTGTTGCTAAAATAAGAGGCGGGGAAGGAATTGTTATGTCTTAGCTTTCGTAAAACTCGGCTTTTATATGAATAATTCTCTTTGCGAAGGGGGGGGGGAGGCACCATTTGGTTCAGGTGCACCTCCGGCAATGAGTTAAGTAAATTGTAGGGACAAATGACAAGTTAGTTAAAACGTAGGTATGTGACCTATCTTTCGAGTTGAGGGCGTTGTGAGGACGTGCTTAAAATTCAAAAATTGATATTCCATTCATACACCGCGTTGCATAACAGCAAATATTAAATTTTATAATAGGGAAAATACAATCACAGTACTTTTGCGTTTGAGCAAATCGAGAAGGTTTGAAATGCAGTATAAAGTTGGAGGATTGCCTCTAGACGGAAATCGGATGAAAGCGCTACAACAAAGCTGAACAAGAAATACTTCATAGCATTTTGGTCTAGAATAAAACAAAAATAGCTGATTAACGGGCGTATGTTCAGTCCGTATCGTGCTTGCAGGGAAGACAACTTGATGATAAGCGGAATTTCGACCGAAAGTCAAATAAGGAATTGAACATATTGAGCAATGCAACAGAAAAAGGTACTGTTGAATATTCAAATGATTTTCCATTCGCCAAAAGTTTCAGGTGAATTTTTAAAACGACGGACTTTTAACCTTAGCAATAGTTCCATTTAAGGTATATATATATTAAAATCACATTATTCCTTTCAACAGCAAATAATAATAAAATTGCCCGTTACGTATTCCCGTCATATCATCTAACGGGCTTAGTTGTACTAAAAGTATAATTTATACCCCTGTGATGCAGCGAAATTTCGTGAAAAAACAATCAAAGCAATCCTCTACTTAGAGATACATATGGGATACAAATTTTAAAAATGGCAGAGACAGGTAGAAAATAAATTTGTTTTTTTTCGTTTTGTATTCAATTTCTCTGTATTTAAAATGCTACTCACAAAAAGAGCATCACTCTGTCATCTCTAAAGTGCGTACCTTTTCGTTTAAAATCATACAAATCAAATTGCTTTGCTACAATTACCGTATCAGCGATTATTCTGAGAAATACATATTGGTCAGCTCTCTTCTGAGTTCGCGGATCAAACAAACGTCATATTTCAGTGATATAACAAGTCATTCGACTTTCTTTCGTAATATGTCGCACTCTGTCTTGTCTTTTCCCGCATCTGAATTTCCCACAAATGTCATACTTAATTGTGAAACCTTTATAAATAAAAGAACAGAAGAAAATATAGTAAAATTGAACAGTAACTTAGGTAGCTCGAAGTTTGTTTACCAGTAACAACACAGGAGTTCCTCAGTTGTAGGAAGAAATATTTCCCAGTACACGAAAATAGTTCTTAACTCAATAATAAAGCAAATACATTTGTGAAAAGCTTTGATTTATTTTAACAGAAAATGAGTGATTCGTATTATGGGTACACGGTACTACATGGCATTTAACATCGATTGCTAAATATGCATAAAACTAATTGGTACGGTATTTGACGACATTTTTTACAGATTCTTGCGCGTTTCGCCCGTGTATGGCGTATCGTCCATGTTACAATACAGATCATTTGTTTTCTGATACATTGGCTTTTAAGTCAATTGGAATTTCGCACATAGGACCAGGGTACATGTGTTTTGTCATCTTGCTTCCAACAGTGGCGGTCCTAAGCCCAACCTAGGTTCACAATCTTGTGTGTCGGGTCAGCAATGACACCCTGGTAGATTGTCGGTTCAGGAACATTATAGAACAGAGGGACTTGAAACAAGCCCTCTGCTTTATGGGCAGAAGCTTGAAAAAGTTTATTTCGATTCTACGCTAAAACGGTTTGGTATTACTATTAAAGCTTTACTATGTTCATCATAATTGGTTTAAAAATTAGTATACACTTGTTATTAATAATTCGACATTTCTCGCACAAGTGCGTATAACATTGACTGAAACTAATTTTTCCAAACGGAAAATTAAATCTGAGTGTCACAGGCGTCCTAGTGCTCGTGACGTCTAAACATGGTTGTTTTCATTTATGACAGTCTAGTTCCGTTATCAGATGTAAAACCTGATAACGGGATACCAAAAATCAAGCAATTTTTTATATATAATCCTTTTTCTGAGAAATAAAGTAAATCCTTTAATGAAATTATCATTTGATAAAATCTAGAATAATCAACTTCCTTGGGAATAAATTCAAACATTTTTAATATTAATCCTGTCCAAATTAAGAAGTGTTCAATCGATGATAACGTTTTACTTTTAGGAATATATAAACAGAAGCGTCATTTTTAGATCGTCAGGTGCATCCGTTTTGAATTTAAGCAACACAAATTCTTATCTTACATCGAAACATATTTGATTTGTACTCCACAAACAGTTTTACAGTAATATTATTAGGTGCACTTTATACTTCGGACCCTGCCGTCTGCTTCAACCAACGCGCGGGATGGAATCACGGGAAGCGACACTTGTAGTGATAGTTGGCGTTGCTAATGCTTGCTTGTACTCGGTGTTTACTCTGGCGCTGTGTGTGTTATGTAATCTCTTTTTACTCAGTGCGTGAGCCGTGAGGCCCGTGTAATTTGTACTGTTCGCCCTGTTCTAACTGATAGGAATTTAGGAGGGGAGAGGGAGAAAGGAATGAGGTGAGCCGTGAGGCCCATATACTAAGTTCTGTTCGCCCTGTTCTAAGCAATAGGTGGCTTGTGTTTTTTCCAGTGTGCGTTGTAGCGCTGTCAGTCGCGATGTGGAACTATAGGCGCTTCTTCGACGAGGTTACAATACACAAGAAATTCGCATAGAAGTCAATGCAGTACATCAGGCAGGTAGGCTCAAGTGCAAGTGCAGCCATAAGTTTACAAGCCAACCGAACGACCGTATAATGACAATACTACATTTTACTGTCAGAATCATGTACAAACAGCCCACCGACCAAAAAGCCTTTTTAGATTCTGACGTTTGTACAATTGAATATATCGGCCGCTAATAATGGTACATGCACAAAAATTTAAGGGTCAAGAAGAGAACCATTAAAAGAGGATGCTGACAAATTATTATGTAAATTAGTTCATAATTTGCATCATTATTGACAAAATAAAAATAATCGCAAAACAGCAGAGAGAAGAGTAGCGAGCAAGCCACTGAGAGATCGCTTCTCTTCTTTGCATCCAGTGGAACTTGGTAGATAGCAGAGAGAATGTGTAAATGTCTTGTATGAGATCGCTCCTTTAAATTCTAGGACAAACAGCAACAGACAAAGGCACCAAACAATACCACAGAAAGAACAATTGGAATCAGTAATGGTGGACCACCCAAAGCTATGTAAAACCCCGTATTTCAAAGCGGGCAGCATGTGTATTTGAGAAAACAGAACAGAATGATATGTGCAAGGGTTCTAGGCCTCATACGTCGTCGCACACAGAAAAGCGTAGCCCCTGGGCCTCAAAATACAATGGCAAGAATTTATCACAGCGGCAACAGGGAGAAGATCTATGGATATATAGCCAGTGTCATAAGTGAAAGAGGTGTGATGACGTCACTCCTAGATTGGTAGAAGAGGTAAAGGTGAGAGTTGGAATTGTCAGATTTTTCTCAATGAGGAGCAAACACTACTTTTCCGTCGTTATAAATATTTAAGAACACCTCAACTACTTACATTCTATGAAGGCCCTTTTCAGAGCCAGCCATATTACCAAATAAGCCCCTTCCTTGAAAAAATTAGCCACGCCCCATATATCGCGTCCTTAACTCTCCTCCTGCACGAGCCACACACCGAATACAGTGTGTGGTTCATGCAGGAGGGGTGTTAAGGAGCAAACAACTCCGATGCAGTTGCAGCCCCACCTATCACTACAAGTGTCATTTCCCGTAATTCCATTAGCGAGTGCCGCCCCGGTGGCGCAGTGGTCTGAGCGATGACCTCTGATGATTCGTCCGAACGGGGTCCGGGTTCGACTCCCGGTGAGGCATGGATGTTGTGCTTGTCTTACGGCACTGGTTATCTCCCTTCCATGGAACCAGTGACCCTAAATTAGGGACGGGCGACTGCTTATAGCCCATTGAGTTGCTCACGGTGGTCATTAAACCTCCAATCAAAAAAAAAAATAAAAGAAAAATAGCGAGTTGGTTGAAGCAGGTGACAGGTGCCCGAACTAAAGAGCATCCAAATTATGTATAGTTTCATATCTCATTACTATGTGAAATCGTGATCCATTATGCACGAGAGATACCTAATATGCGATGGCATGCCCTGAATGTTTTCAAAAGCTGTAAGCATGCCAATGAATTTTGTTTTGTTTTTTCCGCATTGTATGTATCCTACAGTCTAGAACCTTATAAAAACCGCCCGGTAGACGCGTGAGAGCTCGGTATTGTACGTATATGTATTTTTTACACCTACTGGCTATCATGCCCGTTCTCCGAACGGTAAATCTATAAAATAATTTTTTGAACATAAAATTAAACAAAGGGAAGAGTAATTAAGGGAAAGAAAAGCAATTTAAAATCCGTAACTGTTTTACGATTTACGACAGCGTTGTGACGTCGATGTATACGGTTTGACATAAAACGAAAAAGGCTTTGGCGCCCCTTCATTTTAAATCAAAATCTGAAATTTTCAAAGCATTTAAGTGATTCTGACAAAATTATCTTTAAACCTGTCAGCATTTTGAAACGGTAAAGCTAAGCCACCCTTTTAAATTTTTCAGTTTTCAGACTTGTTTCTAGTTCTAGAACTGTTGGAAAAATTCAAACAGACAATGTTTCAAAAACCTTTCCTTCTTCTTATTTTTATATTTTCGTGCATGTCCAGGTAGGTATCCGGACTTTACGTCCTACTAGCATGCCAATTATCAGACCGCTAGGTCAGTTAGAAATTCTCAAACAATCCGCAAAAAATGCAAGCAGACAATGTTCCAATTCCGCCATTTATTTTTTATTTTTTTTTATTTTGTTTCGTATATTTCTAGGTAAACGGAACTTACGACCTTTCAACATGCCAATTTTCATTTTTCTAAGTCATTTAGAATTGGTCGAACAATTCGCGGAAGTACACACTCGCATTTCCCCTCTTTGTTTTTATATACGAGGGGAAAACCTATATTTACATGGGTATTAACGTATGAAGGCGGAAAACGCCGATCTTTAAAAGCGCCGCTATGTCTTTAAGCATTGCGTCATTACCATAGCCTGTCCTTTCACCCAATGAGAAGAGAGTGCTAAAAATAGCTGCGTCACCATGGCCGCAGCTCACGAGACCAGAACTTTCCTGTGTGGTTAATGCTGTAGCTTGCCCTTGAGAACAGTACGGTTTGTTTGTCTTGTGTCTGGCGCTCTTTGGCCAAACATGGCCCTTGCGCCATAAAAATCAATCAACCAGCCAACCAACCAACCCTTGAAAACAGAGTAAGCCGCGCGTTTCTTTCTTTGCGTCGTTAAAAAATGCTTGGATAGTTGTGAGTTTATGCTGTTAAAATTGCAATTTATAGTTTGACATATATCCGTTTCTTAAAATGAATCCCATCGCAAAATAGAGAATTTTGTGAAATTTAGAAATCTAATGTTTCGTAAACTAAATCGAAATTAAAGAAATAGGGCGACTAGGTGCAAATATTCGGCCCTGGCCCTACATGCCTACAAAGTTTCGTGGTTCTGTTGCTGTCAGTGTGTCCGAACGCGAACTGATAGCACTTTTTTGATTACCTTAAATTTGAAATACAATAGCTCCTGATGTATCGCCAGAATCAAAAAACGGTTTATTTCATGTTTTCTGCGAACAACTCTCTACAAACGGTGTAAATTTCATATATTTGTGTTCAATACGTTTTGCGCAACGAGCTAAAAAAGCGCGAGTGTCGGGAAATTTCTAATGCAGCAGCGGCATTTAATTTTTTTAGAATAGAGAGATATGTTTACGGATCGAAACTTCTAGTCTTAGGAAATCTCTCAACGGGATTGCACTGCTCTCTAAAAGAGGATAGTGTTTTCCTTTTCAAATAGAATATGTTGAGCAATGACAACAATGTTTATTTAGCTTTTCGAAGCCCCCTGATTTTGATATAATGTTTCTTTAGGCATAGTGAATCCCTTTTAATTAACTTTTATATTTCGTCGGTATTTAATGCTTTATTTAAAAAGCATGTTTGCTTCTCTTTTCCCACAGGTCACATTTATTCACTGCAATATTATCTGTATTAAAGTATTTTTGCTTTTACCTGTTCCAACAGGGACACGATAGCGCATTTGACCTATATTAAAATTACTTTTCAGTTTTGAAATTTCCGCCAATCATTGCCAAATGGTTAGTGCAGAAAGTCGTTCAATATGTAGAGAGAGAACCAAGATGGAGAGATAGGAGGGGGGGGTGGTGATGTTTGTACTATTACTACTATTTATCACAAAACCTTCCACAGCACTACACATGCTGTAGAAGGTGATAAGCAGCCGAAATACGTTTTATGAACATAAAAAAAACCAGTAGTTCTCCATATAAATTATTATTGTTATAAAGAACTGAAAACTGGTAAGCCTTGTTATGTGGCATTAATGTTGAATTATTTCTACAATTTTCGTTACGACGAGAGACAATTCAACGTGAATGATTAACTCACAACACTTAATGATTATTGAATCTGGTATAACTGCGACCCAGACCATAGTCGCGGCATGTTTACCTGTCTTCCTTACAAGAGGAATTCAGAAACGAATTCGAAATGACAAAGGTAATCGAGATATTGAAAGAGTCAATCCTTAGATTTGCGAAATTTCAGCAGTCAACTTGCAGGAAATGGTGAAACATAAAAAAGGGTATGAAACATCACAGGCATTCTTTTCAGTAATGTGTTCGAATTTTGAGCGAGCCGGCAATGTAAAAATCATGTATGAAGGACAGTATTCCTCTAAAATGAAAGCAAAAAAGATTTCAGCAACAAATCAAGAAAATTGAGCTTTTCTCATACTGTAAAGAGGCATCTTCCGTGTTTGCAAACAATATGCTGTGGGTGTTTCATACCTCACAGACCTAGCTATGAGTTCAGAGACCATGAGAGGAAATGATTGGTGGATTTGTCAATTTTTCTTTGCCTCTCTAAATGCAGGATTTAGACATGCGATGACTTACTCCGTGTTGTAGAGAATACAACAGGATCTTTTTTATTCGGGTTTTAAAGACCACTGTGAGCAACTCAGCGGGCTATAAGTCCTTAATTTAGTGGCCCTAAATTAAACCCGTCTTTAATTTAGGGCCACTGACTCCAGGGAAGGTAGAGAACCAGTGCCATAGGACAAACACAGCATCCATGCGTCACCGGGAATCGAATCTGGGCCCATCATGGACAAATGGTCATAAGCAATCGCTTAGACCACGGCGCTACCGCAGCGGACAGGAAATGTTTCCCTCTGCACAAATGAAAGAAAACCGAAATAAACGGTAAAAAATGAAGCAGTATGCAACGTTAGAGTATATTCTCACATGAATATGTATAATTGGTAAAACAACTGACATAAGCTGAAGTGAAATATTTGAAGAAAAGTGATTGGACTCCACCACGCATGCGCAATAGTGTACTCCAGCAACAATCGCGTGGTTTATAAGTTATCAACGTGACAAAGGCAGTATGTTTGCTTCGATTCCTGATATATGGGTAGCAGGAGATAGCTCTCAGTGTCTAAAAATCATTATAATTGGCTAATCGGTTCGAGGTATGATCAAAATCTAAATGGTTCGAGGTAGAAGCACTGCTGATGTCAGACAGGTCGTTAAATCGATTGTGGATTTTTTGATCAACAAGTGGAAAAAGGCAGGATATTACAGGAAATCACCAACGAAACTGCCACCCAGGGACCTGAGGGTGCTTCAGAGGCAGATCCCCAAAAACGAGGTCCAGACGAATGTATGCTACAACACATTTGTTCCAGATGGCCACAGATATTATTCTCTCGAACAAGACATTTCAAAAGTTTGCCTGTGCACTCGGGTATTTTGGCCTACGAGCCGCACATAAACCTCTCATCTCAAAGACCAATATTCCCACTCGGGTGCAATGGTACCAACAATATAAAAAAAATATTTTGGAGCAAGGAGGGCAGAATAAATCCAGCTTCTTATTATTCTTAACGGATGGACGTGTGTGGGTTTAGTGGTTACCTGGGCAACGTCTTCTTCCTCAGTGTACAATACTGACTGTGAAGCACCGAGGAGGTGGAATTATACTATTTGGCTGTTTCAGCTGGTACAGTGTGGGTCCACTAGTTGTTTTCATGGCAGCATGGACTCTGTGCTGTTCGAAAATATCGTGGATAATTCAATGCTTCCAATGTTGTGTCAGTTGCACGAATACGACGATGCCACTCGTCATGTTTCCATGGCTACAATAGAATGGCATGAGGTAAAGCAGGTCTATCGGATGGACTGGCCTGCTCAGAGCCCTGACCACAATCCCATGGGACACCTATGGGCTGAACGTAACGATAGGTGATGTCTAGACTCACACGACCTTCTTCATTGACAGAGCAGTCAATGTATGGGCAGAATGGGAGGTAAACTACCCACCGTACTTCATGGGCGTGTGTGCAGTTTACTTCGAAGGATACCAAATGTAATCTCTGCACATAGATTTACCAGCTACAGATGAAAATGCAGTGCTGTTTTATTTGTTTACAATGTCCAATAAATTTCTTCCATACAGTGCATATACAACAGTGATTATAACAGCAAAGCTCGCCGTACATGTCGAATGAGGAAAATAAAGTATAGTCCACACTATTAATTTCTCATGTGCCTCTTAAAAGCGTTCTGTACAATTTTTGACAAACAAATCGATGTAAATATTTGTAGAATTGCTTTAGTAACATAATTAATTTTACAAATATTAAACTGCAAAATGTAAAATTTCCTGTGACAAAATTTTAATTCCGGAGATAATAAAATTTTACAAGTCAATTCAGAAATACAGTATGTCATGAAATAGGATAACAGATTTACAGAAAGATATTCGTAGTGAGTATTCACTATGTTTGATATGGCAGCGTGTAAAACATTGATATCTATTACATCATCGGTTTTCCATTACACTAAATAGCAGAGTAGTGGATATAATTTCTTTGTGAAATTTATTGGCAGCAGAATAATAGAATTTTGATGCATTTGGTTGAAAAATAATTCATAGTAGCTTTTTTCTGTGCCCTTAAGTCAATGTAAGCAGACATACAAGCCGAACTTCTGTTCCTTCCTGGGAAATTAAACACGAACTCTCAACTTCAAAATAAAAAGTGTTACTAAAACACGTTCATCAAAGAGGAGCCATATTTTTTTTTATTTCATAAGGATTGTACATACACGGTCGAGTAACATTATTGTGACCGACAGCAAATATACAGAGTTACCGCCGTCTGCAGCGCGGACAGCAGCTAGACGTGTTAGGAGTGACTCAGTAAGTTGCTGAAATATGTTAACGGGCACGTAGAGCCATGATGACGGCGGTGTATTTGATATCCGCTTTAGGGTGATTGGTGAAGGACCCATACAGCGAACAACATGATGGATGTGGTCCCACAGGTGCTCAATTGGGTTTAGGTCTGGAGAATTAGGGTACCCGAGAAGTACTTTGAAATCTTCATCGTGCTCTTTCAACCACTATTTGGCATTTCTACCTCTTTCACGTCGACTGTCTTGCTGTAAGATCTCATCCGACCCATGGAAGACAATCGGCATGTATGGGCGTAAGTAGTCTGCAAAAATGAATTCATAACAAATTCGGTCCAAAGAATTTTCCACAGGTATGAGTGGACCCAGGGAATGTCACGAAATCATTCTATAGATCATATTGCTGCCCCCACCAACTTGTGTCCTTGTAGCAATGGTTGAATGGTGTTTGTTCTCCGGTGTTTCTCGGCTTATATGCCAACGTCCATCTGTTAGATAAAGCAGAAAATGTCACTCTTCGGAGATGGAAATTCCTTGCTAATCAGCGGAGGTCCAACTCCACTACTGCCGTGCAAATGTAAATCTTATCGGCCAATGGACCTTCGTTAGCAAAGTGCAGTGACTACCTATCTGCCTCGCAGCTCCATACGCAGCAGTGTTTGCTGAACTCTCGTTTCAAACACACTTCCGGTAGCCCCTGGTTCATTCGGCCAGTTAGTTGCTCCATTTTGGCGTGCGGACGGAGACTCGCGCACCTTCAAAGCCCACGCTTACCTGTCACATCAATGGTAGGTTGTGCTCCTCAGTTTACACGTCGCTTATCCGTAATTTTCCATTTCTCCAATCACGATACATTTCAACAAGAGCAGCACGCTAACAGTTAATAAAATCCGCTGTTTCAGAAATACTGTCACCCTTGACCCGAAAGCCAATGATCATGCCTTTTTGCAAATCTGATAGATCGCTCCTTTTATCCTTGACAGTAACGAGTTATATGTTTTCAGAATGCCTGCAGCACACCTTAGGAACCTGCCAAGCCAGCTCATGACACGTGCCTTCTTTCATTGGCTACGCGCTGTTGACGTCAAAAGTATGAGCTGGTCACAACAATGTGACTCGACTGTGTACATAGTCTGTGGGGTTAATCTAAGTTGTGTTTGCGACGCTTTGGAGTAGGATTAGATCATCACAAGTAAAGGTTAAATCGTATAGGCCCCGTCCGTTTTTCACAGTGGTTCCAATTGTTTGATTCAATCCAATCGTCCCAAATCATTCTGATTTTCAATCCGTGGTGAAACGTAGACATTGTATTATCTTTCGGCAAAGTGTCCCTCCATTTCGCGAACAAGTGATTCGAAATCAAGGACAGGCAACTGCTAGTAGTTCACTGAGATGTTAATGATGTGCATTAAATCCTTGAACAAAGAAAGAAAATGGAATAAGTACGGAATGATTCTTCTATGATCAAAACGCATTTTTCTCGTTTGGCGTTCATTCCCTCAGCGCAAATTTGACCCCATGCTGATTATCTCCTATATCTTTTAAGTCGTTTAAGACTATTAGCAGTAATTCACTTTACAAATGAACCAACTGGGTTTAACCAAATTCATTAAAATATCTTATACCTGGAAAGTACAAAAGCATAATTAAGTTACTTCAGTGATTCCATTAAGTTTTAATGTATTTAAAATAGGACAAACGAAACCTAATATTTTGTAATCCGGATGTGTGAGTACACGAAAGAATCAAAATCCCTGCAAATGACTTAATTCTAGTGGATAAATTATATTGTGATATTTAATAAAGCAAAGTGAAAAATCATTCTCCTTTGAATCACAATCATACTAGTAAAAGGTAAATGAGAATTGGCCAAATCTGAAATTTTGAGATCTATTTCGCTGTAGAGCTATGAAGCAGATGGTACAACGTTTTTCACAAAAGTGATTTTTTTTTCTTAATTTTTTAGGCGTGAACGATCCTGCATTTGACACAAACCGAACATTTAATGACAAATTCTGTATTCCCTTCGCAAGTGATTTAGTTACAAAAATTTCACCATGCAAAATCCTAGTGGGATTGCTCCTGATCGCAATTTTTGGACCATATCTTAGAATTAATATAATTTCATTAATGCACTGACTAAATATATATGTATTTTTATTAATTGTAATATGGAACTCACGTTATTTTAATTATTATAATATAGTATAGTAAGTGGAATGCGATTTTTATTAATAATGAGCTTGTATTTATTGAGTCCTGCAAACCTTGTAGTAGCAGATAATTTATTACAGAGTCGAAAGTCCTGTTCTTTATTTTTTATTTTTTTGGAACAAACACACTTTTCGAGAATTTCCTGTGGTCATTACAATGTTGTAAAATATTCTTTTGTATGTCGTGCTCACAGTATTGGATCAGTTTGTATTAAATTGGTTTGAAACATTGATATCGGTAAACCAAAGCAAAGGACAAAGAGGTTAGTTAAGCATACTCAACATATAATATGTTCTTCTTTGCTTACGTCAACCTATAACAAAAATAATTTTCGGTGCTGGACTTTCCTCGAAAGCGAGAAAATACATCTCACTGTTCGAACACGTTCGACCTTCACGATATTAACAAATGACTGGAGACATCCTAGCCCTGTACGTTCCAACCACAACCATTTTACATAACCAATGAAAGGAAGGTAAATGCACCATTTGAGGAAAATCCGCGTATTGCATTTGTAACAGATGTTTCATAAAAACTGATTTCATACCACATAATGAGAACCAACTGGATCTGTTATTAAATAAATAAAAACATCGGTATTTACGAGTAAACAATTTTTCGGTTGCTGTGATGCTAAAAACTTGTAAAGAGCGATGTTTTTGTTTATTCACTGACGCCACGTATTTGGAGGATTTTCACTTTGGATATGTTATTATTATTTAAGGGCGTTAGCAGTGTCTTCGTGCGCTCTGCGTAAATGATCTGAACATAAGGAAAGATCATTTCCTTCACAGATGCATCACGTGGGTAAAATTGCGATCGAGAACTAGAAAAGTACCTGTAAATGAAAGAAACGGGAAACGAAGATTGTCGGTTATAATACATTTTTCGACATATACGTTGATGTTCTTGTACCTGAAATTCAACTGGTGTGCAACATAAACCTTTAAAATTTCCGGGTACTATTCGTTCTTGGTAAACTACTATTGAAACAACTTTCATATGTTAAAAAGTGTTTCTACTTTCCAGCAATATTCAAATTGAAACATTGTTGTTTGTGTCGACTTCTGTCACCTGCTGTACACAAAGTTTTAAAAATGTAAGGAACCAGTACATACTGTACTCCTCAATCATACACTGCATAACGCAGAAAAATGTTAAGTAAACAAAGAACGATATAGCCAGTACAGTAACAAATTTTTAGTACAAAGCGACAGTTCGATGTAATATACGTAAGGAAAGTATTAGTTGTCGGATGGCCGTTTTTTCGATGGAAAAGAAAGAAGAAAATTGGTGCAGTTCCACATAGCGTTACCTTTTTGTTTAAAATATTTTTAGGTAAATGTACTTAATTTCATATTAGTATCTGCTTTGTGAAGTGTGTTTTGAGATTCAACATCTTTAACATCGCATAGACGTTTTGGCCATATTTGAATTTGTAACATTGTGCTGAAAAATATCTTATGTTTTGTTTTACTCGTGGCAGTGTATATTTCATGTAAGAAACAATTTCATCAAACATCAATCTCATCGTAATGCAAGGCTGAATTCACTCAAAATAAAAGAAATACATTTCACGCCTCTCAGGTGGCCCAGTGGTGTAAGCGATGGCTTCTGATCTCTCGTCCGAGATGAGCCTTGGTTCGAGTTACGTTGAGGCATGGATGTTGTGTTTGTCTTACGGCAATGCCTCTATCCCTTTTGTGGAGTCAGTGGCCCAAAATTAGAAACGGGCGATTGCTTATAGCCCATCTAGTTGGTCACGGAGGTAATCAAACCCTCAATAAAAGAAATAATTTTTACTTTGTTCTCCCACAGAAGAACAATTTTTTTTCGATCAAATGTATATTTCCATATACATTCAGATATTTTATATTAGTGCTGATGTTTAACTCCTTTATTATATCAGTTTTTCGTATTTCCTAGGTGTTTAATAACTTACAACCATATAAATAAGCACTGATAAACAGTAAAATACCTACATTCATCAGGATTTTGCAAGTTCATGAGAAATTGACTGGCCTTTGCTCTTATTAATTCTGATTAGAATTATAATAGAACCACACGTTTTATTTTTATAGACTGAAAGTTCTAGCAAATCAATTGCAGTTACTGTTATTCATGCCTATTGCAAAAATTTTCACTCTATCTATTAGCTGTGATAAATATTAAAGACGCCAAAGGATTTGATTCTTTGTAACCCTTAGGTTTTGTACACCGATCTTTCTGTTCATCTTACACATTTAATAAATTTTAGATTCAAAGCCGGGGAATGCTATAGATATACCAATGATGTATAGCATTATATCCGGATCAGCTTATCAGTATGTTTGAAAACATTTTCTAAGGTCATAATAAATGCTTAATGCCGTAATGTATTTGACTTTAACTGAACGAAATCGAAACTCCAGATTTTCTGTACCAATTATCTTTAATTCCACAAAACTATACTAGTAATCTGATTTATTTGTACAAAAGACGAAATGTATGTTTCCGAACTTTGGTATGTACACCAGTTGCCGTTTTCGAGGAACGTAAACAGAAAACAGGAATCGCCGCCCTTGTGTCGCAGGGGTCTAAGCGATGGCCTCTGATCATTCGTCCGAAAGGTTCCGGTTTCGAATACCGGTGAAGCATGGATGTTGTATTTGTCTTACGGCACTGGCTCTCTCACTTCCCTGGAATCAATGACCCTAAATCACGGACGGGCGACTGCTTATAGCCCACTGAGTTGCTCACGGTGGTCGTTAAACCTCCAATCGAAAAAAAAAACAAAAAAAAAACAGGAATCTGAATAATATAGCCTCCAACATTTTTAACGCACTGACTTGACGAGACAGTAAACAGAGAGATGCAAATGCAATTTCATTTAGAGATATAAGACATTACGTTGATGCCACGCGGCATCTTGTGAGGAAAAGGGCGTTATTTGAAGAACTGCTTTTAAATTCTTGACGCCGCCCCGGTGGCGCAGTGGTCTAAGCGAAAATAAAAAAAATCGTTACCTTGAAAAATTATGGACAAAAAAATGGGAAATTATGAGGAAAAAATAAGGAATAAATTCGTTGCCAAATGATCAAGTTATTGAAAAAAAAATCAGTCTTGTAGCTTAATGTGTCTAACAGAATCTCCAATGACGTCAACCGCCGACCCCGCTGAGGAGAAAACGACGTTGGCTGATGTCATGGTTTTGTCTGCTATCACGGCAGCGCCACCCATCATAGTGACTCATCCCAAAACACGTGTCATACAAAATTTTCTGAGACAAAGAGAAAATGGTGACTCATCCCAAAACACATGGCTCACAAAATGACAACGTTGTGTAACTAAAATGACAGAACATGAATCAACGGGAACGAAAACTTTTCAAAAAAAGCATTTCCTTGCCTAAATTAAAATTGGAGGGAAGAAAAATATAAGAATTAAAAAAATAATGCAACGTCTATAAAAATTCCTAACACCACACGGAAGTTCTAAAAATATAAGTTTAATAAAATAAATTAGAAAGAATAAATAGGACACACAAAAGATACGAGTAAAAAAATATTGGAAACGAGAAAAAATCTTCCTTCAAAAATTTGACAAAGTCTAATAAATTACCCGAGAAAATTAAAAAAACAATGCAACGTCTATAAAAATTCCTAACACCTCACGGAAGTTCTAAAGATATAAGTTTAATAAAACAAAACATATAGGAAATACTTCCCAAAAATTTGTCAAAGTCCAATAAATCTCCTGATAAAAGTTCCAAAAAGCATCGCTAGGGGGCAACGACACATCTCCTTTCCCCAACTCGGTCGTTGCCATCCGTCAAAGGTCCATCGAAAGTTCCAAGAAGCACCGCTTGGGGGCAGCATCGACCCTACACACTAGTGCAATCTGCCACGCCCCCACATCCTTCTGTCACACGCCACTCCCCCACATCCTTCTGTCACACGCCACTCCCCCTTGTTCCTTCTGCCCGTGCCACACCCCATCCTTCGGCGTCAGGCCACGGCCCCATCCTTCTCTAGAAGGATGCATCCTTGCGCTCGGACCTGCCATTTCATACTACTCCTATGTTTCCATTTATGACCAACACTTCTGAATCTAAATATTGGAACTTACATAAAACTACGTTCTATAAATCTTCAATTATTTAATCGGTTTTTACTGCTGTAACAATTTGCAAAAAAACAGAATGACCAAGTGTCGAGCTTTCTTACTCCAAACGGGAGGCTTTCTCAAGGCCAGTGAACCCTTCAAAAAGCTTGTAGTTTGGAAAGCGAAAACTCAGCACTTTGTTATTATATGTTTTTGTAAATTATTACACCAGTAAAAACGGAGTAAATAATTGAAATTGCACACTTTTTGAATCAGATTGTATGTTACAAATATCAGCGCGAAACTCAGTTGTTCATATTTTAATTGAAAAAAAAACAGGCAGGCACCAAGCTGAAAATGTGCACATAGTAGGCGGGAGTTACTGAATTTCTGTAGTCTCACCTACCTTGCACGCTAACGTATAGTCACAGTTGTTAAATCAGGAAATTCAGGAAGTAAAGAAATCCTGTAAAGGAGTTTCTGTTTCAAACATTGTTTAAAAGAGATGTGTAGCAGTTCTACAGAATATTCTTCGTGAAAAAAATTTCACGTGTACCAATCTTAAAACTAATTAAAAATGCGAAATGAAACGGTACATAATCTTACGTTTTTTAAAGATCATGTTTAGAATGAACAACAAATAAAAAAAACGATCTCACGGACTCCTCTGAGATGGATAAAATAACTCTTCTCACAATTTCTTTTTCTTGTCGGGGATCCTAAATTCCTTCTGGACTACATGAGTATTTCAGAATTGCTTTAAGCATTGGAAATTTTTATTGTACATTATTTTCTCCGACCACTAAGCACTCTTCCAGGTATCCGTTAATTCAGATGTCACTGCCGTATTTGAATTCCATTTTAAATTGAATTCTTCCCACGACCTGATATTTTTAAAAGCCTGGAATGCTTACCAAATCTCATGTACTTTTTCTACCTAAGTGTCCTGGAAAATTGAACTCGTTACACGACCTGATAGTTCTGAAAGGCTTGAATGCTTACTAAATCTCATGTACTTTTTCTACCGGAGGAGTCCTGGTAAATTGAATTCTTTACACGACCTGATATTTCTAAAAGCCATGAATGTTTACTAGATCTCATGTATTTTTCTACCGGAGAAGTCTTGGAAAATTGACTTCGTTACACGACCTGAGATTTCTGCAAGCCTTCAATGCTTACCAAATCTCATGTACTTTTTCTACCGGTGGATTCCTGGCAAATTGAATTCGTTACACGACCTGATATTTCTTGAAAGCATTCAATGCTTACCAAATCTCATGTACTTTTTCTACCGGAGAATTCCTGGCAAATTGAATCCGTTACACGACCTGATATATGCGAAAGCCTTCAATGCTTACCAAATCTCATGTACTTTTTCCACCGGAGAAGTCCTGGCAAATTGAATTCGTTACACTACCTGATATTTGTGAAAACCTTCAATGCTTACCAAATCTCATGTACTTTTTCCACCGGAGAAGTCCTAGCAAATTGAAATCGGTACACGACCTGATATTTCTGAAAGCCTTCAATGTTTACCGAATCTCGTGTACTTTTTCTACCAGAGTGGCCCTGGCATTCACAGGCAAGGAATGTCTGAATGAAATAGCAAGAAATTTATTCAAAGAAAATTACTTGTTCGTGTTATATTTGAGAAGACATATTTTCATTAAGCCAAATACCTTTTCGTTCTTCCGGCAACCTCCAAGAAATTATGCATGGGACTTTTGAGAAGAAGGCTGAAATTCATGCCGAATGTACTCGTGTATAGGTCGATCGCGTGTATAGGTCGACCCCCGATTTTTTATCTGAATATTTTCAGTTTTTGAATATCCTTTGTTTAAGTCGACCCCTGATTTTTTATATGAATACTACAGTTTTTGTATACCTACCTATTTTTTGTATAAATAAAAAGAAGTTATCTTCCGAGGATGCGCCCGCCTGTGGAAATGTGAACTTACTTTTTATTGTTGTAGCTGGCTCTCGCAATGTTGCTTGTGGCAGTTTCCCGCAAAATGTGGGTGCAATTGAGACAAAATTCTGGAAATATGATAGGGTTCACCACCCTGGTTAGAGAGTTTTCAGGGGAAGGTTACACATTTTAACAACATATGAACCCACTTTTGCACTTTGTCCCCCACCCCCAACCCTATTCCCACTTTTTCCGAGCGAGTTTTCTGCAGTTACTTCATTCATGGAAAGTAAAGCATTTGTTCCCGCAGCAAACGAATCGTGATGCATTTAGCAAACGTCGTAAGGCAGGCACATCGTTATTCAAAAAGGAAAAAAAAATCCTGAAACATTTGGAAAGCGTATATAGGTCTTGACGTCAACCTGATAGTTTTTTATCAAACAAACAATATGCATGCCGTAAAACTAAATGTGTAACTTTTGAAGTTTTTAATGGATTTCTTCAAAATTTAAAATGAATCTTTATTTTGAGGTATTGCCGACACTGTAAAATTAGCACGCAACTATTTAAAATATTAAAGAGAATGTGTTCTATTACATTTTCTCACACAACCCTTTGCAGCGTAGCAGCTGTCGGTCAACTGCTGAGTTGTAGGAATGTGTGATTGACAGAGAGGTCGTTTATCTACTCTCGAGTTTCATCACCCCTCTCCACCGTGTTTGTGACAAACAATCGGCTTTAGTGACAAAACCAAATATCGACCCATTAGTAAAGATGCAGTCCGTTTTTGCTCGCTCTTAGTCATCCGAAAAGGTTACTGTATGTTAAATCTTTAGAGCCAGGGCACACTCAATTTAATAACAAACGTAAGTAGGTTGTTAAACTAATGCACTTTTTTACTATCAGTAGCAGTGTTATTCTGAGCGATCGGCCAAGTTTAAACACTTTCGTTTTCGGTATGCATTGATGCATTGATCAAGTTACCGCTGTTCTATAGATTTTCACACCTCTCTTCGGCGTCGCTAAGCAGGGGCAGCGATCTCCTTTTGCAAATAGTATGTAATTCTCCCTCTTCATCCCCCATCGAGAATTGAGCATGGTTGTAGGTCACGGCACGGCGCAGCTTAAACTACTGGCTGACGCGTTCACCTCTTTCTTCTGGGTGTTTTACCAGTGGGGCAGCCAAGGCCATATCGACAGATGTAAAACGAACTTTGAGACATACTTGTGAAATCCTTGTCTTTTTTTTTATTGAGACATCCTTGTTTATTTTATTCACTAATAGTTTTTCTATTTGTGAATAAAAAATTCGTGCATATAAAATCAAGAAAAATTTTTAGCAATAATTTTCTTCTGTACCAGTAACACAAGGAAAGTGACTAAATATACAACTACAAATGAACTGATGGTGCAAAGGGCTAATAAGTATGCATATTTACATAAGGCATCCAAATTTTGGTTTTCAACCTATCAGAAATATTTTCCGTGAATATTTCGCCCCCGTAATTTTGACCTAAATATTTCATTAAAAACAGTAGACCTATACACGAGTATATACGGTACTTCTTATTTTGCACGTGTTCTATATAAAGGAACCTAATAAAATAATTGTCATTATAGTATCAGGCCAAAAGTGCGTGCACATTCAAGTGGAAAAAAGAAACATTCCCATTATCAGCCACACGTTGCATTTAACATGAAAATAAGAAACAGGAACATAATAGATACAAGCATAATGATATGGAGTTGCCCTAGTATAGTGTAGTAGTATTGTGTCGTGTCGATACACAGTCAGTACGTTAGCGCAACACGACTATCAGTGCAATACTGAATTCCGGCACTTTGGATGAAAGCCTACAAGAACGTTCTATGCTACTCGGGTAAGGGAGGTAGCACTAGCTTCACGACTACCTGAGTTGGGCCGGCCGAGCGCCAAATCACGTTTTATCGTCCCCTGACCACAACTTTGTGTATTGTTTGAAAACTCAAACGGGAAGATATTTTTAAAGGATTGCTCTATCGAACTACGAAAAAACCAGAAACCGACGTTTTCGATATTTCAAACCTCTTTAGTGCTTTTAATAGATTTTTTATTTACGGTTTTTTATTCAAAATATTTTAAATAAGTCATTAATTAATTCCTTAGATTTCATTTGTGGGTGAACTATCTCTAAAAACGCTTGATGAAGCTAATGTTTAACGAGATGCAAGCCGATTACACACAGTGATGAATGACGATTTTAAGCGGCATGGGCTGTAGCCTCAAGGCATAACCGGAAGTCATGATCTGGAAAAAGGCTTGTCCCTAGTTCGCACGGTTTGTTGCTGAATCCTCTCATGAGCTCAATGTACACTCATTTCAACCTCTTAGTTAAAGTAGAATTCAAACTTCATAAATTTATTGCTCATAAATTTAAGATTTGTTTTCCGGTAGAATCTTGTTTTTAGCAAATTCACGAATTAGAATAGGAGCTCCACTGTTTTGTTTAGACATACAATAAAAGCCCAATATATGTAACAGATGTTCATATTTCTTCATGGGAGGAAAACGTCAGGTTAAGTGGCACCTCAGTTGTTCATCTGTCGAACTGCAGTTATGTTTGTTCATCTGTCGAACTGCACTTAGTAAAACCAGTGCTAAAAGTTTCTGCATACTTTTACGAATTCTAAAGGAATATAACTTCATCTTCGTAAAATACTGAACTGTAGTCTGACAAATAATGTTGATTATGAAATTAAATTATTTTCAGTTTTGTTCATAGTTCATTAAAGTACTGGTGAGAATATTAAAATGACAAATTTGTTTTCAGCTCATACACGGTCGAGTCACATTATTGTGACCACCAGCTAATATCCAGAGTAACCGCCGTGTGCAGCGCCGACAGCAGCTAAACGGGCTGGGAGTGATTCAATAAGGGTCTGGAAAGTGTTCACAGGTATGTGGAGCCCTGCTGACTGAAGTGCATCTGACAGCTGCTGGAGGGTGCGTGGTGGAGGATCCATAAAGCAAACAAAACGATCGAGGTGATCCCACATATGCTCAATTGGGTTTACTTGTGGGGAATTAGGGGGCCAGGGAAGTACCTTGACGTCTTCATTGTGTTCTTCCAATCAATATCGGACATTTGTAGCTGTGTGACACTTCGCATTGCCGTGATGGAGGATCCCACCCTCCCCAGGGGAGACAATCAGCATGTATGGGTGTGGTAGTCTGCGAAAATGGATTCATAATGAATTCGGCCCATAGTGCCTTCCGCACATGTGAGTGGACCCAGAGAATGCCACGATAACATTACCAATACCATAACGCTGCCCACACCATCTTGTGTTTTTCCAGGAATGGTTGAAGAGTGTTTGTTCTCCGATGATTTTTGCCTTATACGCCGACGTCCTTCCGTTCTATGAAGCAGAAAACATGACTCATCGGAGAATGCAATTCTTTGCCAATCAGCGGAGGTCCAATTCTGATACTACCGTGCAAATGTAAGCCTTTTCTTCCGATGCACCTTCATTAGCATAGCTGCAGTTACTATCCGTCTCCATCGGAAACCCACACGTAGCAGGATTCGCTGAACTGTTGTTTTAGACACACCACCGGCAGCCCCATGGTTCATTCGGCCAGAGTGAGTTGCTCCATTGTAGCGTGTCGATCGGCCCTCACGCACCTATGAAGCCGACTTTCACCTCTCAGATCAGTGGCACATGGTGTTTCGCAGTTTCCAAGTCACTCATTCGCAATGATGCTAGTTTTCCAATAACGATACACTTTAACAACTGCAGGACGCGAATAATTTACAAAATGCGCTCTTTCAAAAATACTGCCACCCTTTGTCCTGAAGGCCAATAATCATCCCTTTTTGCAAATCTGATATATCACGCCTTTTATCTATTACAACAAAGAGTGATATATTTTCATAATGCCTAGAGCACGCCTTGTATACCCTCGAAAGCAGCTCACGACACGTGCCTCCCTTCATTGGCTCAGCGCTGTTGTTGTTAAAAGTAAGAGGTCGTCACAATAATGTGACTCGAATGTTCGTTATCCACATGTCAACGTGCATATTTTGTTTTTTTAATTACTTGCAACATCCTCACATTCCGTCATTGGTCACCTTCTATTAATCATTTATATATTCAGTCCTGTGGTACTTGCATGCGGAGTTTCATCATGATCTAACGACTTTCTCGGGATACTTTGTTGTTGTTTTTTTCATGTTTTTTATTTTTTTACAAAGAGTGAATTAATAGTGGAAATATCGTAAAACTACCATCTCTTTAGTTTTAGAGCATGAAGCATCGCAAAACGTAATTTAGTTCTTTACATTTGGCGCAAAGTGTTAATGTAGTACTAAAGAATAATTTGTATTCGCCTAATTTCAAGGCAGGTAAGAAATTCTGCTAGTGGCTCAATTCATCACATCAGCCGAAAAATATTTGTTCACATGCGAACGTGCTTTAAGAGAGTTTAAAATTTTTGCGCAAATTCACCCGTATAAAGTCAGTTTTCATTTGTTTAATTAGTTACGCATCGAATTTTAAAGAAAACATAAAAATATGTCTTAGTTAATTTTGTAAGCGGTATAAAAGATACTTGGCGCTGAAATTAGCCCACACAAAAAATAATGAGCCAACAACCACCAGAGAAATAGAGGAAGCGCATACTCTTGGATCATTTCGAAGATAGCGCATTAGTATAATAGAAGTGAGAGATACACGCGTAACCGGAAACAATACATTTAGTGTTTCATGCTGCTCAAGAAAATTAGTCACACAGCTCGTACGTGAATACATCCAAGAAGCAATGACGTGAGGTATTTAAGTCAGCAGAACATCTTTTGACATAATCTGTGCTGCATGTTGTCAGAGGAGGTAGGAAGATTATAAAACAGAACAGGCAGTTTTCACAGGAATTGTCACAACACGATTGTGGAATCTTTTTCTGAAAACAGTGGTGGCAGAAAAGAAAAAAACTTGACTGGCTATATATGTACACTGAAGTGCCAGAAAAACTGGTACAGACGAGCTTATGCAAAATACATAGCAACGTCATCTTTGCGCGTACTAGGTTGCGTCCGCCAGTGCGTATATAAAATGATAGACATCCTTGCCAGCTGTTTTCGGCATGAGAATGACAAGTAATAACGATTTAAGCGATTTTCAACGCGGTGTCATAGTTGGCACTCGTGAGATGTGCCATAGTATTCCGGAGGTAGAAATCAAGTTCGGATTTTCACGGACGACCATTGCAAGGATGTACCGTGACTACAAGAATTCCGATTCCGGCAAAACCTCTAACCCACGATACCAGTGTGGCCGTAAAAAGACATTGGGTGAACGTGACCATCGTCGGCTGTCAAGAAACGGTCACATGATAGGCGTGCAACACTCTCACATATATCATCGGAAAGTCAATGCTGGAGCCTCAACAAGCAGCAGCGTCCGGACTGTACAACGTACTCTGCACGATATCAGCTTTAGGAGCCGACGCCCAACTCTAGTCCTCTTGATGGGTGCACGACACAGAGCTATGCGCCTCTTTTGGGCACGGCAACACCGCCAGTTGGAAACGCGACTTCTGACGAGTCGCGTTTTCAACTGTATCGGGCAGATGGAAGCATTCGTGTGTGGCGCAAACGCCATGAAGCCATGGATCCCGCATGTCAACATGGAACTCTACCGGCTGGTGGGGGGTAAGTAATAGTATGGGGTGTGTTTAGCTGGATTTCACTGGGACCGCTGGTACGTCTACAAACGTCTGTGATCGGCCAACGCTATATGCGCATCCTTTCTGACGACGTACACCCGTTCATGACCTGCATTCGTGCTGATGGGTTGAGCCAGTTCCAACAGAACAATGCACCACCACACAAGTGTCGGGACGCCACATTATGGTTAGAGAAGCATTCCTCTGAGTTTTGGGTGTTTCCATTCCCACTCAAGTCCCCAGATCTGAACGTGATAGAACACATTTCGGATGCCGAGCAACTTGCTATTAAACACAGGAATCCGAGACCTCGGAATACACCTTGAATTGTGGAACGCTCTGCAGGAAGTATGGTGTGCCTTGCCTACAGCATATTTCGAGAAGCTAGTGGAGTTCATGCCCCGTCGCATTTCTGCAGTCCTGCGCCTACGCGCCCGTGGGGGAACTACCAAGTATTAGACTGGTGTACCTGTTTTTCTGGCAATTCGGTGTACATATATATATATATATATATATATATATATATATAGGAAAGATTCCTGAGGATTGGAACACCGCTACAATGATCCTGCTACATAAGAAAGGTGATATTGAGGATCTCGGAAACTACAGACCTATCAGCCTCCTATCAGTAGTTTATAAAATCTTCACTAAAGTTCTTTCACACCGCTTGAAGGTAACACTGGACATGGCTCAACCGAGAGAACAAGCTGGATTCAGGAGTGGCTACAGCACAATATATCGTATCCATGTACTGAGAGAACTAATTGAAAGAGCGAGAGAATATGAACTTCCATTGTGCATGGCTTTTATCGATTATGAAAAAGCCTTTGATTCGGTGAAACCATCAGCAGTTACAATGGCTCTGAAAACCTGCGGTATTGAAGATGCATTCATTAATATTATTAATAACATCTATGAAAATGCAAGTGCAAAGATTCGGCTGTTTGAAAATACAACACACATAACAATTGGAAAACGAGTGAGACAAGGTGACACCATATCTCCGAAGCTCTTTAATGCCACATTGGAGGGTGTTTTTCAGTCGCTGAGCTGGGAAAACAAAGGGATAAAGATTAATGGAGATTATCTAACCCACCTTC
This sequence comes from Macrothele yani, assembly GCA_039090855.1. Taxonomy (NCBI): domain Eukaryota; kingdom Metazoa; phylum Arthropoda; class Arachnida; order Araneae; family Macrothelidae; genus Macrothele; species Macrothele yani. Next base: position 61,825,140 of record CM077034.1, read on the forward strand.
GTTTTGCTGATGACGTAGTCATTTTTGCAACTACCCCATCAGAGCTGCAGAGTATGATCCAGGAACTTGCTGACAAGAGTAAAGAATTGGGATTAAAAATGAACTTTCAGAAGACAAAAGTGATGTTCAATGCTTTTACAAGAAATGAAGATTTATCGATTGATGGAGAAAAGCTGGAGATAACAGACACGTACGTTTATCTTGGACAGTAGATATCAAGTGAGGGTCACATTGATGAAGAAATTAATCGGCGTACAAAACTTGCCTGGAGAGCTTTTGGAAGAAACAGCATAATTTTCAAGAGCAATATGCCATTATGTCTTAAAAGAAAAGTGTTTGATCAATGCATCCTTCCAGTGCTTACGTATGGTGCAGAGACGTGGACCTTAACTAAAAGAGACATACAAAGGCTGCACACAACTCAAAGGAGCATGGAGAGGTGCATGCTTGGTGTAAACAGGAGAGATAAGAAGAGGAACTCGTGGATCCGAAAGATGACAAGAGTGGAAGACATCATGATCAGAGTTAAATTCCTGAAATGGCAATGGGCTGGACATACTGCCAGAAGGACAGATCATCGATGGACAGCCGAAATTTTAGATTAGATTCCAAAGGGACAGGAAAAGACCCAGAAGAAGACCACATGGGAGATGGGTGGATGAAATTCGAAAGTATGCAAGGGTGACATGGAGGAGACTGGCACAAGACAGACCGTCGTGGAGGAAACTTTGGGAGACCTTCGTCCAGCAGTGGATTGATAATGTTTGACAATGATGATGATATATATATATATAAATATACTGTTGGTAGGTTTGATATTGTGAATCATGCAAATGATTCAAGTATAACGCTCGGCCGCACGTGACGCAACCAAGGAGTCGTCGCAGCCCTTTGCAAGACCAGCTGTATAAGGACCTCACGTTGCACACACTTGCCATCCTGCCTTGTACTACTGTGTTGGTTGAGTCCTTTGCAAGTGAAGTAGGCCTGGCAGAAAAGTTTGGATGAAATTTGATCAGTTGGAGGCTATCAAACGGAGCCGCATCTTCGGGCTCTGCGAAGTGGGATGGTCTTATCTCAGTGTTGCGCACTATAACGGTCGTGCGAATATCACCATTGCATGCTGTTAGTGAAAGTGACCCAACAGCCAAAGGTTGCTTAGCTGTTTCAGTGACCAACATCTAAGGTCGCCCAGACTCCCTTTCTGTCACCAATGTGACATAATGGTCTGGGCGACCTTGACGAACCAGGAGAAAAGAGGACCAACGGGTTGCCTGACACGCACGCAGTGACAAAATAGCCAGGACTGCGGATATTTAGCAAGCAGTGGTGCCCTCCGTGCATCGTTCGATCTTTGCCAGTACCATTGGCAGATGGCTGCATGACGTTGGACTAAAACACGCTGACTCTAAAGAAGTCTGCCTTTAAAACCGTTGCATCATCGCCAAAGACTGCAATGGTGTCGTGCCACACTGTCATTAAACCACTCCGAATGGCAGCGGGTGATCTTCAGTGACGAATCCCGGCTTTGTGTTGGTGGAGACGACCAACGAATCGGCGTGTGGAGGCACCGTGATCAGCTCCATGATGAACGGCTTGTTGTCGAGCGTCACACGTCTAGAAGCCCTAGTGTCATGATGTGGGGTGCAACTGGCTACTACGTCAGATCACCCCTGATATTCATTACAAGCACTTTAACAACCCAAAATTACGTTAATGAGGTCCAGCAATCAGAGGCCCCACGTAATCGGAAATCTCACTGGGGTGCGATTTTGGAACAGGACAACGCTCGTCCGCAACTGCTACGGTCTCGAGAAATCGCCTTCAAGGCACACACACTCTGCGGTGACCAGCCGCAACGATAGACCTATCGCCGATTGAAAAGAAATATATTTCCATCAAACATGTTAAAAATAAAATAAAAAAAAACAACTCTACTACCAGCAATAACAACTGCCTTCTCATTTCTTCCTTTCACTTCTTTTAATTGTAATAATCAGTTCTTTAAACTGCGTAGTAAAAACCATCCAATCCAGACTCACATTACTGGCTTATGCTTCGCCTAACGAAAATGTGTCGTCACCATCTCCCAAATGAAAACAAATTTGGAAAGTGTCTTTAGCTGCTTATTAAAAACCAAGCAGGAAATTTAGGAATGCTATTTGAAGTTTAGAAAGGCTATTACTATTTAATTTCGGTGCATTCAAGAATATTGTTTCCGGAACTACTTATATAGCGTAATCACACATGTAGAATACAGTGAGTGGAAAGTAAACAAACCTCCGAACCTGTCCTGCACATTTATGGAATTAAAAAAGAAATGGATTATGCTATCAGGCTAGTTCGAAGAACAGAAGAAAAGCATATCCCAAGTTAGAAGATAACGAAGAAAAACATCTCTCATATAAAAACACTAAGACCACCATCATCGCCCTGAAGTGAAAAAAAAAATGAAGCATATATTTTAACTATTAATGTTTGAAACATTCCATTCTAAATATTAATATTTGATGTTATGTAATAAAAATGAACAGGAAGTGATCAAAATGTACGTCTTTGTCAGTATTTTTCATTATGTTGCTTCGCATTTATTGCCATTTTGTGTGTTTGGAATATTTGTTTTTTAAACAACTGATTTAAATTATGGAGATATCGCAATGAGACGCCATTAATTTCTTTTATGCGCTGCTTAAAGCGAAATTGTACCTAACATTAACAGAGATCCTATGTACAGATAAACTTCATTACAGTTTCGAATACTACAAATTTGCTATATCAATTCCATAGCATTCAGTAGTATCGTCAGAAACTGAAATAAAAGAATAATGTTGAAAACTAGTGTTTCTCGATAAAAACGGGTAGCAGTAAGCCAAAAGCTAGGTAAAGAACGATAATATCCGTTTACTGCCATAAAACAGCAAACAACTGGTTGCAACCACTTGATTGCTGCTTTATGCCAATAAACGGATATTATCGTTCTTTACCTAAGGGTTTCTAATTGTAAATCCTAAATACTTTTTATGTAACCTACGCACGTCAAGTTGTGTGCTTAAATGAACTTCAAGGTGTTTGTTGTAGCTCAAAAGGACTAGCGATTGTTTACTGTATTTGCGATCACCGTTTCGGGCCAGTTTTATATGTGTGTGCAAGGAACTTAACTAACGGTCAGCTAAAATAACGACGGAGTATGATTGCATTCTCATACATATGACTGAGCATAATTTTGTGTGTATTTCGGCCATATACTGTATAAGTGTACTATTAGCGAACGCAGACTACAAGATTAGCAAAAAAAAGTCTAATTCAAACAAAGATTGGGTTATAGAACTCATACAGTTGCTTAACGGAAATGTTGGTCCTTATTCACCCCCTTACAACAAATCATAATACCAGGTTATTCAAAATGGTTAATGCCAGATAATGTATGTTGGCTATGGTGGTGGGCAGCGTAAAATTACGGGTAAAGCACTAAGTATAATCAAATAAGCCGTTTTCTAAGTACAGGAAGGTATAAGACATTTATTTTAGGAACTCATTACAGCCTTTTTGTCGAGATTTCCAGGAACGTACATTTTTACCTTGCATAATATTTAGGGGGATTTTGAGTTTCGTACATTACTAATATGGCAATTAATAATTAACATTACGATTGTGAACCTTGTGTTACACAAGCTTATAGTATTCCAACAGAGTTATAGTATTTCTCAGAATAGTGCTTTCATGCGATGATTCGCGTCATCTGACAGCTGTGCCCTACAAAGCAATCAATCTATTTGATTTATTTATCTTGTACACGCGGAACAAAGGGGCGATATATAGTCTCCATTTCTTCTTGTCGTCTTGATTTATAAGTTCAGTGATTGAAAGACATTTCGCAATGACGTAGTGACGAGCTTGACGGATATGGCGTCACATTGATTCAGTGTCTATCCAATTTTCCTGCTCTCTGTACCATTAAAGGTAAGAAATTCTCGGTTTCCATTTTGTATGTGCTATGGAACATTTTATCGTATAAATATATATGTTCGAAAATGCTCAAATTTCCAATTTCAGCCCTGATGGTCCTATAAGAAAAAATATTTTTCCTGTAAAAAAATGAAAAAGGGGAAGTTCGTTGGTTCGCACTGTGATCAAAAACAAACAAACGTAAAATATATCTTCCAAACATATATGACGTTCGTAAAAGATATGACGTTCGTAAATTTTTGCAATTTTTTTCCGGAATAGCTCACTGGAAAAGCATTCCAAAGTTCAATTATACATTGTGACAGCCAGTCAGCAATTTTTTTAGAAGCAGTGGATGCACATCACGTAAATCGAATAATATGGTAAGACAGGTAAGTTTGATAAAAGAGAAACTCGGATATAAGACTTTTTATCCCACTGGGGCAGCACTAAGGATTTTTCAATTCCTTTTTGTATTAAAATCAAGATGGATACTCAATGGAATTCTGCTTAGGTGTGTAGATCTGTGGAAGGGAAGGTTAACTATGGAAGTAGTTGGTTGACAGGACGGACAATGCAGGAAGACATACACAGTAGAATGACACCACCTTTTGCTTTTCGCTGACGGGTACAGAGAAGGCTCTCACAGATTGTGCAACAAGTAACTCTAAGTAGAACGTGGCATTTAAATGTCCCTTTCGTAAGCTAAGCTCATGTATAAAAAAGAACAATTTAAATTAGAGTTTAAACAGAAATCCGAGATTACATCTTATAAAATATATTTTTCATACATTTAGTGCACGATTTCTTTTGTCTCCAACAGACATTTTTTGGACTTGCACTTGTTTGCAAATAGTTTTAGAAAGGGAGTGCCTGATACCAAGTCTATATCTAACCACAGACATTGGAATGTAGGAGATTTAAGTAAGCGAACTCAACAGAAAAGAGACACAGAAGCATTAGAGTCAGAAAGAGGGAGACAAAAGTCCACAGACATCCATTACAGTACACCAAAACACCACGCAACCGACGACGCATTCGAGGGAGTGAAAATGACGAGAACCAATCCGGTCGCAGGAGCCGCAATCAGTGCTAACTGACGTAACACTATGCTGAGAAAGAAGGGGTTGACGGTTTGAGGACTTTTCAAGATTCCAGCTCAAGAAAAGTCCTCAACAGTTCTGCCTCGATGAATGTCTTAGTTCTAGGCTACCTATGGATTTCGCTGTGATCGTTGTCAACCGCAGCCCTAACTAGTTCATTTGGGTGGGCCTCCGCATTCTTGAAGAACTTCTGGGTGAGTGTAATGGAGAACTCATGTACCTTTTGAACTTCAAGTCTGTTCCTCAGGTTCCGAAGAGGAGTCCCGACGGGAGACCCAGTGATCATACAAAGTGCATTTTCGTGCAACAGGCATATGTTTTATACATATAGGATATTTCGAGCATAATTTCCTAAGTTTTTTGCATGGGCAGGATTATGTTTTTACAATGTAAGAATTAGATCATGATACCAAAACTGTAACAAACTTTTGAATCTAACTTATCTACTTACGCAAATTTCCGATATGTTAAATTTCAGGGAAACCTAAATGAATATTAGGTGTACAAATACGTTCTAAAGCGTTCTTTGCCTAACGTATACCGCTAATTTACATATCCGACATTCCCTACCGCCTTGTTGTCATGTGACCGTAACTAGTAAAAAGTATAAAATGTGACACCGAAGTTTTCCAACAGTCAAATCCACACTTGCTCATAGGTAGGTGAAAGATTGCAAGCGATACTGCATTTTATTCGATGGTGCATTCGTTATGAATTCCATCAAGAAAAAAGTAAGCGTTACGAAAGCATGTGCATCGATGTGTTCTTTTCTGGGGGAGAATGTTGTATCGAAAAGCACGTGTCAATTTTGGTTTAAACGGTTTAAAGCAGGTGATTTTTATGTTAGTGATCGAGAAACGTAGCGGCACCCAGCAAAAGGTTGCACATGAGGAACTGTAAGCATTGCTGGATAGAAGATTCACCTGGAAACTAAAAAAATGGACCAGCTGAACAACTGGGGGTAATTCACACAAACCATTTCCGATTGTTTACGTGCAATGGGAAAAGAATTAGAATAAAGGAAAATGGGTGACACATGACCTGAGCCAGAGGAACAAGGATGATCGTGTCATGATGCGATTGAATCTGCTGAATAAACAACACAGAAAGTCTTTATTGCGGAAAATCATTACCGGTGATAATATGTGGATATGGTATGGCAATGCTAAACGCAAAAAGACACTGGGTAATCCCCGGTAAGAAACAACTAATTATACACCGAAACGCAACATTCACTCCAAGAAAGCCTCTTGCTGTGCACCTGGTGGGATATGAAGGTTGTGCTCTGTTATGAACTATTGGAACAGTGTCAAACTGTTACTTCTGATCGGTACGCAAGCAGCAATTGCTCAGACTGAAACAGGAAATCTGTCTTTAACGTCCATTTACAGGCAAAGATTTGCGTCCCGTGAAATATTACTGCATGACAACGCTAGACCGCATGTCACCAAATCGATTAAAAAAATGGTTATTGACGCTTGGCAGGAATGTTTTTGGAGCACCCGTCGTATAAAGCCGATATTGCTCCTTCAGACAACCATTTGTTCCGATCGATGCAACATGATTTTTCTGTTGTAGATTTTCGGACATGTGACGAAGTAGAAAAGTGGGAACGACTTAATCGCGTCACATGAGAAAATATTCTTCATGGCTGGAGTTCGTCATCTTCCCGACCGATGGCGGAAGGTGATAGATAATGATGACGCATATTTTGATTTGTAAAGGAATTGTTGTTTTCTCTCATATTTATAGGTTGTGCTGTCTTTAAACGCTTTAAAACTTATTTGTACATCTGATATAAACATTTTGAATCGTCTGACATAGCGAAGTAAATATTATCCTTAAAAACATGGCTGCAAATATACTGTCACCCAGTCACCACTGGTTACAAAGGATTTGCCCAGCTGGCGAACAGTTTTTTCATTACCCTTGAAGATGGCTATGGAAATGTTTCCTCATTTGCCATCAATTTTACTTTTTTCTTCTGAACTATTTTCATAAAACATTTCGATATTACTTTAATGCCAGGTTGAAGAGTAATACAAGTAGCTTAACTAGAGAGATCTAATACCGGAGTCTGTTTAAATGTGGACAAAATTTTTGATTAATGTGCCAATAAACATTTCAAGCGTATTTGCCTAGATAATATAAAAACAGAACACTTTAACATTTATATCGTTTTAGGACAATGAAACATAATTTGGATATGCATTCAGTGAATTATGATCATCTTTCTTCTTGAAGATCTTAAATGTGCACCATACAATTTTTCTTATTCGCAAAATTATTTTAACACTTAGATGCATCACCAAGAATAAAGACTTCCCGTCAGTACCAAAGAATCACATGAACTGCGTGTAGTGAAAAGCTCACAGGTATAATTGCTGGAATGGAAACTGGGAATTATAAGGACGAGGGTTTTGGTAGCACAGTCAGTAATTTACTCACGTTAATCTGGCATTGTTCCCTTCGCTGTTTTTTTCCTTTTTTCCTCATTTTCTAATTTACAGAGGCAGTGATATTAAATCACTTATTTCTGCTTTTTTTATGGAAAGTGAAATAAGCGGAGTATATAAAATTAATATTAAAAACATTTTTTTTTTCTTATGGGTATTTTAGCCAGTAAACTGCCTGCTTTATTTGTGCCTTAGCTCATTGAACATAAAGAATTGTAAAACAACTCAGACACTACTAAGAGCTATTGGCGCAAAGTAACAACTAAGTGATCTGACAAAGGTGTTACTAAGAAACAATTTTTTATTGTGCTGGAGAACATAATTTGTTTAAGAGGGATTCTTATTCTCACACTTTGCTCAAATACTTCACTTTCAAATGGAGGTATTGTTTCCTTTTGTATTTTCATTTTAAATAGTCCGTATAAAACAGTATGGTGTTAATATTTTATACTTAAGTCTACTGAAATGGGGAATTCAAAAAATCCCTTTGTATAAACCGCTCCTAGGAAGAATGAACTCCATTTCTGAACTTCCTTAGGAAAGAGTAATTGTGATTTTTTAATTAAAGGTTTAACGTCCACCGTGAAGCCACTCAAGGGGATACAAGCGTTCGCCCGACCCTAATTTAGGACCAATGCTTCCGGAAAACGGAGATAATTGGTTTGGTAAAACATACACAACGTCCATGTCTCACCGGGATTCGAACCCAAACCTTTTCTCGGAAGGTCATAATTCAGCTATAAGAACACTGCTCCTCGGGGGTGGAGTGATTACGTTGGCCATAGTGTCTTAACAGTTCAGAAAAGACAATAAACCTCGTTTCAGAGTGGTACAAGAATTACTTAAGCAGTGAGTACCAGTCATAGACAGATTTTTATCTTTATGTTCTCAACGATTGTTTTCTGTTGGAAGAATCCAACTCAAAACACGCCCATCTTATTTACTTTCGGTAAATTTCCATCAAACGTGCTGACGATGAAGAAGTAGAACGTAAGATGTCGCATACCACAAAAAATCTATGGAGAACTTTTATGGTGCCTTTGCATTTTTCGTGATAAGATGAACTTCATATCTCGGCACTGTTTCAAAGGTAGAGACAGTGGCAGCTCTTTGGAAACAATTATTTCTTCCCTTCATCACGAGACACATCGCTTATACCACTGCGCCACCGGGACGGCCTTTCCGCTTTCGCACGCATTCTGATGACAATTCAAATGCACATTTCTCGAACTCATTTTTTCTTTTCAGTTGACATTAACATAAACATTATGGGATCCAGTCCAGATTGCTTTGCAAAGAATGCGTTACTGTTAAGCTTAAAAAACCTACGACATAAACTTTTTATCTTTGTCTTCTGATTATCAGAGAGATTACGGTATTCAAAAACTGTGATTATTTTACCTTACCTCTTCTATTTTCACATATAAACCACTGTAATCAATCACTGTGATTACCACAGCCAACATCCTCCAGCCATCCATCATTGTGGTTAGGTCAGCGAAATCTCTTGTGTACTTACGCAGAGATCTCAGTATTTTATCACCGAGATTAATAATTAGGGCACCAACACATTCTGTAAAACAAAGTTGTAAATCAACTAATGAAAGGCGTTTTCTTATGGGCACATAAGTGTACATTGAAAACCACTCAAAACAGTTAGATTTACATCGAAATAAAATTAATTTATAGCATTCCTGATAGAACAATTAATTATAGTAATTTAAACGCCAAACTGAAAATAAATGAATTTAAAAAAAATTAAATTTCAGAGTTCGAGACTCAACTTTTAATCATACTTAGTATTTAGCCAATGACAATGCATACACTGAATCTCTAATTTTTCATAATTTTCACTTTAAATTTTTCTTTCTGAACAAATGTTCATTCACTGCTTTCACAAATGACTCCCGGACTTACGTCGTCATGTCTGCCGTTTCACAAGATTGCATAGGGCGGCAAAATCGTTTCGAAGAAAACCAGTAATAGAAGATTGCTATCAAAGTTATTGTGAGCTTCGCTTCAGAATTTTTCAATCTTCAATTCTACATTAGTATATTAAGAAAATCTGCGAACTGAGTAACAGAAGGCGTCCGCGTGACTTACTTCCTCCCGCTAGAAAACACACATTACAAACACACCAGATGTAACATGAATAACTGAGTAGTGTCGTGTTGCCATGTATCAGCAACGGTTTTTTGTAATCGTTGTATCGCGCAAGGGGTTCATGATTGGAAGTATATCCAAAATATACTTCTTATTCCTCAAAATGGCAAATTATGCAAAAATTGTTACAATATACATACATGCATACATACATACATACATACATACATACATACATACATATTACTAACCTGTGCTCTGCGATTCTGAGATTAACTCTTCGAAGAATGACAACTCACCTGATAAATGGTGTGCTGATGGAACTAGAATTTACTGTTGCGCTATCAAACGTCTACATCTTCAGCGCTGCTTTTGACTTGAAAATATTCAGGTTCTTACTATGAGTTAAAAATTTACCATAAATCTTACAAACAATTTTCATATTCCTAAAAGTTAAACATAATGATTGTTAGCTTGCACTAAAAGTTTTGTTACAATTACCTTTAATAATTTTTTCAGGTTAGAAGTGATACAGTAGACCCGCAGATGGCTTAGTGGTTTGCGAGTCAGACTATCAAAGCAAGGTCCTCAGGTTCGATCCTGGGCTGATCTTTCAGAGATGGTGTGATTTACTAACAATCGCTGTATATCCGCCGTGCATCGGACGAGCACGTTAAGTGACGGCATGCCCAGGCTGGACCCACTGGCTAAATGGGTATCCATTTCCTATGCCCCCCCCCTTAAAATTATCTCTCCCCTCTATGTGCAACATCATACTTGTATGGTTGCGCCATCTACTGTACTCTAATCTTCTCTACAAACTGTTCTGTCAAAGTCGCTAGACTTGTTCTCATTCCTTCCGTTTCTGTGTCCTGCCCAAAAGGCGAACTCGCTGTAGGAGGCTGGGACCTGAACTCTACTCACTGTGGACGGAAGTCCCACCACAAAGAAAAATGACAAAAAAAGTGATACAGTAATCACAAGATAATGTAATTGTTAAGAGCTCTCTACACGAATATCGAAGGGAGTGCAAAAAATTCAACTGTTAAGATGACCAAACTAAGACTATTGCTAATTACATGTATCATATAAGTTCATACATTTTTTAATATATTGTTCTGTCTCTAAACCTCTTCATTTACAAAAGTATTTCCGCAGCTGTGTAATTGTTAATTTCATATTAATCTGGTCATGACGTTATTTTAAATTTCCATCAGTATGCCACACATTAGGGTAATGTGCCATTTGCTTTTTTCTGTGCACAATGGAATACACGTTAACGATTTTTAACTCATTTCTTTCATTAATAGAGGAGAGTAATGTACTTTTATTTGGCATATGTACAAACTATTGAAGAAATCCAGTTGAATGTTTTTATTTGCAACTGGTTCAAAACACTACGGTAAACGCTCTTGATGTTTGGTGTTCCATATAGGATCATCTTTTAAAAAAAGAGGGCGTGAACAGATTTTGGGATTTTGGGCTAAATATTTTGCTCAGAAATCATTTGAACACATTGTTTGTCTGAAAGTACACCGAGCATGTATTAACTGCACCAAATAATAATTCAGCGTCATATTTCATGTATGCTGTTATTTTTTTTTCATTCCTAACATATCAATAGTTTGGGAATGACTTATCTGCACTTAAGGACGTTATTTTATTTTTTTTTAAAGAATTCTGGAGAAAATGTTTTAAATGTCTGCAAGTTCTCGTCCTTTACATGAGAATAATAACAAACATATACGAGGTCACGGAAATCGTTTGAAACTGAAGAAAGGTTATTTGCGTAATGCAGGTTGTAATGATACAACTATCAGGCAAATAATTCTACATGGAGAAAAACGCGTTTCACACAAAGCATGGACTGAGTTAGCAGATAACTCATATTTTACGGCATTTAATAGTTAAAAGTAGCATTGCTATGTTACCTTTTTTGTATTTGTTTTCGTGTTAGGGGGGATTCAACAGCCATCCTGATAAACAGAGTGTGCTATAAGTTGTAGCAGCAGCTCCGTAATTTCGGATGACTTGAGTTATCTGGGAAGGAGAAATCCAATGCCCTAATTGAAAATCTTAATAACCATAAAGCTTACTCTGATTCTAACCTATTGCGGACGAATGAACCAAAACTTATCGGTTAGAACAGGGCGCTTTCTGGGGCACCGGCATTACTTTGCGACCTTGTGGAAAGGATATATTTTATATTGTAGAGGTAGTTGCGTTTGGTATGTTGTAGCTCAGCCGGATATGAAATTTTAAATGAGACAAATGTGGATTATTTCTTCGGATCCATTTGCAGAAACACTTGACAACAACGATTACAAATCTGGAGCAAGCTTCAAGTGCAGAAGATGACATACCCGCGGATATTTATTTCCTGTGTAGCAGCTATCAAGCAACAGAGTGGTGAAATTGACTCTTATGTGTTTAAAATGACAGTATTTCTTCCCATTGTATGACATCGACGTGATTCCCGTCAACCAAAATTCCGTTGACTTTCGCTCTTTGGTATCGATGGATATCTGAGGAAACATCTGTCTGTCTGAAAGAGAGCTGCTGTGTTTCAATACGCCTATTGTCTTTTCCTACCGCGGAATGTCTGCACTTTGTATTTAACACTGCGACAGTAGTATATAGGTCACTAGGTTCCAGGCAAGGGACAAAGCCAGTGCCGTAAGGACAAAAACAAGGTCCATGTCTCAACGGTATTCAAACCCGGACCCTTCACGGGTGAATGGTGAAAATAAATAAATACATCGCGCACTTTCCACGTTCTTGAAACACATAGCAACCGAAAATTGTTATGGTCAAAAAGCTAGCGCTTAGACACACTACACCACCGGGATGGCTCTATATAGTTACGGGTACTTTATTAGTGCAAAAGGGTCTAGTAGCATGCGTAATAATGAAATGGTTCACTATTTCGTTATAGATGTGTTATTAAAATAAAAACTAAATCATACGATTAGGTGTCAACTCGTCCGTCTTCAACTCTTCCGAGTTTAAAATTACTTCATGCTGTCATAAGCGTATGGACTAGCTGATGACCATTAACCTGGACCGTCCAATTGCGGACTTCACAGTGTTAAACAAACTCTCTCGATCTTTAAAAGTAAGACAGCGTTGCGAGTAATCACCACCAGGATCCAACAGTCCTCCACGCTGGTACCGGATCGGTCCGTAGACCCGGCAGCACTTGCTGCAGCCCCCGTGGGCCGGCACTTTTCACCTCTCCGTCATGACACGTGTGTGCCTGCCATTTGGGCAGGGCCTAGAATATATCTGTACCCCTGTCTGGAAGAATCGAGCGCTAACGCGAACTGTTTGGGGCGACCACCCTTTTATTCAAACACAATACATTGGACGGAAAAAAATCCCAACACGAAGAAGGGGTTGTATTAGATAAACGACAGATGATAGGCGGTGAGAGTACATCTGTAAGATGGACGTTTATGCAAATTTCTGCGCTCGGCGCATACCTGTGGCGCTAGTTAGCGCCTCAAATTTATGCAAGGTGCCAGGTTTTGCTGTAAATACGCGCTGTAACGTTCGTGAGCGTTAGATTATCGTTTAGATTTGCGACGTAGTGATGCTGGACTTAGTCAAGAATGCCTTTAAGAAGACCAATAAGACATTATCAACAGCTCACGGAGTTTAAACGAGGTCGTGTAATAGGGCTACGAGAAGGTGGATTTTCTTTCCGCAATATTGCAGAACGACTTGGCAGGAATGTAGTCACTGTGCATTGATTGTTGGCAGCGGTGGTTAAGGGAAAGGTTCTGCCTAAAGAAGACCGGGTTCCGTCCGGTCCACGTGGCACTACTGAGAGGGTACACTGCCGTGTACGGCGTATGGCCGTGGCGCATCGTACTGCGTCAGCGGCAAAACTTCGAGCTGCAGTTGCCACCACAGTGACCCAACGAACGGTTACAAATCGGTTACTTGAAGGACAGCTCCGAGCCTGACGCCCTGTTGCGTGCGTTCTACTTACTCCAAACCACTGCCGTTTGCGACATCAGTGGTGTCAAGCTAGAGCTCATTTGAGGGCGGAGTGGAGAACTGTTGTGTTTTCGGATGAAAGTCGGTTCTGCACCAAGTGCCAGTGATGGCCGTGTGTTGGTTAGATGGGAGTCAGGTGAGCGCCTGCAATCCAACCTGTCTCAGGCCGAGACACACTGGACCTACACCTGGAGTTATGGTCCTAGAGGAGCAATTTCCTATGACAGTAGGACCACTCTCGTGGTTATCCCACGCACCCCTGACGGCACAGTTTTTACGTCGGTCTGGTCATTCAACCTGTTGTGCTGCCATTCCTGAACAGCATTCCAGGGGATGTTTTCTAACAGGATAACGCTCGCCCGCATACCGCTGTTGTAACCTAACATGTTCTACAGAGTGTCGACATGTTGCCTTTGCCTGCTAGATCACCAGATCTTTCACCAATCGAGCACGTAGCATGGGACATCCATTGGACGACAACTCCACCGTCATCCCCAAACCAGCATTAACCGGGTCCCTGTATTGACCGACCAAGTGCAACAGGCATGTAACTCCATCCCATAAACTGACATTCCAGCACCTGTACGACATCAATGCATGGAACGTTTGCATGCTTGCATTCAACATTCCGGCTGGTTACACCGGTTATTAATGTACCAGCATTTCACATTTAAAATGGCTCTTCTCGCGCTTACATTAAGCTGTGATCTTGAAACCTTTTACGATTACATATGTTACCTTATACCAATGGATTGCCGCCATTTTATTCCTCTACAACTATTTTCTTGCGGTGTTGGGATTTTTTTTTCCGTCAGTGTAGCTGTTTTTATATTTATGAGACACCTAAAATTTGCACTATTTTACTCTTGTGGTGTTCTTTTTACACAATCCAGGTCATCTCGACGGATCCGAAACGTTTGTTGGGTGGGTTATGTCTAACATTACTAGGTACCACTTCAGCTTCCTACCTATATTCACATTGCGTTCACGGCGCAAAGTCAGATGTCTCTATAATTATGCAACGCACCTTTCATGCAGGAAGTGATGGAAAACAATGTGAAGAAAAATTCATCAGCCCAGATGGCACTTGTCAGTTCCTGCATCCTAGTTCTTATGTGCGTTGCATCACATTACACGATTTACTGTATTGATGTTGGAACTTTTCTGGATTGCAGCATTGCCATTAATAGCGTCACAATAAAGTTTCAGACGAACTGTTTTGCTGGAAATGGGATCATGCCCTGACTGCTCGCAACTTCACTTTCTACTAGGATATTAAAGAAAGTACCGTCGCTCATCAGTCCCGCGTGAATTTTGGTACCACAATTCGGCCTGCACTGTTGTAGATTCTCATCATTTACCCACTCCCTGACGCCAATTTGTGCTGTTGTGCTTATGTTAAATATTTGGTGCTGTGCGTTAATAGTCACTACGTTTACTAAAACCTCCGCTCACTACAAAGTCCGGTCTGTGATAAGGTTTCTCAATGCGAGAAATGTCAGCGTCAAGTGAGATTCATCGGTAAATTTGCGATATTTTACGAACAAAATGCAATGACTGCAGGAATTAATGCGGAAATGAGTTCGAATATTTAATGAAGGACGATAGAACGTTCATGAAGAATTGGGCGCTGATAGGTTACCTCTTGTCACGGAAGATTTGGTGTAGAGAGAGTGAATTTAAACATTAAGCGCTTCACGCAATTTCTGATCTTTAAGAACACTTCCTTCAAGTTTCGAAATAATTATTGCCCCAGATCATTTCAGCCAATCATTTCAGTGTGTGCACATCGGGTGCACAGGATGTTGATGGAAGAATACAAAACGAAACGATTGAGATATGCTTTGGAATTTTTTGTGGCAGGTACGTGGAGGAAGGAGATAATATTTTAAGCCGTGTAATGACGGGTAAAAGAGGCCAACGTGAATAAGAAATATTTCCCAGCGATTCGCAGTAGAAACATTACCCAGAGGTTCGCAGTAGAAACATTTCCCAGCGGTTCGCAGTAGAAACATTTCCCAGCGTTTCGCAGTAGAAATATTTCAAGGTTTGCAGTAGAAACATTTACCATCGGTTCGCAGTAGAAACCTTTACCATCGGATCGCGGTAGAAACATTTACCACCGGTTCGCAGTAAGAAACATTTACCAGCGGTTCGTAGATCACGGTTAAACGATGGCTCAACATTCCAGAGGCAGATTTCAGTGAAAAGGGTATTCAAACATTTGTGCCACAATATAACAAATGGTTTTACATCCACGTGGAATATACTGAAAAAGTAGATTAAGATATGTAGAATTCATCGCGAATTAAAATTTAGTAAGCAACACTTTTTTGTTTTATCTTTAAACGGTACTTACTCTCTGGATGGCCCACGTATTAGCGATTCCGTTGTCTTGGTGCTTCCCCTTTGTACAAACTGTGGTCTGCCATCACGAATTGCTGAGGGTCAGCAGGTTTGTTTATTTTTGTCTGTCATGAATCTCCTTGTGCCGCTACGCTATGTAAAAGAATTCCACAACGAAATGCAAAAGAACGCATGCGTGCTTACGTGAACATTAAGGACAGACTTTCGAAAGGTCAAGCATATCTCTTCGCTTGTAGAGATGGCTGTTGATATGCAGTTGAACTGACTATCTAATCCTTGCTTTGTTTTAGGACAGAGAGATGGTACACTTTCGCAATGCAAATAGCGTTAAATCAAACGCTCTCTTCTTTAATTTGGATGGTCATCACTACGCAGTTTGGTGAATTAATAAATAAATTTCTGAGCAGCTGAATGGAAGAAATAAGAAGGTAACTGTTAGTTCAAATATTTGTGATGTTCCGTTCAGTTGTATTTGACTTCATGTTCGAATTGGAACATAAGTCTTTACATTTTCAAAATAAGTCTTTTACTTATGTTTCAGACCAAGCTCCCTTGTTATAATTTCCAGTTGTTGCGGCCAACCCCCACAAAGCTGAGGACATCATCTCAAATTGAGCAACAGGTGGCATAAATAGTAAACAAACAGTCTGACAGTTAAAACTATTAATTATTATTTTTAAAAGTAAATACAATTATTTTAAGAATAAATGAAACATTATGTATAAAATAAATCCGTATGATATCAGAATGAAATTATGAGCTCTTTAAAACTTGTCCGCAGGCTTATTTACAGAAGTACTTTCCTTTTAATTTGTTGATGGCGGGTGTGAGACGGCTGTGTCTGTAAAGATGGCGCAGACATGCATCTTGCTAACTATGTGTAATAGTTTGCAAGTAGAACTCGTAAAACGGCTTGAGTAGACGTCTCCCCATCTATCAACGATAAAAGTAAATACAAAACCTTTAGCTGATCAGTGCAAAGGGACCTGACGTCTAAAGATAAGCCATGTGGCTTTCAGTACAGAATAATCGCCATTTTTCGGCGCTGAAGAAAAGTATTAACTAGCTACCGAATAGAGCCAAGTACCCAAAAGCTAAATTTAAATCGATAGTGAATCCTATCCTCCGAGATAACACGCTACAAGTTTTAAAACAAACAGAGAGACGGCGCTTCACTAGCTTATTAATGGAAATATTTCGTGTGGACGGACTTTCTGGTCGGTGTTGCTTTGGTTAGGAGGTAGTCCTAAATATTTGAATGTACTCACATGATTGAAATGTAAAATTATTTGGTGAGAAAGATAGATATTTCTCCTTTCTTATGCTACGTTTTATATTTTTTTTTCATCTTAAGCGTTTAATATTTCAACCAATCCTCTTAAAAACAAGAAGAAAAGTAATTTCCGAGTAGATTCATCAAATAGCAACTTAATTTGTAGAGTTACCTTTTCATTACATTTTGTATATTGTCCGACGTTATTATAAACACTGAAATACACGTTGAAGGTTTTTTTCAAGCGAGCCCTTGGAAACATAATTTCGTCAATTATACTGCATATACCTCTGGAGGAGGTCTGGAATTAGTTCCAGAGAGAACATCTGGAAACGGAATATGTTACGATGTGGAATTGTATAGGAAAAGTAATAAACCAAACAAAATTCGCTTTAAATATACGAACGATAACAGGAGTTAGCTTTTTTTCAGTAATATATTGGAAAAATGAAATATAATCACTAAAAAGATAAATTTTTGAACCACAAAATTTCAGCTCCAGAATTTGGCAGTCTCCCGTTTCCAGGTTAGAGATAGCATGCGTTTGATGAACAGTAAAAACACGAAATACGGGTAAACTATGAGGTGCCATTTCCATCTAATGGTAACGCAGAAAAACGAGGTCCATCAATTGGCTTATATTCATCTGGTAATAAGCGGCCTCTAAATATATGTAAAAGTTGGAAAGAAATTTATTCATTCCTGAAGTAAGTAAACAAACATCTTGTATGCTGAATTTCTTCTTAGTTCAACCCTTCGGCATTCATTTGCTTTGACTTAGTGTTGATGACTTGGACTATAATTCTTGGAGTCAGCTCTTAATGTTTTATCATCACACTTTTTTCTCTAGTTGGCTTGCTTTAACGATCCCTGAATTACGCAAAACGGCTGAAAAAAGGATAGGAAATGTTCAATTCTGCCTGTCCTCTATTTTACTTGAATTATCAATGACGCGCAATTTGTGCATCGCCGTTCCAAAATTTTGTGATGGGTTTTTTTGATAGTTCTAAATAACGAGTTTTGAAAGACAGAAATATTCCAGTTACAACAACTGCAGTACAGAATTTCGTTGTGCAACAGCAAGAGTTGTCTGTTCTTTTAAATACAAATGTCTTTCTGTTTACTTTATTGCTAAACTTATTTGAATTAGCAGGTACAACGGTAAAAAAACAAAATAGCGAGGTTTTAATTTTTAATTCAAATATACGGTCATTAAATTAAATTGATTTTTTGCAATCTCTTTAATAATTCGGTAACACAAATTACAGTTGTAAGATATCCTGTTAACGTGTGCATATTTTAGAATACTTGAGGATAATTAGGAATCATGCGTTTGCACCTGCACATCTGCAAGAAAAATGTGTGTTTTTATTGATCATGTGAAGATTTATTTTATACTACAGTTTCAAAACGCCTTCCTTAGCGATTAGCGTATATTCAAGTACGGCATTCATCTTGCTCTCAATCTGTGTGTCATGGTTAAATTGGAAGTCCAATGATTTAGAATATTTCGTTATCAAATATTTTGTTATTAGACATAACATATCCGACGAGACATAACAGAGAAAATTCGCTGCAGTTACTATTGTAGAGGAAACCACATTTGTAAATGCACGAAAAAATTCCTTAAAGCTACATGACCGATATCGGAGTTAAACACCTCAAAATATGAGCTTTTGCATTTTTCTCCATCTTCTATCTTCATTAAAACTGAGTACTATGCTGAATGAAGTATTTTAAATTATAAAAAAATAAATCATATCCGACACAATTTGGAAATGACTGGTGATTTAGTGAATCTTGAAATCTACACAATGTTTTCGAGATTTTGCTTTTCTCGGTTCTGTTCTTCTAGGTGAAACATAAGAACACACTGTTGGTCTCCTTTCGTCTTCGAGCGAAATCTGTCATAAACGCTTAAGAAAATGTAAACCGCAAAAGGAAAGCTTGTACAAATTTAATGTTTTTAAGAAACAAAAATAGTAAATGAAAAGAGCCTGGAAAGTAGAAAGCACGTCTCCAGTCAAACCATTTTCTTCCATTTAGTGATGTAATGCCTTAAGCAAACGTTATAATTAGTTTACAACGTTGTCGTTTGTTACTAGTCAATTAATTTTGAAAGTATTACTTATCTTCTAACATAGCCATCTGCAATGATTTCTAGTATTTCTGATTTTCATGTTTTACTTTCTATGATTTCCCTATGCTAAATAAAGTATTGCTTTCCCGCATACTTCCAAAAGGAGTAACTAAAAACGATGACAATCCCACTACAAAACAGCTCTTTCGTGATCAAGGCTATAAATACTCAGTGCAAAATCTATTATTTGAGTGCAATGCTCTACTTATACGTTTCACGGAAATGTTTTTGTTATTGTTCTTCAAGGTCCTTGGCGCTCCAAAGCGGTTAATAATGCGCAATGGAAATTTCCATTTACTTGCGACTGTCTCACTCACGATATGAGTGCGATTTTCTTTGTTTGACAAATATGAAAACTGGTGTGACTTTATGAATGTTCCTGTTTATTCCTTTGACATATGGTCCTTCTCGGTGAATAGCAAAATCTCATGCCTCTCTCTCTCTCTCTCTTTTCTCTTCCCTTCCCCTTTTTGGATAGAATGTATATTTCTGTTCGTTGTTTCCAAACTGTAATAGCTGATTTTCCCTAGAACTTTTCTTTCTGTTATTTGCAGAGGAAATAATTTCGGTTAACCTGTGTTGCTACGTGCACTGTTTCGGATGAGTCACAAAAACCGAAACTTTTATAAAATTCCATTACCTTCTCTCTAATAATGTGCTATAGATTTACCAAGAACATTATAGTACCTTGTAATTCAACTTAACAGTTTCTTCATTTTCACATTTTTCAAAAAGCTTCACTGAGCTATTTAATACTCTCATTGACATAGACACTAAATGCCAACTCCGGATTAGCATTTTAAGAAGGGAACTTTGAGAACTTAGGGTGAATATTATGCACCATAAGAATCGGAAAAAATTACAAACTCCTACGAATGATAAAGACAAGAATTGACTTGTTGAAACTGTTTTAAATGTCTTTTGTTAAACGAGATGTAAATTATTACAGAAAATCAAAGAAACTGTAAATTTGACTATTTACTCCCGTACTTTCTTTTGCAGTATTTACACAAAATAAATTATTGTAATAACACAACATGAATACGTTCTAAACAAAGTAAAGTACAGCGTCGAAAATCGTAACTTCAAAAATTGGAAACGTCAAAATTCCGAACAAGCTCCCTTCTTTTTTTGTGTGTATGTGTGGTGGAAGGTTTAAGTATAGTACGTTCATTCTAACTTGATGATAATGGAATCGCCTAAGTTTGGGGGTGACGTGTCAAAGTTGAAGGTGACTTCTGATACTCAGAAGACAAAATGCGATAACTTTCCCCAGTCACTTGTTCCCTGCCGGGATAAAATTTAACGACCCGATTTAAACGGCAATACCAGCCCTCAATATTGTTGTGTATTCCAAAAGACATCATCTCAACGACTGTTGCTATATGTTAGCTGAGCCATGGAAATCAAGCACAAAACGGAATTTAAATAAACGCTTGGGAAAAATGATGGCCTATGGAAGGAAAATGTTGGAGGTGAGTTAAGCCGAAATGAAGATGATGAGAATGAAATATCTGATTTATTCAAATGAATTTTTGGGTTTGAAAAAAATGTGACGAAAGTGATGCACAGGTATGAATACAAAACGATATTGATCACAACAAATATCCCATTTCAAATGAAGATTTAATTATAAAATCTATCATAGAAAGCCCTGCTCCTGAAAGTGGATGCAAATGGTGAATTCTGACGTCGTATCGTTTCTACTCATGCTGAAGCACAATTGCGTTGTAGACTGCCATGGCTTGGTTTTGAACAACAAACTTAGTGCTGTTCATCTCTACTTCTCTTATCGAAAAGAATGAGGGATTTACCGGCACAAAAGCGAATTTCGAAAATGGTGCAACAAAAAATTAGTGATTATTTTTTCTAAAAAAAATGCATGAACTTTTTTTGTGCATTTATTTTTTAATCGAGGGTAAATCAGCTCTTAAACTGTGTTATAATTGGCAAGTTTCGAAATATTGTACTTTACGTTAAAAAATTTCTGACACTACTAAAAATGACAAACTTGTTCGTATTGCATAATAATAAAATAAATATGGCTAATGTAATATTTTTTGTATCACAGCTGCTTATTTTTGGCACATGTATTTGGATAATATAATGTAAAAATATTAACGTATTTGTATTATTTTACATTTTCGATAATCCGAACACATCAGGAAATCTGAACAACCAGTGGTCCCTATTAGTTCGGATATTCGACGTTCTATTGTATTTTCATATCAACGTTTCTGTTGACGTCCTGTTTTGGCATTAAGATTGTCGGAACAGCGCAAAGTTTAATAACGTCCTGTACCTTAATTTATAATACAATTTCATCGCCTCGTTCTTAGGGCCAGCCGTTTAATGACTTCCTGTTCCGCTGTTTTTCTTCATTGGCAAAGCCGGGAACAAACCTCATCACGATTAGCTCTCTCCATCGAAAATCGTAATATTTCTTCTTTTCCATTGTAGGCTCTATTCTAAAATTGTTAATCTTGGTAAATAACCCGCATGCATTTCTGCTGCATCCGACCAGCCATCTTCTGCAAGATTTCTTCATAAACTGACGTGAAACCGCTCTTTTCATGAGTGAGCATCGATTGACAGAAATTCCCGTGATGTATATTCACACTCGGATTATATTTCGATTTGTTATTTCACGTTGTGCTGTGTGTTATTGTTTGCATGGGTTTTACGTGATTTTAAGAGCGTTGTCATCTGTCGTTAGATTGAACTAATTTTTTTTTCTTATAAGGCTGGGTTAAACTTGTACTAACTAACTCGGACTAACTGTTGAA
>CM077034.1:61847414-62087814 GCA_039090855.1 Macrothele yani
GCAGCGTACGAGAAGCGTC
The DNA here is from genome assembly GCA_039090855.1 of Macrothele yani. Lineage (NCBI taxonomy): Eukaryota > Metazoa > Arthropoda > Arachnida > Araneae > Macrothelidae > Macrothele > Macrothele yani. The sequence continues at coordinate 61,847,434 of CM077034.1, forward strand.
CTGGTTGTGGACCTCCTCTAGTTGTCCGTCGTCGGATAAAGTTCTGTCGGTACCTTCTCTTTCACCCATTGATTTCAAGGATATTTCTCCTGCCTACCTAACTCGAATTTCTCCTCTAATTCTCCTCAGCCTGTCTCTCTCCTCAAAGCTCGTTTGTTCTATATCTACCGATGACTGCGCCATATTTCTATTTGCTGTAAGAGCGAATGCAAGGGGCACGTGCTTTAGCGCCGCCTCCTACTTCTGGATCTGAAACGTCCATGCTATCTGACCTCTCACAGCCACAGGAATGTATTTGTGTTTCTCAGAAACACTTCCCTCCAACTCTGTTCGAGTGAACAAATGAAGCCATCCCCACTTTAATATTAGATCTGTGATTCCAGGAAGGTGGAGGGACAACGGCTGAACGTACAGAATATTATACGTGAGAAACTGGCCAACGGCAGAAAGCGTTGTTTCCAAATAACATTTTTAATTCAAAGTGGCCATTTAGGGAGAATATTGACACTAATTCGTTCGGCCCGTAAGAACCATATTAATGGCGTCGAACTAAGAAAAGAGACGGAGACATTCTTTCAGTCTTTTGTTTCTATCAAGGGGCACGATATCGGTGTCAGCGGGATTAGACCTTCCTCAGCATATCATGGAGCATGGAGCAGAGAATAAAGAGGCAGAATGGTAAGCTTATCATTAGTGACAGGTTTATTGTCGGTGTTGCTAAAATAAGAGGCGGGGAAGGAATTGTTATGTCTTAGCTTTCGTAAAACTCGGCTTTTATGTGAATAATTCTCTTTGCGAAGGGGGGGGGAGGCACCATTTGGTTCAAGGTGCACCTCAAACGTGAGTTAAGTAAATTGTAGGGACAAATGACAAGTTAGTTAAAACGTAGGTATGTGACCTATCTTTTTTCGAGTTGAGGGCGTTGTGAGGACGTGCTTAAAATTCAAAAATTAATATTCCATTTCATACACCGCGTTGCATAACAGCAAATATTAAATTTTTATAATAGGGAAAATACAATCACAGTACTTTTGCGTTTTGAGCAAATCGAGAAGGTTTGAAATGCAGTATAAAGTTGGAGGGTTGCCTCTGGGCGGAAATCCGGATGAAAGCGCTACAACAAAGCTGAACAAGAAATACTTCATAGCATTTTTGGTCTAAAATAAAACAAAAATAGCTGATTAACGGGCGTATGTTCAGTCCGTATCGTGCTTGCAGGGAAGACAACTTGATGATAAGCGGAATTTCGACCGAAAGTCAAATAAGGAATTGAACATATTGAGCAATGCAACAGAAAAAGGTACTGTTGAATATTCAAAATGATTTTCCATTCGCCAAAAGTTTCAGGTGGCTTTTTAAAACGACGGACTTTTAACCTTAGCAATAATGATTCCATTTAAGGTATATATATATTAAAATCACATTATTCCTTTCAACAGCAAATAATAATAAAATTGCCCGTTACGTATTCCCGTCATATCATCTAACGGGCTTAGTTGTACTAAAAGTATAATTTATACCCCTGTGATGCAGCGAAATTTCGTGAAAAAACAATCAAAGCAATCCCTCTACTTAGAGATACATATGGGATACAAATTTTAAAAATGGCAGAGACAGGTAGAAAATAAATTTGTTTTTTTCGTTTTGTATTCAATTTCTCTGTATTTAAAATGCTACTCACAAAAAGAGCATCACTCTGTCATCTCTAAAAATTCATGCCTTTTACCGTTTAAAATCATACAAATCAAATTGCTTTGCTACAATTACCGTATCAGCGATTATTCTGAGAAATACATATTGGTCAGCTCTCTTCTGAGTTCGCGGATCAAACAAACGTCATATTTCAGTGATATAACAAGTCATTCGAACTTTCTTTCGTAATATGTCGCACTCTGTCTTGTCTTTTCCCGCATCTGAATTTCCCACAAATGTCATACTTAATTGTGAAACCTTTATAAATAAAAGAACAGAAGAAAAATATAGTAAAATTGAACAGTAACTTAGGTAGCTCGACAGTTTGTTTACCAGTAACAACACAGGAGTTCCCTCAGTTGTAGGAAGAAATATTTCCCAGTACACGAAAATAGTTCTTAACTCAATAATAAAGCAAATACATTTTGTGAGAAAGCTTTGATTTATTTTAACAAGAAAATGAAGTGATTCGTATTATGGGTACACGGTACTACATGGCATTTAACATCGATTGCTAAATATGCATAAAACTAATTGGTACGGTATTTGACGACATTTTTTACAGATTCTTGCGCGTTTCGCCCGTGTATGGCGTATCGTCCATGTTACAATACAGATCATTTGTTTTCTGATACATTGGCTTTTAAGTCAATTGGAATCTTCGCACATAGGACCAGGGTACATGTGTTTTGTCATCTTGCTTCCAACAGTGGCGGTCCTAAGCCCAACTCTAGGTTCACAATCTTGTGTGTCGGGTCAGCAATGACACCCTGGTAGATTGTCGGTTCAGGAACATTATAGAACAGAGGGACTCTGAAACAAATACACCCTCTGCTTTATGGGCAGAAGCTTGAAAAAGTTTATTTCGATTCTACGCTAAAACGGTTTGGTATTACTATTAAAGCTTTACTATGTTCATCATAATTGGTTTAAAAAATTAGTATACACTTGTTATTAATAATTCTATGACATTTCTTCGCACAAGTGCGTATAACATTGACTGAAACCTAATTTTTCCAAACGGAAAATTAAATCTGAGTGTCACAGGCGTCCTAGTGCTCGTGACGTCTAAACATGGTTGTTTTTCATTTATGACAGTCTAGTTCCGTTATCAGATGTAAAACCTGATAACGGGATACCAAAATCAAGCAATTTTTTATATATAATCCTTTTTCTGAGAAATAAAGTAAATCCTTTAATGAAATTATCATTTGATAAAATCTAGAATAATCAACTTCCTTGGGAATAAATTCAAACATTTTTAATATTAATCCTGTCCAAATTAAGAAGTGTTCAATCGATGATACAACGTTTTACTTTTAGGAATATATAAACAGAAGCGTCGCATTTTTAGATCGTCAGGTGCATCCGTTTTGAATTTAAGCAACACAAATTCTTATCTTACATCAGAAACATATTTGATTTGTACTCCACAAACAGATTTTTACAGTAATATTATTAGGTGCACTTTTATACTTCTGGACCCTGCCTGTCTGCTTCAACCAACGCGCGGGATGGAATCACGGGAAGCGACACTTGTAGTGATATTAGTTGGCGTTGCTAATGCTTGCTTGTACTCGGTGTTTACTCTGGCGCTGTGTGTGTTATGTAATCTCTTTTTACTCAGTGCGTGAGCCGTGAGGCCCGTGTAATTTGTACTGTTCGCCCTGTTCTAACTGATAGGAATTTAGGGAGGGGAGAGGGAGAAAGGAATGAGGTGAGCCGTGAGGCCCATATACTCAAGTTCTGTTCGCCCTGTTCTAAGCAATAGGTGGCTTGTGTTTTTTCCAGTGTGCGTTGTAGCGCTGTCAGTCGCGATGTGGAACTATAGGCGCTTCTTCGACGAGGTTACAATACACAAGAAATTCGCATAGAAGTCAATGCAGTACATCAGGCAGGTAGGCTCAAGTGCAAGTGCAGCCATGGCAGTTTACAGGGCCAACCGAATGACCGTATAATGACAATACTACATTTTACTGTCAGAATCATGTACAAACAGCCCACCGACCAAAAAGCCTTTTTTAGATTCTGACGTTTGTACAATTGAATATATCGGCCGCTAATAATGGTACATGCACAAAAATTTAAGGGTCAAGAAGAGAACCATTAAAGAAGAGGATGCTACGACTTAAATTATTATGTAAAATTAGTTCATAATTTGCATCATTATTGACAAAATAAAAATAATCGCAAAACAGCAGAGAGAAGAGTAAAGCGAGCAAGCCACTGAGAGATCGCTTCTCTTCTTGCTGCATCCAGTGGAACTTGGTAGATAGCAGAGAGAGAATGTGTAAATGTCTTGTATGAGATCGCTCACTTTAAATCTTTCTAATGGACAAACAGCAACAGACATTAAAGGCACCAAACAATACCACAGAAAGAACAATTGGAATCAGTAATGGTGGAACTTTCACCCAAAGCTATGTAAAACCCCGTATTTCAAAGCGGGCATGCATGTAAGGGGATATTTGAGAAAACAGAACAGAATACCATATGTGCAAGGGTTCTAGGCCTCATACGTCGTCGCACACAGAAAAGCGTAGCCCCATGGGCCTCAAAATACAATGGCAAGAATTTATCAAGAAAGCGGCAACAGGTAGGAGAAGATCTATGGATATATAGCCAGTGTCATAAGTGAAAGAGGTGTGATGACGTCACTCCTAGATTGGTAGAAGAGGTAAAGGTGAGAGTTGGAATTGTCAGATTTTTCTCAATGAGGAGCAAAACGCACTACTTTTCCGTCGTTATAAATATTTAAGAAACACCTCAACTACTTACATTCTATGAAGGCCCTTTTCAGAGCCAGCCAGTATTCACCAAATAAGCCCCTTCCTTGGAAAAATTAGCCACGCCCCCATATATCGCGTCTTAACTCTCCTTCCTGCACGAGCCACACACCAGAATACAGTGTGTGGTTCCTGCAGGAGGGGTGTTAAGGAGCAAACACCTCCGATGCAGTTTGCAGCCCCACCTATCACTACAAGTGTCTATTGCCTCCCCCGTAATTCCATTAGCATGAGTGCCGCCCCTTGGTGGCGCAGTGGTCTGAGCGATGACCTCTCTGATGATTCGTCCGAACGGGGGTCCGGGTTCGACTCCCGGTGAGGCATGTGGATGTTGTGAAGCTTGTCTTACGGCACTGGTTATCTCCCTTTCCATGGAACCAGTGACCCCTAAATTAGGGACGGGCGACTGCTTGATAGCTCATTGAGTTGCTCACGGTGGCTCATTGTTAAACCTCTCAATCAAAAAAAAAATAAAAGAGAAAAATAGCAAGAGAGTTGGTTTGAAGCAAGGTGACAGGTGCCTTGAACTAAAGAGCATCCAAATTATGTATAGTTTCATATCTCATTACTATGTGAAATCGTGATCCATTATGGCACGAGAGATATACCTAATATGCGATGGCATGCCCCTGAATGTTTTCAAAAAGCTGTAAGCATGCGCAATGAATTCCTTGTTTTGTTTTTTTCCGCATTGTATGTATCCTACAGTCAGAACCTTATAAAAACCTGCCCGGTAGACGCGTGAGAGCTCGGGTATTGTACGTATATGTATTTTTTTACACCTACTGGCTATCGTATGCCTGAATTCTCCGGAACGGTAAATCTATAAAATAATTTTTTGAACATAAAATTAAACAAAGGGAAGAGTAATTAAGGGGAAAGAAAAGCAATTTAAAATCCGTAACTGTTTTACGATTTACGATTTAGCGTTGTGACGTCGATGTATACGGTTTGACGCATAAAACGAAAAAGGCTTTGGCGCCCCTTCATTCATTAAATCAAAATCTGAATTTTTCAAAGCATTTAAGTGAAGTTCTGACAAAAGGTCTATCTTTAAACTACTGTCAGCATTTTTGAAAACGGTAAAAGCTAAGCCACCCTTTTAAATTTTTTCAGTTTTCAGACTTGTTTCTAGTTCTAGAACCTTCTTTGGAAAAATTCAAAACAGACAATGTTTCAAAAACTCTTTCCTTCTTTCTTATTTTTATATTTTCGTGCATGTCCAGGTAGGTATCCGGACTTTACGTCCTACTGTACGCATGCCAATTATCAGACCGCTACGGTCAGTTAAGAGAAATTCTCAAACAATCCGCAAAAAATGCAAGCAGACAATGTTCCAATTCCGCCATTTATTTTTTATTTTTTTTTATTTTGTTTCGTATATTTCTAGGTAAACGGGAACTTACGACAACTTTCAACATGCCAATTTTAATTTTTTCTAAGTCATTTACGGTAATTCGGTCGAACAATTCGCGGAAGTACCACACTTCGCATTTCCCCTCTTTGTTTTTATATACGAGGGGAAAACCTATATTTACATGGGTATTAACGTATGAAGGCGGGAAAACCGCCGATCTTTAAAAAAGCGCCGCTATGTCTTTAAGCATTGCGTCATTACCATATAGCCTGTCCTTTCACCCAATGAGAAGAGAGTGCTAAAAATAGCTGCGTCACCATGGCCGCAGCTCACGAGACCAGAACTTTCCTGTGTGGTTAATGCTGTAGCTTGCCCTTGAGAAACAGTACGGTTTGTTTGTCTTGTGTCTGGCGCTCTTTGGCCAAACATGGCCCTTGCGCCATAAAAATCAATCCAACCAGCCAACCAACCAACCCTTGAAAACAGAGTAAGCCGCGCGTTTCTTTTCTTTGCGCGTCGTTAAAAAATGCTTGGATAGGTTGTTGAGTTTATGCTGTTAAAATTGCAATTTATAGTTTGACATATATCCGTTTCTTAAAATGAATCCCAATCGCAAAATAGAGAATTTTGTGAAATTTAGAAATCTAATGTTTCGTAAACTAAATCGAAATTAAAGAAATAGGGCGACTAGGTGCAAATATTCGGCCCTGGCCCTACATGCCTACAAAGTTTCGTGGTTCTGTTGCTGTCAGTGTGTCCGAACGCGAACTGATAGCACTTTTTTGATTACCTTAAATTTGAAATACAATAGCTCCTGATGTATCGCCAGAATCAAAAACGGTTTATTTCATGTTTTCTGCGAACAACTCTCTACAAACGGTGTAAATTTCATATATTTGTGTTCAATACGTTTTGCGCAACGAGCTAAAAAAGCGCGAGTGTCGGGAAATTTCTAATGCAGCAGCGGCATTTAATTTTTTTAGAATAGAGAGATATGTTTACGGATCGAAACTTCTAGTCTTAGGAAATCTCTCAACGGGATTGCACTGCTCTCTAAAAGAGGATAGTGTTTTCCTTTTCAAATAGAATATGTTGAGCAATGACAACAATGTTTATTTAGCTTTTCGAAGCCCCCTGATTTTGATATAATGTTTCTTTAGGCATAGTGAATCCCTTTTAATTAACTTTTATATTTCGTCGGTATTTAATGCTTTATTTAAAAAGCATGTTTGCTTCTCTTTTCCCACAGGTCACATTATTCACAGCAATATTATCTGTATTAAAATATTTTTGCTTTTACCTATTCCAACAGGGACACGATAGCGCATTTGACCTATATTAAAATTACTTTTCAGTTTTGAAATTTCCGCCAATCATTGCCAAATGGTTAGTGCAGAAAGTCGTTCAATATGTAGAGAGAGAACCAAGATGGAGAGATAGGAGGGGGGGGGGGTGATGTTTGTACTATTACTACTATTTATCACAAAACCTTCCACAGCACTACACATGCTGTAGAAGGTGATAAGCAGCCGAAATACGTTTTATGAACATAAAAAAAACCAGTAGTTCTCCATATAAATTATTATTGTTATAAAGAACTGAAAACTGGTAAGCCTTGTTATGTGGCATTAATGTTGAATTATTTCTACAATTTTCGTTACGACGAGAGACAATTCAACGTGAATGATTAACTCACAACACTTAATGATTATTGAATCTGGTATAACTGCGACCCAGACCATAGTCGCGGCATGTTTACCTGTCTTCCTTACAAGAGGAATTCAGAAACGAATTCGAAAATGACAAAGGTAATCGAGATATTGAAAGAGTCAATCCTTAGATTTGCGAAATTTCAGCAGTCAACTTGCAGGAAATGGTGAAACATAAAAAAGGGTATGAAACATCACAGGCATTCTTTTCAGTAATGTGTTCGAATTTTGAGCGAGCCGGCAATGTAAAAATCATGTATGAAGGACAGTATTCCTCTAAAATGAAAGCAAAAAAAGATTTCAGCAACAAATCAAGAAAATTGAGCTTTTCTCATACTGTAAAGAGGCATCTTCCGTGTTTGCAAACAATATGCTGTGGGTGTTTCATACCTCACAGACCTAGCTATGAGTTCAGAGACCATGAGAGGAAATGATTGGTGGATTTGTCAATTTTTTCTTTGCCTCTCTAAATGCAGGATTTAGACATGCGATGACTTACTCCGTGTTGTAGAGAATACAACAGGATCTTTTTTATTCGGGTTTTAAAGACCACTGTGAGCAACTCAGCGGGCTATAAGTCCTTAATTTAGTGGCCCTAAATTAAACCCGTCTTTAATTTAGGGCCACTGACTCCAGGAAAGGTAGAGAACCAGTGCCATAGGACAAACACAGCATCCATGCGTCACCGGGAATCGAATCTGGGCCCATCATGGACAAATGGTCATAAGCAATCGCTTAGACCACGGCGCTACCGCAGCGGACAGGAAATGTTTCCCTCTGCACAAATGAAAGAAAACCGAAATAAACGGTAAAAAATGAAGCAGTATGCAACGTTAGAGTATATTCTCACATGAATATGTATAATTGGTAAAACAACTGACATAAGCTGAAGTGAAATATTTGAAGAAAAGTGATTGGACTCCCACCACGCATGCGCAATAGTGTACTCCAGCAACAATCGCGTGGTTTATAAGTTATCAACGTGACAAAGGCAGTATGTTTGCTTCGATTCCTGATATATGGGTAGCAGGAGATAGCTCTCAGTGTCTAAAAATCATTATAATTGGCTAATCGGTTCGAGGTATGATCAAAATCTAAATGGTTCGAGGTAGAAGCACTGCTGATGTCAGACAGGTCGTTAAATCGATTGTGGATTTTTTGATCAACAAGTGGAAAAAGGCAGGATATTACAGGAAATCACCAACGAAACTGCCACCCAGGGACCTGAGGGTGCTTCAGAGGCAGATCCCCAAAAACGAGGTCCAGACGAATGTATGCTACAACACATTTGTTCCAGATGGCCACAGATATTATTCTCTCGAACAAGACACTTCAAAAGTTTGCCTGTGCACTCGGGTATTTTGGCCTACGAGCCGCACATAAACCTCTCATCTCAAAGACCAATATTCCCACTCGGGTGCAATGGTACCAACAATATAAAAAAAATATTTTGGAGCAAGGAGGGCAGAATAAATCCAGCTTCTTATTATTCTTAACGGATGGACGTGTGTGGGTTTAGTGGTTACCTGGGCAACGTCTTCTTCCTCAGTGTACAATACTGACTGTGAAGCACCGAGGAGGTGGAATTATACTATTTGGCTGTTTCAGCTGGTACAGTGTGGGTCCACTAGTTGTTTTCATGGCAGCATGGACTCTGTGCTGTTCGAAAATATCGTGGATAATTCAATGCTTCCAATGTTGTGTCAGTTGCACGAATACGACGATGCCACTCGTCATGTTTCCATGGCTACAATAGAATGGCATGAGGTAAAGCAGGTCTATCGGATGGACTGGCCTGCTCAGAGCCCTGACCACAATCCCATGGGACACCTATGGGCTGAACGTAACGATAGGTGATGTCTAGACTCACACGACCTTCTTCATTGACAGAGCAGTCAATGTATGGGCAGAATGGGAGGTAAACTACCCACCGTACTTCATGGGCGTGTGTGCTGTTTACTTCGAAGGATACCAAATGTAATCTCTGCACATAGATTTACCAGCTACAGATGAAAATGCAGTGCTGTTTTATTTGTTTACAATGTCCAATAAATTTCTTCCATACAGTGCATATACAACAGTGATTATAACAGCAAAGCTCGCCGTACATGTCGAATGAGGAAAATAAAGTATAGTCCACACTATTAATTTCTCATGTGCCTCTTAAAAGCGTTCTGTACAATTTTTGACAAACAAATCGATGTAAATATTTGTAGAATTGCTTTAGTAACATAATTAATTTTACAAATATTAAACTGCAAAATGTAAAATTTCCTGTGACAAAATTTTAATTCCGGAGATAATAAAATTTTACAAGTCAATTCAGAAATACAGTATGTCATGAAATAGGATAACAGATTTACAGAAAGATATTCGTAGTGAGTATTCACTATGTTTGATATGGCAGCGTGTAAAACATTGATATCTATTACATCATCGGTTTTCCATTACACTAAATAGCAGAGTAGTGGATATAATTTCTTTGTGAAATTTATTGGCAGCAGAATAATAGAATTTTGATGCATTTGGTTGAAAAATAATTCATAGTAGCTTTTTTCTGTGCCCTTAAGTCAATGTAAGCAGACATACAAGCCGAACTTCTGTTCCTTCCTGGGGAATTAAACACGAACTCTCAACTTCAAAATAAAAAGTGTTACTAAAACACGTTCATCAAAGAGGAGCCATATTTTTTTTTATTTCATAAGGATTGTACATACACGGTCGAGTAACATTATTGTGACCGACAGCAAATATACAGAGTTACCGCCGTCTGCAGCGCGGACAGCAGCTAGACGTGTTAGGAGTGACTCAGTAAGTTGCTGAAATATGTTAACGGGCACGTAGAGCCATGATGACGGCGGTGTATTTGATATCCGCTTTAGGGTGATTGGTGAAGGACCCATACAGCGAACAACATGATGGATGTGGTCCCACAGGTGCTCAATTGGGTTTAGGTCTGGAGAATTAGGGTACCCGAGAAGTACTTTGAAATCTTCATCGTGCTCTTTCAACCACTATTTGGCATTTCTACCTCTTTCACGTCGACTGTCTTGCTGTAAGATCTCATCCGACCCATGGAAGACAATCGGCATGTATGGGCGTAAGTAGTCTGCAAAAATGAATTCATAACAAATTCGGTCCAAAGAATTTTCCACAGGTATGAGTGGACCCAGGGAATGTCACGAAATCATTCTATAGATCATATTGCTGCCCCCACCAACTTGTGTCCTTGTAGCAATGGTTGAATGGTGTTTGTTCTCCGGTGTTTCTCGGCTTATATGCCAACGTCCATCTGTTAGATAAAGCATAAAATGTCACTCTTCGGAGATGGAAATTCCTTGCTAATCAGCGGAGGTCCAACTCCACTACTGCCGTGCAAATGTAAATCTTATCGGCCAATGGACCTTCGTTAGCAAAGTGCAGTGACTACCTATCTGCCTCGCAGCTCCATACGCAGCAGTGTTTGCTGAACTCTCGTTTCAAACACACTTCCGGTAGCCCCTGGTTCATTCGGCCAGTTAGTTGCTCCATTTTGGCGTGCGGACGGAGACTCGCGCACCTTCAAAGCCCACGCTTACCTGTCACATCAATGGTAGGTTGTGCTCCTCAGTTTACACGTCGCTTATCCGTAATTTTCCATTTCTCCAATCACGATACATTTCAACAAGAGCAGCACGCTAACAGTTAATAAAATCCGCTGTTTCAGAAATACTGTCACCCTTGACCCGAAAGCCAATGATCATGCCTTTTTGCAAATCTGATAGATCGCTCCTTTTATCCTTGACAGTAATGAGTTATATGTTTTCAGAATGCCTGCAGCACACCTTAGGAACCTGCCAAGCCAGCTCATGACACGTGCCTTCTTTCATTGGCTACGCGCTGTTGACGTCAAAAGTATGAGCTGGTCACAACAATGTGACTCGACTGTGTACATAGTCTGTGGGGTTAATCTAAGTTGTGTTTGCGACGCTTTGGAGTAGGATTAGATCATCACAAGTAAAGTTAAATCGTATAGGCCCCGTCCGTTTTTCACAGTGGTTCCAATTGTTTGATTCAATCCAATCGTCCCAAATCATTCTGATTTTCAATCCGTGGTGAAACGTAGACATTGTATTATCTTTCGGCAAAGTGTCCCTCCATTTCGCGAACAAGTGATTCGAAATCAAGGACAGGCAACTGCTAGTAGTTCACTGAGATGTTAATGATGTGCATTAAATCCTTGAACAAAGAAAGAAAATGGAATAAGTACGGAATGATTCTTCTATGATCAAAACGCATTTTTCTCGTTTGGCGTTCATTCCCTCAGCGCAAATTTGACCCCATGCTGATTATCTCCTATATCTTTTAAGTCGTTTAAGACTATTAGCAGTAATTCACTTTACAAATGAACCAACTCGGTTTAACCAAATTCATTAAAATATCTTATACCTGGAAAGTACAAAAGCATAATTAAGTTACTTCAGTGATTCCATTAAGTTTTAATGTATTTAAAATAGGACAAACGAAACCTAATATTTTGTAATCCGGATGTGTGAGTACACGAAAGAATCAAAATCCCTGCAAATGACTTAATTCTAGTGGATAAATTATATTGTGATATTTAATAAAGCAAAGTGAAAAATCATTCTCCTTTGAATCACAATCATACTAGTAAAGGTAAATGAGAATTGGCCAAATCTGAAATTTTGAGATCTATTTCGCTGTAGAGCTATGAAGCAGATGGTACAACGTTTTTCACAAAAGTGATTTTTTTTTCTTAATTTTTTAGGCGTGAACGATCCTGCATTTGACACAAACCGAACATTTAATGACAAATTCTGTATTCCCTTCGCAAGTGATTTAGTTACAAAAATTTCACCATGCAAAATCCTAGTGGGATTGCTCCTGATCGCAATTTTTGGACCATATCTTAGAATTAATATAATTTCATTAATGCACTGACTAAATATATATGTATTTTTATTAATTGTAATATGGAACTCACGTTATTTTAATTATTATAATATAGTATAGTAAGTGGAATGCGATTTTTATTAATAATGAGCTTGTATTTATTGAGTCCTGCAAACCTTGTAGTAGCAGATAATTTATTACAGAGTCGAAAGTCCTGTTCTTTATTTTTTATTTTTTTGGAACAAACACACTTTTCGAGAATTTCCTGTGGTCATTACAATGTTGTAAAATATTCTTTTGTATGTCGTGCTCACAGTATTGGATCAGTTTGTATTAAATTGGTTTGAAACATTGATATCGGTAAACCAAAGCAAAGGACAAAGAGGTTAGTTAAGCATACTCAACATATAATATGTTCTTCTTTGCTTACGTCAACCTATAACAAAAATAATTTTCGGTGCTGGACTTTCCTCGAAAGCGAGAAAATACATCTCACTGTTCGAACACGTTCGACCTTCACGATATTAACAAATGACTGGAGACATCCTAGCCCTGTACGTTCCAACCACAACCATTTTACATAACCAATGAAAGGAAGGTAAATGCACCATTTGAGGAAAAATCCGCGTATTGCATTTGTAACAGATGTTTCATAAAAACTGATTTCATACCACATAATGAGAACCAACTGGATCTGTTATTAAATAAATAAAAACATCGGTATTTACGAGTAAACAATTTTTCGGTTGCTGTGATGCTAAAAACTTGTAAAGAGCGATGTTTTTGTTTATTCACTGACGCCACGTATTTGGAGGATTTTCACTTTGGATATGTTATTATTATTTAAGGGCGTTAGCAGTGTCTTCGTGCGCTCTGCGTAAATGATCTGAACATAAGGAAAGATCATTTCCTTCACAGATGCATCACGTGGGTAAAATTGCGATCGAGAACTAGAAAAGTACCTGTAAATGAAAGAAACGGGAAACGAAGATTGTCGGTTATAATACATTTTTCGACATATACGTTGATGTTCTTGTACCTGAAATTCAACTGGTGTGCAACATAAACCTTTAAAATTTCCGGTTACTATTCGTTCTTGGTAAACTACTATTGAAACAACTTTCATTATGTTAAAAAGTGTTTCTACTTTCCAGCAATATTCAAATTGAAACATTGTTGTTTGTGTCGACTTCTGTCACCTGCTGTACACAAAGTTTTAAAAATGAAAGGAACCAGTACATACTGTACTCCTCAATCATACACTGCATAACGCAGAAAAATGTTAAGTAAACAAAGAACGATATAGCCAGTACAGTAACAAATTTTTAGTACAAAGCGACAGTTCGATGTAATATACGTAAGGAAAGTATTAGTTGTCGGATGGCCGTTTTTTCGATGGAAAAGAAAGAAGAAAATTGGTGCAGTTCCACATAGCGTTACCTTTTTGTTTAAAATATTTTTAGGTAAATGTACTTAATTTCATATTAGTATCTGCTTTGTGAAGTGTGTTTTGAGATTCAACATCTTTAACATCGCATAGACGTTTTGGCCATATTTGAATTTGTAACATTGTGCTGAAAAATATCTTATGTTTTGTTTTACTCGTGGCAGTGTATATTTCATGTAAGAAACAATTTCATCAAACATCAATCTCATCGTAATGCAAGGCTGAATTCACTCAAAATAAAAGAAATACATTTCACGCCTCTCAGGTGGCCCAGTGGTGTAAGCGATGGCTTCTGATCTCTCGTCCGAGATGAGCCTTGGTTCGAGTCACGTTGAGGCATGGATGTTGTGTTTGTCTTACGGCAATGCCTCTATCCCTTTTGTGGAGTCAGTGGCCCAAAATTAGAAACGGGCGATTGCTTATAGCCCATCTAGTTGGTCACGGAGGTAATCAAACCCTCAATAAAAGAAATAATTTTTTACTTTGTTCTCCCACAGAAGAACAATTTTTTTTCGATCAAATGTATATTTCCATATACATTCAGATATTTTATATTAGTGCTGATGTTTAACTCCTTTATTATATCAGTTTTCGTATTTCCTAGGTGTTTAATAACTTACAACCATATAAATAAGCACTGATAAACAGTAAAATACCTACATTCATCAGGATTTTGCAAGTTCATGAGAAATTGACTGGCCTTTGCTCTTATTAATTCTGATTAGAATTATAATAGAACCACACGTTTTATTTTTATAGACTGAAAGTTCTAGCAAATCAATTGCAGTTACTGTTATTCATGCCTATTGCAAAAATTTTCACTCTATCTATTAGCTGCGATAAATATTAAAGACGCCAAAGGATTTGATTCTTTGTAACCCTTAGGTTTTGTACACCGATCTTTCTGTTCATCTTACACATTTAATAAAATTTAGATTCAAAGCCGGGGAATGCTATAGATATACCAATGATGTATAGCATTATATCCGGATCAGCTTATCAGTATGTTTGAAAACATTTTCTAAGGTCATAATAAATGCTTAATGCCGTAATGTATTTGACTTTAACTGAACGAAATCGAAACTCCAGATTTTCTGTACCAATTATCTTTAATTCCACAAAACTATACTAGTAATCTGATTTATTTGTACAAAAGACGAAATGTATGTTTCCGAACTTTGGTATGTACACCAGTTGCCGTTTTCGAGGAACGTAAACAGAAAACAGGAATCGCCGCCCTTGTGTCGCAGGGGTCTAAGCGATGGCCTCTGATCATTCGTCCGAAAGGTTCCGGTTTCGAATACCGGTGAAGCATGGATGTTGTATTTGTCTTACGGCACTGGCTCTCTCACTTCCCTGGAATCAATGACCCTAAATCACGGACGGGCGACTGCTTATAGCCCACTGAGTTGCTCACGGTGGTCGTTAAACCTCCAATCGAAAAAAAAAAAAAAAAAAACAGGAATCTGAATAATATAGCCTCCAACATTTTTAACGCACTGACTTGACGAGACAGTAAACAGAGAGATGCAAATGCAATTTCATTTAGAGATATAAGACATTACGTTGATGCCACGCGGCATCTTGTGAGGAAAAGGGCGTTATTTGAAGAACTGCTTTTAAATTCTTGACGCCGCCCCGGTGGCGCAGTGGTCTAAGCGAAAATAAAAAAAATCGTTACCTTGAAAAATTATGGACAAAAAATGGGAAATTATGAGGAAAAAATAAGGAATAAATTCGTTGCCAAATGATCAAGTTATTGAAAAAAAAATCAGTCTTGTAGCTTAATGTGTCTAACAGAATCTCCAATGACGTCAACCGCCGACCCCGCTGAGGAGAAAACGACGTTGGCTGATGTCATGGTTTTGTCTGCTATCACGGCAGCGCCACCCATCATAGTGACTCATCCCAAAACACGTGTCATACAAAATTTTCTGAGACAAAGAGAAAATGGTGACTCATCCCAAAACACATGGCTCACAAAATGACAACGTTGTGTAACTAAAATGACAGAACATGAATCAACGGGAACGAAAACTTTTCAAAAAAAGCATTTCCTTGCCTAAATTAAAATTGGAGGGAAGAAAAATATAAGAATTAAAAAAATAATGCAACGTCTATAAAAATTCCTAACACCACACGGAAGTTCTAAAAATATAAGTTTAATAAAATAAATTAGAAAGAATAAATAGGACACACAAAAGATACGAGTAAAAAAATATTGGAAACGAGAAAAAATCTTCCTTCAAAAATTTCACAAAGTCTAATAAATCTCCCGAGAAAATTAAAAAAACAATGCAACGTCTATAAAAATTCCTAACACCTCACGGAAGTTCTAAAGATATAAGTTTAATAAAACAAAACATATAGGAAATACTTCCCAAAAATTTGTCAAAGTCCAATAAATCTCCTGATAAAAGTTCCAAAAAGCATCGCTAGGGGGCAACGACACATCTCCTTTCCCCAACTCGGTCGTTGCCATCCGTCAAAGGTCCATCGAAAGTTCCAAGAAGCACCGCTTGGGGGCAGCATCGACCCTACACACTAGTGCAATCTGCCACGCCCCCACATCCTTCTGTCACACGCCACTCCCCCACATCCTTCTGTCACACGCCACTCCCCCTTGTTCCTTCTGCCCGTGCCACACCCCATCCTTCGGCGTCAGGCCACGCCCCCATCCTTCTCTAGAAGGATGCATCCTTGCGCTCGGACCTGCCATTTCATACTACTCCTATGTTTCCATTTATGACCAACACTTCTGAATCTAAATATTGGAACTTACATAAAACTACGTTCTATAAATCTTCAATTATTTAATCGGTTTTTACTGCTGTAACAATTTGCAAAAAAACAGAATGACCAAGTGTCGAGCTTTCTTACTCCAAACGGGAGGCTTTCTCAAGGCCAGTGAACCCTTCAAAAAGCTTGTAGTTTGGAAAGCGAAAACTCAGCACTTTGTTATTATATGTTTTTGTAAATTATTACACCAGTAAAAACGGAGTAAATAATTGAAATTGCACACTTTTGAATCAGATTGTATGTTACAAATATCAGCGCGAAACTCAGTTGTTCATATTTTAATTGAAAAAAAAACAGGCAGGCACCAAGCTGAAAATGTGCACATAGTAGGCGGGAGTTACTGAATTTCTGTAGTCTCACCTACCTTGCACGCTAACGTATAGTCACAGTTGTTAAATCAGGAAATTCAGGAAGTAAAGAAATCCTGTAAAGGAGTTTCTGTTTCAAACATTGTTTAAAAGAGATGTGTAGCAGTTCTACAGAATATTCTTCGTGAAAAAAATTTCACGTGTACCAATCTTAAAACTAATTAAAAATGCGAAATGAAACGGTACATAATCTTACGTTTTTAAAGATCATGTTTAGAATGAACAACAAATAAAAAAACGATCTCACGGACTCCTCTGAGATGGATAAAATAACTCTTCTCACAATTTCTTTTTCTTGTCGGGGATCCTAAATTCCTTCTGGACTACATGAGTATTTCAGAATTGCTTTAAGCATTGGAAATTTTTATTGTACATTATTTTCTCCGACCACTAAGCACTCTTCCAGGTATCCGTTAATTCAGATGTCACTGCCGTATTTGAATTCCATTTTAAATTGAATTCTTCCCACGACCTGATATTTTTAAAAGCCTGGAATGCTTACCAAATCTCATGTACTTTTTCTACCTAAGTGTCCTGGAAAATTGAACTCGTTACACGACCTGATAGTTCTGAAAGGCTTGAATGCTTACTAAATCTCATGTACTTTTTCTACCGGAGGAGTCCTGGTAAATTGAATTCTTTACACGACCTGATATTTCTAAAAGCCATGAATGTTTACTAGATCTCATGTATTTTTCTACCGGAGAAGTCTTGGAAAATTGACTTCGTTACACGACCTGAGATTTCTGCAAGCCTTCAATGCTTACCAAATCTCATGTACTTTTTCTACCGGTGGATTCCTGGCAAATTGAATTCGTTACACGACCTGATATTTCTGAAAGCATTCAATGCTTACCAAATCTCATGTACTTTTTCTACCGGAGAAGTCCTGGCAAATTGAATCCGTTACACGACCTGATATATGCGAAAGCCTTCAATTCTTACCAAATCTCATGTACTTTTTCCACCGGAGAAGTCCTGGCAAATTGAATTCGTTACACTACCTGATATTTGTGAAAACCTTCAATGCTTACCAAATCTCATGTACTTTTTCCACCGGAGAAGTCCTAGCAAATTGAAATCGGTACACGACCTGATATTTCTGAAAGCCTTCAATGTTTACCGAATCTCGTGTACTTTTTCTACCAGAGTGGCCCTGGCATTCACAGGCAAGGAATGTCTGAATGAAATAGCAAGAAATTTATTCAAAGAAAATTACTTGTTCGTGTTATATTTGAGAAGACATATTTTCATTAAGCCAAATACCTTTTCGTTCTTCCGGCAACCTCCAAGAAATTATGCATGGGACTTTTGAGAAGAAGGCTGAAATTCATGCCGAATGTACTCGTGTATAGGTCGACCCCCGATTTTTTATCTGAATATTTTCAGTTTTTGAATATCCTTTGTTTAAGTCGACCCCTGATTTTTTATATGAATACTACAGTTTTTGTATACCTACCTATTTTTTGTATAAATAAAAAGAAGTTATCTTCCGAGGATGCGCCCGCCTGTGGAAATGTGAACTTACTTTTTATTGTTGTAGCTGGCTCTCGCAATGTTGCTTGTGGCAGTTTCCCGCAAAATGTGGGTGCAATTGAGACAAAATTCTGGAAAGATGATAGGGTTCACCACCCTGGTTAGAGAGTTTTCAGGGGAAGGTTACACATTTTAACAACATATGAACCCACTTTTGCACTTTGTCCCCCGCCCCCAACCCTATTCCCACTTTTTCCGAGCGAGTTTTCTGCAGTTACTTCATTCATGGAAAGTAAAGCATTTGTTCCCGCAGAAAACGAATCGTGATGCATTTAGCAAACGTCGTAAGGCAGGCACATCGTTATTCAAAAAGGAAAAAAAAATCCTGAAACATTTGGAAAGCGTATATAGGTCTTGACGT
The DNA here is from genome assembly GCA_039090855.1 of Macrothele yani. NCBI lineage: Eukaryota > Metazoa > Arthropoda > Arachnida > Araneae > Macrothelidae > Macrothele > Macrothele yani. The sequence continues at coordinate 61,866,382 of CM077034.1, forward strand.
CAACCTGATAGTTTTTTATCCCACAAACAATATGCATGCCGTAAAACTAAATGTGTAACTTTTGAAGTTTTTAATGGATTTCTTCAAAATTTAAAATGAATCTTTATTTTGAGGTATTGCCGACACTGTAAAATTAGCACGCAACTATTTAAAATATTAAAGAGAATGTGTTCTATTACATTTTCTCACACAACCCTTTGCAGCGTAGCAGCTGTCGGTCAACTGCTGAGTTGTAGGAATGTGTGATTGACAGAGAGGTCGTTTATCTACTCTCGAGTTTCATCACCCCTCTCCACCGTGTTTGTGACAAACAATCGGCTTTAGTGACAAAACCAAATATCGACCCATTAGTAAAGATGCAGTCCGTTTTTGCTCGCTCTTAGTCATCCGAAAAGGTTACTGTATGTTAAATCTTTAGAGCCAGGGCACACTCAATTTAATAACAAACGTAAGTAGGTTGTTAAACTAATGCACTTTTTTACTATCAGTAGCAGTGTTATTCTGAGCGATCGGCCAAGTTTAAACACTTTCGTTTTCGGTATGCATTGATGCATTGATCAAGTTACCGCTGTTCTATAGATTTTCACACCTCTCTTCGGCGTCGCTAAGCAGGGGCAGCGATCTCCTTTTGCAATAGTATGTAATTCTCCCTCTTCATCCCCCATCGAGAATTGAGCATGGTTGTAGGTCACGGCACGGCGCAGCTTAAACTACTGGCTGACGCGTTCACCTCTTTCTTCTGGGTGTTTTACCAGTGGGGCAGCCAAGGCCATATCGACAGATGTAAAACGAACTTTGAGACATACTTGTGAAATCCTTGTCTTTTTTTTTTTTTATTGAGGCATCCTTGTTTATTTTATTCACTAATAGTTTTTCTATTTGTGAATAAAAAAAATTCGTGCATATAAAATCAAGAAAATTTTTAGCAATAATTTTCTTCTGTACCAGTAACACAAGGAAAGTGACTAAATATACAACTACAAATGAACTGATGGTGCAAAGGGCTAATAAGTATGCATATTTACATAAGGCATCCAAATTTTGGTTTTCAACCTATCAGAAATATTTTCCGTGAATATTTCGCCCCCGTAATTTTGACCTAAATATTTCATTAAAAACAGTAGACCTATACACGAGTATATACGGTACTTCTTATTTTGCACGTGTTCTATATAAAGGAACCTAATAAAATAATTGTCATTATAGTATCAGGCCAAAAGTGCGTGCACATTCAAGTGGAAAAAAAGAAACATTCCCATTATCAGCCACACGTTGCATTTAACATGAAAATAAGAAACAGGAACATAATAGATACAAGCATAATGATATGGAGTTGCCCTAGTATAGTGTAGTAGTATTGTGTCGTGTCGATACACAGTCAGTACGTTAGCGCAACACGACTATCAGTGCAATACTGAATTCCGGCACTTTGGATGAAAGCCTACAAGAACGTTCTATGCTACTCGGGTAAGGGAGGTAGCACTAGCTTCACGACTACCTGAGTTGGGACGGCCGAGCGCCAAATCACGTTTTATCGTCCCCTGACCACAACTTTGTGTATTGTTTGAAAACTCAAACGGGAAGATATTTTTTAAAGGATTGCTCTATCGAACTACGAAAAAACCAGAAACCGACGTTTTCGATATTTCAAACCTCTTTAGTGCTTTTAATAGATTTTTATTTACGGTTTTTTATTCAAAATATTTTAAATAAGTCATTAATTAATTCCTTAGATTTCATTTGTGGGTGAACTATCTCTAAAAACGCTTGATGAAGCTAATGTTTAACGAGATGCAAGCCGATTACACACAGTGATGAATGACGATTTTAAGCGGCATGGGCTGTAGCCTCAAGGCATAACCGGAAGTCATGATCTGGAAAAAGGCTTGTCCCTAGTTCGCACGGTTTGTTGCTGAATCCTCTCATGAGCTCAATGTACACTCATTTCAACCTCTTAGTTAAAGTAGAATTCAAACTTCATAAATTTATTGCTCATAAATTTAAGATTTGTTTTCCGGTAGAATCTTGTTTTTAGCAAATTCACGAATTAGAATAGGAGCTCCACTGTTTTGTTTAGACATACAATAAAAGCCCAATATATGTAACAGATGTACATATTTCTTCATGGGAGGAAAACGTCAGGTTAAGTGGCACCTCAGTTGTTCATCTGTCGAACTGCAGTTATGTTTGTTCATCTGTCGAACTGCACTTAGTAAAACCAGTGCTAAAAGTTTCTGCATACTTTTACGAATTCTAAAGGAATATAACTTCATCTTCGTAAAATACTGAACTGTAGTCTGACAAATAATGTTGATTATAAAATTAAATTATTTTCAGTTTTGTTCATAGTTCATTAAAGTACTGGTGAGAATATTAAAATGACAAATTTGTTTTCAGCTCATACACGGTCGAGTCACATTATTGTGACCACCAGCTAATATCCAGAGTAACCGCCGTGTGCAGCGCCGACAGCAGCTAAACGGGCTGGGAGTGATTCAATAAGGGTCTGGAAAGTGTTCACAGGTATGTGGAGCCCTGCTGACTGAAGTGCATCTGACAGCTGCTGGAGGGTGCGTGGTGGAGGATCCATAAAGCAAACAAAACGATCGAGGTGATCCCACATATGCTCAATTGGGTTTACTTGTGGGGACTTAGGGGGCCAGGGAAGTACCTTGAAGTCTTCATTGTGTTCTTCCAATCAATATCGGACATTTGTAGCTGTGTGACACTTCGCATTGCCGTGATGGAGGATCCCACCCTCCCCAGGGGAGACAATCAGCATGTATGGGTGTGGTAGTCTGCGAAAATGGATTCATAATGAATTCGGCCCATAGTGCCTTCCGCACATGTGAGTGGACCCAGAGAATGCCACGATAACATTACCAATACCATAACGCTGCCCACACCATCTTGTGTTTTTCCAGGAATGGTTGAAGAGTGTTTGTTCTCCGATGATTTTTGCCTTATACGCCGACGTCCTTCCGTTCTATGAAGCAGAAAACATGACTCATCGGAGAATGCAATTCTTTGCCAATCAGCGGAGGTCCAATTCTGATACTACCGTGCAAATGTAAGCCTTTTCTTCCGATGCACCTTCATTAGCATAGCTGCAGTTACTATCCGTCTCCATCGGAAACCCACACGTAGCAGGATTCGCTGAACTGTTGTTTTAGACACACCACCGGCAGCCCCATGGTTCATTCGGAGAGTGAGTTGCTCCATTGTAGCGTGTCGATCGGCCCTCACGCACCTATGAAGCCGACTTTCACCTCTCAGATCAGTGGCACATGGTGTTTCGCAGTTTCCAAGTCACTCATTCGCAATGATGCTAGTTTTCCAATAACGATACACTTTAACAACTGCAGGACGCGAATAATTTACAAAATGCGCTCTTTCAAAAATACTGCCACCCTTGTCCTGAAGGCCAATAATCATCCCTTTTTGCAAATCTGATATATCACGCCTTTTATCTATTACAACAAAGAGTGATATATTTTCATAATGCCTAGAGCACGCCTTGTATACCCTCGAAAGCAGCTCACGACACGTGCCTCCCTTCATTGGCTCAGCGCTGTTGTTGTTAAAAGTAAGAGGTCGTCACAATAATGTGACTCGAATGTTCGTTATCCACATGTCAACGTGCATATTTTGTTTTTTAATTACTTGCAACATCCTCACATTCCGTCATTGGTCACCTTCTATTAATCATTTATATATTCAGTCCTGTGGTACTTGCATGCGGAGTTTCATCATGATCTAACGACTTTCTCGGGATACTTTGTTGTTGTTTTTTTCATGTTTTTTATTTTTTTACAAAGAGTGAATTAATAGTGGAAATATCGTAAAACTACCATCTCTTTAGTTTTAGAGCATGAAGCATCGCAAAACGTAATTTAGTTCTTTACATTTGCGCAAAGTGTTAATGTAGTACTAAAAGAATAATTTGTATTCGCCTAATTTCAAGGCAGGTAAGAAATTCTGCTAGTGGCTCAATTCATCACATCAGCTGAAAAATATTTGTTCACATGCGAACGTGCTTTAAGAGAGTTTAAATTTTTTGCGCAAATTTACCCGTATAAAGTCAGTTTTCATTTGTTTAATTAGTTACGCATCGAATTTTAAAGAAAACATAAAAATATGTCTTAGTTAATTTTGTAAGCGGTATAAGAGATACTTGGCGCTGAAATTAAGCCCACACAAAAAATAATGAGCCAACAACCACCAGAGAAATAGAGGAAGCGCATACTCTTGGATCATTTCGAAGCCAGCGCATTAGTATAATAGAAGTGAGAGATACACGCGTAACCGGAAACAATACATTTAGTGTTTCATGCTGCTCAAGAAAATTAGTCACACAGCTCGTACGTGAATACATCCAAGAATCAATGACGTGAGGTATTTAAGTCAGCAGAACATCTTTTTGACATAATCTGTGCTGCATGTTGTCAGAGGAGGTAGGAAGATTATAAAACAGAACAGGCAGTTTTCACAGGAATGTCACAACACGATTGTGGAATCTTTTTCTGAAAACAGTGGTGGCAGAAAAGAAAAAAAAACTTGACTGGCTATATATGTACACTGAAGTGCCAGAAAAACTGGTACAGACGAGCTTATGCAAAATACATAGCAACGTCATCTTTGCGCGTACTAGGTTGCGTCCGCCAGTGCGTATATAAAATGATAGACATCCTTGCCAGCTGTTTTCGGCATGAGAATGACAAGTAATAACGATTTAAGCGATTTTCAACGCGGTGTCATAGTTGGCACTCGTGAGATGTGCCATAGTATTCCGGAGGTAGAAATCAAGTTCGGATTTTCACGGACGACCATTGCAAGGATGTACCGTGACTACAAGAATTCCGATTCCGGCAAAACCTCTAACCTACGATACCAGTGTGGCCGTAAAAAGACATTGGGTGAACGTGACCATCGTCGGCTGTCAAGAAACGGTCACATGATAGGCGTGCAACACTCTCACATATATCATCGGAAGTCAATGCTGGAGCCTCAACAAGCAGCAGCGACCGGACTGTACAACGTACTCTGCACGATATCAGCTTTAGGAGCCGACGCCCAACTCTAGTCCTCTTGATGGGTGCACGACACAGAGCTATGCGCCTCTTTTGGGCACGGCAACACCGCCAGTTGGAAATGCGACTTCTGACGAGTCGCGTTTTCAACTGTATCAGGCAGATGGAAGCATTCGTGTGTGGCGCAAACGCCATGAAGCCATGGATCCCGCATGTCAACATGGAACTCTACCGGCTGGTGGGGGGTAAGTAATAGTATGGGGTGTGTTTAGCTGGATTTCACTGGGACCGCTGGTACGTCTACAAACGTCTGTGATCGGCCAACGCTATATGCGCATCCTTTCTGACGACGTACACCCGTTCATGACCTGCATTCGTGCTGATGGGTTGAGCCAGTTCCAACAGAACAATGCACCACCACACAAGTGTCGGGACGCCACATTATGGTTAGAGAAGCATTCCTCTGAGTTTTGGATGTTTCCATTCCCACTCAAGTCCCCAGATCTGAACGTGATAGAACACATTTCGGATGCCGAGCAACTTGCTATTAAACACAGGAATCCGAGACCTCGGAATACACCTGAATTGTGGAACGCTCTGCAGGAAGTATGGTGTGCCTTGCCTACAGCATATTTCGAGAAGCTAGTGGAGTTCATGCCCCGTCGCATTTCTGCAGTCCTGCGCCTACGCACCCGTGGGGGAACTACCAAGTATTAGACTGGTGTACCTGTTTTTCTGGCAATTCGGTGTACATATATATATATATATATATAGGAAAGATTCCTGAGGATTGGAACACCGCTACAATGATCCTGCTACATAAAAAAGGTGATATTGAGGATCTCGGAAACTACAGACCTATCAGCCTCCTATCAGTAGTTTATAAAATCTTCACTAAAGTTCTTTCACACCGCTTGAAGGTAACACTGGACATGGCTCAACCGAGAGAACAAGCTGGATTCAGGAGTGGCTACAGCACAATATATCGTATCCATGTACTGAGAGAACTAATTGAAAGAGCGAGAGAATATGAACTTCCATTGTGCATGGCTTTTATCGATTATGAAAAAGCCTTTGATTCGGTGAAACCATCAGCAGTTACAATGGCTCTGAAAACCTGCGGTATTGAAGATGCATTCATTAATATTATTAATAACATCTATGAAAATGCAAGTGCAAAGATTCGGCTGTTTGAAAATACAACACACATAAAAATTGGAAAACGAGTGAGACAAGGTGACACCATATCTCCGAAGCGCTTTAATGCCACATTGGAGGGTGTTTTTCAGTCGCTGAGCTGGGAAAACAAAGGGATAAAGATTAATGGAGATTATCTAACCCACCTTCGTTTTGCTGATGACGTAGTCATTTTTGCAACTACCCCATCAGAGCTGCAGAGTATGATCCAGGAACTTGCTGACAAGAGTAAAGAATTGGGATTAAAAATGAACTTTCAGAAGACAAAAGTGATGTTCAATGCTTTTACAAGAAATGAAGATTTATCGATTGATGGAGAAAAGCTGGAGATAACAGACACGTACGTTTATCTTGGACAGTAGATATCAAGTGAGGGTCACATTGATGAAGAAATTAATCGGCGTACAAAACTTGCCTGGAGAGCTTTTGGAAGAAACAGCATAATTTTCAAGAGCAATATGCCATTATGTCTTAAAAGAAAAGTGTTTGATCAATGCATCCTTCCAGTGCTTACGTATGGTGCAGAGACGTGGACCTTAACTAAAAGAGACATACAAAGGCTGCACACAACTCAAAGGAGCATGGAGAGGTGCATGCTTGGTGTAAACAGGAGAGATAAGAAGAGGAACTCGTGGATCCGAAAGATGACAAGAGTGGAAGACATCATGATCAGAGTTAAATCCCTGAAATGGCAATGGGCTGGACATACTGCCAGAAGGACAGATCATCGATGGACAGCCGAAATTTTAGATTAGATTCCAAAGGGACAGGAAAAGACCCAGAAGAAGACCACATGGGAGATGGGTGGATGAAATTCGAAAGTATGCGAGGGTGACATGGAGGAGACTGGCACAAGACAGACCGTTGTGGAGGAAACTTTGGGAGACCTTCGTCCAGCAGTGGATTGATAATGTTTGACAATGATGATGATATATATATATAAATATACTGTTGGTAGGTTTGATATTGTGAATCATGCAAATGATTCAAGTATAACGCTCGGCCGCACGTGACGCAACCAAGGAGTCGTCGCAGCCCTTTGCAAGACCAGCTGTATAAGGTCCTCACATTGCACACACTTGCCATCCTGCCTTGTACTACTGTGTTGGTTGAGTCCTTTGCAAGTGAAGTAGGCCTGGCAGAAAAGTTTGGATGAAATTTGATCAGTTGGAGGCTATCAAACGGAGCCGCATCTTCGGGCTCTGCGAAGTGGGATGGTCTTATCTCAGTGTTGCGCACTATAACGGTCGTGCGAATATCACCATTGCATGCTGTTAGTGAAAGTGAGCCAACAGCCAAAGGTTGCTTAGCTGTTTCAGTGACCAACATCTAAGGTCGCCCAGACTCCCTTTCTGTCACCAATGTGACATAATGGTCTGGGCGACCTTGACGAACCAGGAGAAAGAGGACCAACGGGTTGCCTGACACGCACGCAGAGACAAAATAGCCAGGACTGCGAATATTTAGCAAGCAGTGGTGCCCTCCGTGCATCGTTCGATCTTTGCCAGCACCATTGGCAGATGGCTGCATGACGTTGGACTAAAACACGCTGACTCTAAAGAAGTCTGCCTTTAAAACCGTTGCATCATCGCCAAAGACTGCAATGGTGTCGTGCCACACTGTCATTAAACCACTCCGAATGGCAGCGGGTGATCTTCAGTGACGAATCCCGGCTTTGTGTTGGTGGAGACGACCAACGAATCGGCGTGTGGAGGCACCGTGATCAGCTCCATGATGAACGGCTTGTTGTCGAGCGTCACACGTCTAGAAGCCCTAGTGTCATGATGTGGGGTGCAACTGGCTACTACGTCAGATCACCCCTGATATTCATTACAAGCACTTTAACAACCCAAAATTACGTTAATGAGGTCCAGCAACCAGAGGCCCCACGTAATCGGAAATCTCACTGGGGTGCGATTTTGGAACAGGACAACGCTCGTCCGCAACTGCTACGGTCTCGAGAAATCGCCTTCAAGGCACACACACTCTGCGGTGACCAGCCGCAACGCCAGACCTATCGCCGATTGAAAAGAAATATATTTCCATCATACATGTTAAAATAAAATAAAAAAACAACTCTACTACCAGCAATAACAACTGCCTTCTCATTTCTTCCTTTCACTTCTTTTAATTGTAATAATCAGTTCTTTAAACTGCGTAGTAAAAACCATCCAATCCAGACTCACATTACTGGCTTATGCTTCGCCTAACGAAAATGTGTCGTCACCATCTCCCAAATGAAAACAAATTTGGAAAGTGTCTTTAGCTGCTTATTAAAAACCAAGCAGGAAATTTAGGAATGCTATTTGAAGTTTAGAAAGGCTATTACTATTTAATTTCGGTGCATTCAAGAATATTATTTCCGGAACTACTTATATAGCGTAATCACACATGTAGAATACAGTGAGTGGAAAGTAAACAAACCTCCGAACCTGTCCTGCACATTTATGGAATTAAAAGAAATGGATTATGCTATCAGGCTAGTTCGAAGAACAGAAGAAAAGCATATCCCAATTTAGAAGATAACGAAGAAAAACATCTCTCATATAAAAACACTAAGACCACCATCATCGCCCTGAAGTGAAAAAAAAATGAAGCATATATTTTAACTATTAATGTTTGAAACATTCCATTCTAAATATTAATATTTGATGTTATGTAATAAAAATGAACAGGAAGTGATCAAAATGTACGTCTTTGTCAGTATTTTTCATTATGTTGCTTCGCATTTATTGCCATTTTGTGTGTTTGGAATATTTGTTTTTTAAACAACTGATTTAAATTATGGAGATATCGCAATGAGACGCCATTAATTTCTTTTATGCGCTGCTTAAAGCGAAATTGTACCTAACATTAACAGAGATCCTATGTACAGATAAACTTCATTACAGTTTCGAATACTACAAATTTGCTATATCAATTCCATAGCATTCAGTAGTATCGTCAGAAACTGAAATAAAAGAATAATGTTGAAAACTAGTGTTTCTCGATAAAAACGGGTAGCAGTAAGCCAAAAGCTAGGTAAAGAACGATAATATCCGTTTACTGCCATAAAACAGCAAACAACTGGTTGCAACCACTTGATTGCTGCTTTATGCCAATAAACGGATATTATCGTTCTTTACCTAAGGGTTTCTAATTGTAAATCCTAAATACTTTTTATGTAACCTACGCACGTCAAGTTGTGTGCTTGAATGAACTTCAAGGTGTTTGTTGTAGCTCAAAAGGACTAGCGATTGTTTACTGTGTTTGCGATCACCGTTTCGGGCCAGTTTTATATGTGTGTGCAAGGAACTTAACTAACGGTCAGCTAAAATAACGACGGAGTATGATTGCATTCTCATACATATGACTGAGCATAATTTTGTGTGTATTTCGGCCATATACTGTATAAGTGTACTATTAGCGAACGCAGACTACAAGATTAGCAAAAAAAGTCTAATTCAAACAAAGATTGGGTTATAGAACTCATACAGTTGCTTAACGGAAATGTTGGTCCTTATTCACCCCCTTACAACAAATCATAATACCAGGTTATTCAAAATGGTTAATGCCAGATAATGTATGTTGGCTATGGTGGTGGGCAGCGTAAAATTACGGGTAAAGCACTAAGTATAATCAAATAAGCCGTTTTCTAAGTACAGGAAGGTATAAGACATTTATTTTAGGAACTCATTACAGCCTTTTGTCGAGATTTCCAGGAACGTACATTTTTACCTTGCATAATATTTAGGGGGATTTTGAGTTTCGTACATTACTAATATGGCAATTAATAATTAACATTACGATTGTGAACCTTGTGTTACACAAGCTTATAATATTCCAACAGAGTTATAGTATTTCTCAGAATAGTGCTTTCATGCGATGATTCGCGTCATCTGACAGCTGTGCCCTACAAAGCAATCAATCTATTTGATTTATTTATCTTGTACACGCGGAACAAAGGGGCGATATATAGTCTCCATTTCTTCTTGTCGTCTTGATTTATAAGTTCAGTGATTGAAAGACATTTCGCAATGACGTAGTGACGAGCTTGACGGATATGGCGTCACATTGATTCAGTGTCTATCCAATTTTCCTGCTCTCTGTACCATTAAAGGTAAGAAATTCTCGGTTTCCATTTTGTATGTGCTATGGAACATTTTATCGTATAAATATATATGTTCGAAAATGCTCAAATTTCCAATTTCAGCCCTGATGGTCCTATAAGAAAAAATATTTTTCCTGTAAAAAAATGAAAAAGGGGGAAGTTCGTTGGTTCGCACTGTGATCAAAAACAAACAAACGTAAAATATATCTTCCAAACATATATGACGTTCGTAAAAGATATGACGTTCGTAAATTTTTGCAATTTTTTCCGAATAGCTCACTGGAAAAGCATTCCAAAGTTCAATTATACATTGTGACAGCCAGTCAGCAATTTTTAGAAGCAGTGGATGCACATCACGTAAATCGAATAATATGGTTAGACAGGTAAGTTTGATTAAAGAGAAACTCGGATATAAGACTTTTTATCCCACTGGGGCAGCACTAAGGATTTTTCAATTCCTTTTTGTATTAAAATCAAGATGGATACTCAATGGAATTCTGCTTAGGTGTGTAGATCTGTGGAAGGGAAGGTTAACTATGGAAGTAGTTGGTTGACAGGACGGACAATGCAGGAAGACATACACAGTAGAATGACACCACCTTTTGCTTTTCGCTGACGGGTACAGAGAAGGCTCTCACAGATTGTGCAACAAGTAACTCTAAGTAGAACGTGGCATTTAAATGTCCCTTTCGTAAGCTAAGCTCATGTATAAAAAAGAACAATTTAAATTAGAGTTTAAACAGAAATCCGAGATTACATCTTATAAAATATATTTTTCATACATTTAGTGCACGATTTCTTTTGTCTCCAACAGACATTTTGGACTTGCACTTGTTTGCAAATAGTTTTAGAAAGGGAGTGCCTGATACCAAGTCTATATCTAACCACAGACATTGGAATGTAGGAGATTTAAGTAAGCGAACTCAACAGAAAAGAGACACAGAAGCATTAGAGTCAGAAAGAGGGAGACAAAAAGTCCACAGACATCCATTACAGTACACCAAAACACCACGCAACCGACGACGCATTCGAGGGAGTGAAAATGACGAGAACCAATCCGGTCGCAGGAGCCGCAATCAGTGCTAACTGACGTAACACTATGCTGAGAAAGAAGGGGTTGACGGTTTGAGGACTTTTCAAGATTCCAGCTCAAGAAAAGTCCTCAACAGTTCTGCCTCGATGAATGTCTTAGTTCTAGGCTACCTATGGATTTCGCTGTGATCGTTGTCAACCGCAGCCCTAACTAGTTCATTTTGGTGGGCCTCCGCATTCTTGAAGAACTTCTGGGTGAGTGTAATGGAGAACTCATGTACCTTTTGAACTTCAAGTCTGTTCCTCAGGTTCCGAAGAGGAGAGACCCAGTGATCATACAAAGTGCATTTTCGTGCAACAGGCATATTTTTTATACATATAGGATATTTCGAGCATAATTTCCTAAGTTTTTTGCATGGGCAGGATTATGTTTTACAATGTAAGAATTAGATCATGATACCAAAACTGTAACAAACTTTTGAATCTAACTTATCTACTTACGCAAATTTCCGATATGTTAAATTTCAGGGAAACCTAAATGAATATTAGGTGTACAAATACGTTCTAAAGCGTTCTTTGCCTAACGTATACCGCTAATTTACATATCCGACATTCCCCGCCTTGTTTTCATGTGACCGTAACTAGTAAAAAGTATAAAATGTGACACCGAAGTTTTCCAACAGTCAAATCCACTTGCACATAGGTAGGTGAAAGATTGCAAGCGATACTGCATTTATTCGATGGTGCATTCGTTATGAATTCCATCAAGAAAAAAGTGCTACGAAAGCATGTGCATCGATGTGTTCTTTTCTGGGGAGAATGTTGTATCGAAAAGCACGTGTCAATTTTGGTTTAAACGGTTTAAAGCAGGTGATTTTTATGTTAGTGATCGAGAACGTAGCGGCACCCAGCAAAAGGTTGCACATGAGGAACTGTAAGCATTGCTGGATGAAGATTCACCTGAAACTAAAAAATGACCAGCTGAACAACTGGGGGTAATTCCACAAACCATTTCCGATTGTTTACGTGCAATGGGAAAGAATTAGAATAAAGGAAAATGGGTGACACATGACCTGAGCCAGAGGAACAAGGATGATCGTGTCATGATGCGATTGAATCTGCTGAATAAACAACACAGAAAGTCTTTCCTGCGGAAAATCATTACCGGTGATAATATGTGGATATGGTATGGCAATGCTAAACGCAAAAAGACACTGGGTAATCCCCGGTGAAACAACTAATTATACACCGAAACGCAACATTCACTCCAAGAAAGCTCTGCTGTGCACCTGGTGGGATATGAAGGTTGTGCTCTGTTATGAACTATTGGAACAGTGTCAAACTGTTACTTCTGATCGGTACGAGCAGCAATTGCTCCGACTGAAACAGGAAATCTGTCTTTAACGTCCATTTACAGGCAAAGATTTGCGTCCCGTGAAATTACTGCATGACAACGCTAGACCGCATGTCACCAAATCGATTAAAAAAATGTTATTGACGCTTGGCAGGAATGTTTTGGAGCACCCGTCGTATAAAGCCGATATTGCTCCTTCAGACAACCATTTGTTCCGATCGATGCAACATGATTTTTCTGTTATAGATTTTCGGACATGTGACGAAGTAGAAAAAGTGGGACGACTTAATCGCGTCACATGAGAAAATATTCTTCATGGCTGGAGTTCGTCATCTTCCCGACCGATGGCGGAAGGTGATAGATAATGATGACGCATATTTTGATTTGTAAAGGAATTGTTGTTTTCTCTCATATTTATAGGTTGTGCTGTCTTTAAACGCTTTAAAACGTATTTGTACATCTGATATAAACATTTTGAATCGTCTGTCATAGCGAAGTAAATATTATCCTTAAAAACATGGCTGCAAATATACTGTCACCCAGTCACCACTGGTTACAAAGTTTGCCCAGCTGGCGAACAGTTTTTCATTACCCTGAAGATGACTATGGAAATGTTCCCTCATTTCCATCAATTTTACTTTTTTCTTCTGAACTATTTTCATAAAACATTTCGATATTACTTTAATGCCAGGTTGAAGAGTAATACAAGTAGCTTAACTAGAGAGATCTAATACCGGAGTCTGTTTAAATGTGGACAAAATTTGGATTAATGTGCCAATAAACATTTCAAGCGTATTCGCCTAGATATTATAAAAACAGAACACTTTAACATTTATATCGTTTTAGGACAATGAAACATAATTTGGATATGCATTCAGTGAATTATGATCATCTTTCTTCTTGAAGATCTTAAATGTGCACCATACAATTTTTCTTATTCGCAACTTATTTTAACACTTAGATGCATCACCAAGAATAAAGACTTCCGTCAGTACCAAAGAATCACATGAACTGCGTGTAGTGAAAAGCTCACAGGTATAATTGCTGGAATGGAAACTGGGAATTATAAGGACGAGGGTTTGGTAGCACAGTCAGTAATTTACTCACGTTAATCTGGCATTGTTCCCTTCGCTGTTTTTTTCCTTTTTTCCTCATTTTCTAATTTACAGAGGCAGTGATATTAAATCACTTATTTCTGCTTTTTTTATGGAAAGTGAAATAAGCGGAGTATATAAAATTAATATTAAATTTTTTTTTTTCTTATGGGTATTTTAGCCAGTAAACTGCCTGCTTTATTTGTGCCTTAGCTCATTGAACATAAAGAATTGTAAAACAACTCAGACACTACTAAGAGCTATTGGCGCAAAGTAACAACTAAGTGATCACAAAGGTGTTACTAGAAACAATTTTTTATTGTGCTGGAAAACATAATTTGTTTAGAGGGATTCTTATTCTCACACTTTGCTCAAATACTTCACTTTCAAATGGAGGTATTGTTTCGTTTTGTATTTTCATTTTAAATAGTCGTATAAAACAGTATGGTGTTAATATTTTCTACTTATCTACTGAAATGGGGAATTCAAAAAATCCCTTTGTATAAACCGCTCCTAGGAAGAATGAACTCCATTTCTGAAGTTTCTTAGGAAAGAGTAATTGTGATTTTTTAATTAAAGGTTTAACGTCCACCGTGAGCCACTCAAGGGGATACAAGCGTTCGCCCGACCCTAATTTAGGACCACTGCTTCCGGAGAACGGAGATAATTGGTTTGGTAAAACATACACAACGTCCATGTCTCACCGGGATTCGAACCCAAACCTTTTCTCGGAAGGTCATAATTCAGCTATAAGAACACTGCTCCTCGGGGGTGGAGTGATTACGTTGGCCATAGTGTCGTAACGGTTCAGAAAAGACAATAAACCTCGTTTCAGAGTGGTATAGAATTACTTAAGCAGTGAGTACCAGTCATAGACAGATTTTTATCTTTATGTTCTCAACGATTGTTTTCTGTTGAAGAATCCAACTCAAAACACGCCCATCTTATTTACTTTCGGTAAATTTCATCAAACTTGCTGACGATGAAGAAGAGAACGTAAGATGTCGCATACAAAAAAATCTATGGAGAACTTTATGGTGCCTTGCATTTTTCGTGATAAGATGAACTTCATATCTCGGCACTGTTTCAAAGGTAGAGACATGGCAGCTCTTTGGAAACAATTATTTCTTCCTTCATCACGAGACCATCGCTTATACCACTGCGCCACCGGGACGGCCTTCCGCTTTCGCACGCATTCTGACAATTCAAATGCACATTTCTCGAACTCATTTTTTTCTTTTCAGTTGAGATTAACATGAACATTATGGGATCCAGTCCAGATTGCTTTGCAAAGAATGCGTTACTGTTAAGCTTAAAAAACCTACGACATAAACTTTTTATCTGTGTCTTCTGATTATCAGAGAGATTACGGTATTCAAAAACTGTGATTATTTTACCTTACCTCTTCTATTTTCACATATAAACCACTGTAATCAATCACTGTGATTACCACAGCCAACATCCTCCAGCCATCCATCATTGTGGTTAGGTCAGCGAAATCTCTTGTGTATTTACGCAGAGATCTCAGTATTTTATCACCGAGATTAATAATTAGGGCACCAACACATTCTGTAAAACAAAGTTGTAAATCAACTAATGAAAGGCGTTTCTTATGGGCACATAAGTGTACATTGAAAACCACTCAAAACAGTTAGATTTACATCGAAATAAAATTAATTTATAGCATTCCTGATAGAACAATTCATTATAGTAATTAAACGCCAAACTGAAAATAAATGAATAAAAAAAAATTAAATTTCAGAGTTCGAGACTCAACTTTTAATCATACTTAGTATTTAGCCAATGACAATGCATACACTGAATCTCTAATTTTTCATAATTTTCACTTTAAATTTTTCTTTCTGAACAAATGTTCATTCCTGCTTTCACAATGACTGGACTTACGTCGTCATGTCTGCCGTTTCACAAGATTGCATAGGGCGGCAAAATCGTTTGAGAAAACCAGTAATAGAAGATTCCTATCAAAGTTATTGTGAGCTTCGCTTCAGAATTTTCAATCTTCAATTCTACATTAGTATATTAAGAAAATCTGCGAACTGAGTAACAGAAGGCGTCCGCGTGACTTACTTCCTCCCGCTAGAAAACACACATTACAAACACACCAGATGTAACATGAATAACTGAGTAGTGTCGTGTTGCCATGTATCAGCGGTTTTGTAATCGTTGTATCGCGCAAGGGGTTCATGATTGGAAGTATATCCAAAATATACTTCTTATTCCTCAAAATGGCAAATTATGCAAAAATTGTTACAATATACATACATGCATACATACATACATACATACATACATACATACATACATATTACTAACCTGTGCTCTGCGATTCTGAGATTAACTCTTCGAAGAATGACAACTCACCTGATAAATGGTGTGCTGATGGAACTAGAATTTACTGTTGCGCTATCAAACTTCTACATCTTCAGCGCTGCTTTTGACTTGAAAATATTCAGGTTCTTACTATGAGTTAAAAATTTACCATAAATCTTACAAACAATTTTCATATCCTAAAAGTTAAACATAATGATTGTTAGCTTGCACTAAAGTTTTGTTACAATTACCTTTAATAATTTTTTCAGGTTAGAAGTGATACAGTAGACCCGCAGATGGCTTAGTGGTTTGCGAGTCAGACTATCAAAGCAAGGTCCTCAGGTTCGATCCTGGGCTGATCTTTCAGAGATGGTGTGATTTACTAACAATCGCTGAATATCCGCCGTGCATCGGACGAGCACGTTAAGTGACGGCGCCCATGCTGGACCCACTGGCTAAATGGGTACCATTTCCTATGCCCCCTTAAAATTATCTCTCCCCTCTATGTGCAACATCATACTTGTATGGTTGCGCCATCTACTGTACTCTAATCTCTCTACAAACTGTTCTGTCAAAGTCGCTAGACTTGTTCTCATTCCTTCCGTTTCTGTGTCCTGCCCAAAAGGCGAACTAGCTGTAGGAGGCTGGGACCTAAACTCTACTCCTGTGGACGGAAGTCCTACAAGAAAATGACAAATAAAGTGATACAGTAATCACAAGATAATGTAATTGTTAAGAGCTCTCTACAGGAATATCGAAGGGAGTGCAAAAAATCCAACTGTTAAGATGACCAAACTAAGACCATTGCTAGTTACATGTATCATATAAGTTCATACATTTTTTAATATATTGTTCTCTCTTAAACCCTTCATTTACAAAGTATTTCCGCAGCTGTAATTGTTAATTTCATATTATTCTGGTCATGACGTTATTTTAATTTCCATCAGTATGCCACACATTAGGGTAATGTGCCATTTGCTTTTTCTGCACAATGGAATACACGTTAACGATTTTTAACTCATTTCTTTCTTCAATAGAGAAGAGTAATCTACTTTTATTTGCATATGTACAAACTATTGAAGAAATCCAGTTGAATGTTTTTATTTGCAACTGGTTCAAAACACTACGGTAAACACTCTTGATGTTTGGTGTTAAATATAGGATCAGCTTTCAAAAAAGAGGGCGTAAACAGATTTTGGGATTTTGGGCTAAATATTTTTCTCAGAAATCATTTGACACATTGTTTGTCTGAAAGTACACCGAGCATGTATTAACTGCACCAAATAATAATTCAGCGTCATATTTCATGTATGCTGTTATTTTTTTCATTCCTAACATATCAATAGTTTGGGAATGACTTATCTGCACTTAAGGACGTTATTTTATTTTTTAAAGAATTCTGGAGAAAATGTTTTAAATGTCTGCAAGTTCTCGTCCTTTACATGAGAATAATAACAAACATATACGAGGTCACGGAATTCGTTAGAACTCAAGAAAGGTTATTTGTATAATGCGGTTGTAATGAGTACAACTATCAGGCAAATAATTCTACATGGAGAAAAACGCGTTTCACACAAGCATGGACTGAATTAGCAGATAACTCATGTTTTACGGCATTTAATAGTTAAAGTAGCATTGCTATGTTACCTTTTTGTATTTGTTTTCGTGTTAGGGGGATTCAACAGCCATCCTGATAAACAGAGTGTGCTATAAGTTGTAGCAGCAGCTCCGTAATTTCGGATGACTGATATCTGGGAAGGGAGAAATCCAATGCCCTAATTGAAAATCTTAATAACCATGCTTTACTCTGATTCTAACCTATTGCGGACGAATGAACAAAACTATCGGTTAGAACACGGCGCTTCTGGGGCACCGGCATTACTTTGCGACCTTGTGGAAAGGATATATTTTATATTGTAGAGGTAGTTGCGTTTAATGTTGTAGCTCAGCCGGATATGAAATTTTAAAAGAGACAAATGTGGATTATTTCTTCGGATCCATTCAGAAACACTTGACAACAACGATTACAAACTGGAGCAAGCTTCAGTGCAGAAGATGACATACCCGCGGATATTTATTTCCTGTGTAGCAGCTATCAAGCAACCAAGTGGTGAAATTACACTTATGTGTTTAAAATGACAGTATCTCTTCCCATTGTATGACATCGACGTGATTCCGTCAACCAAAATTCCGTTGACTTTCGCTCTTTCGTATCGATGGATATCTGAGGAAACATCTGTCTGTCTGAAAGAGAGCTGCTGTGTTTCAATACTCCTATTGTCTTTTCCTACCGCGGAATGTCTGCACTTTGTATTTAACACTGCGACAGTAGTATATAGGTCACTAGTTCCAGGCAAGGGACAAAGCCAGTGCCGTAGGACAAAAACAACGTCCATGTCTAAACGGTATTCAAACCCGGACCCTTCACGGGTGAATGGTGAAAATAAATAAATACATCGCACTTTCCACGTTCTAGAAACACATAACAACCGAAAAATTGTTATGGTCAAAAGCTAGCGCTTAGACCACTACGCCACCGGGATGGCTCTATATACTTACGGGTACTTCATTAGTGCAAAAGGGTCTAGTAGCATGCGTAATAATGAAATGGTTAACTATTTCGTTATAGATGTGTTATTAAAATAAAAACTAAATCATACGATTAGGTGTCAACTCGTCCGTCTTCAACTCTTCCGAGTTTAATATTACTTCATGCTGTCATAAGCGTATGGACTAGCTGATGACCATTAACCTGGACCGTCCAATTGCGGACTCCACAGTGTTAAACAAACTCTCTCGATCTTAAAAGTGACAGCGTTGCGAGTAATCCTGCCAGGATCCAACTGTCCTCCATTTGGATCGGATCGGTCCGTAGACCCGCAGCTTGCTGCAGCCCCCGTGGGCCGGCACTTTTCACCTCTCCGTCATGACACGTGTGTGCCTGCCATTTGGGCAGGGCCTAGAATATATCTGTACCCCTGTCTGGAAGGATCGAGCGCTAACGCGAACTGTTTGGGGCGACCACGTTTTATTCAAACAAATACATTGACGGAAAAAAAATCCCAACACGAAGAAGGGGTTGTGTTAGATAAACGACAGATGGTAGGCGGTGAGAGTACATCTGTAAGATGACGTCTATGCAAATTTCGCGCTCGGCGCATACCTGTGGCGCTAGTAGCGCCCCTCGGAACATGCAAAGCAGGTTTGCTGTAAATACGCGCTGTAACGTTCATGAGCGTTAGTTATCGTTGAGATGCGACGTAGTGTGTTGATGTTAGTCAAGAATGCCTTTAAGAAGACCAATAAGACATTATCAACAGCTCACGGAGTTTAAACGAGGTCGTGTAGTAGGGCTACGAGAAGGCGGATTTTCTTTCCGCAATATTGCAGAACGACTTGGCAGGAATGTAGCCACTGTGCATGATTGTTGGCAGCGGTAGTTAAGGGAAGGTTCTGCCTAAAGAAGACCGGGTTCCGTCCGGTCACGTGGCACTACTGAGAGGGTACACTGCCGTGTACGGCGTATGGCCGTGGCGCATCGTACTGCTTCTGCGGCAAAAATTCGAGCTGCAGTTGCCACCACAGTGACCCAACGAACGGTTACAAATCGGTTACTTGAAGGACAGCTCCGAGCCTGACGCCCTGTTGCGAGCGTTCTACTTACCCCAAACCACTGCCGTTTGCAACATCAGTGGTGCCAAGCTAGAGCTCATTTGAGGGTGGAGTGGAGATCTGTTGTGTTTTTCGATGAAAGCCGGTTCTGCCTGGGCGCCAGTGATGGCCGTGTGTTGGTTAGATGGAATTCAGGTGAGCGCCTGCAATCAACCTGTCTGCGGCCGAGACACACTGGACCTACACCTGGAGTTATGGTCTAGGGAGCAATTTCCTATGACAGTAGGACCACACTCGTGGTTATCCCACGCACCCTGACGGCACAGTTTTACGTCGGTCTGGTGATTCAACCTGTTGTGCTGCCATTCATGAACAGCATTCCAGGGGATGTTTTCTAACAGGATAACGCTCGCCCGCATACCGCTGTTGTAACCTAACATGTTCTACAGAGTGTCGACATGTTGCCTTTGCCTGCTAGATCACCAGATCTTTCACCAATCGAGCACGTATGGGGCATCATTGGACGACAACTCCACCGTTATCCCAAACCAGCATTAACCGTCCCTGTATTGACCGACCAAGTGCAACAGGCATGTAACTCCATCCCACAAACTGACATCCAGCACCTGTACGACATCATGCATGGACGTTTTCGTGCTTGCATTCAACATTCTGGCTGTTACACCGGTTATTAATGTACCAGCATTTCACATTTAAAATGGCTCTTCTCGCGCTTACATTAAGCTGTGATCTTGAAACCTTTTACGATTACATATGTTACCTATACCAATGGATTGCCGCCATTTTATTCCTCTACAACTATTTTCTCACGGTGTTGGGATTTTTTTTCCGTCAGTGTAGCTGTTTTTATATTTATGAGACACCTAAAATTGCACTATTTTACTTTATGGTGTTCTTTTCACACAATCCGGTCATCTCGACGGATCGAAACGTTTGTTGGTGGGTTATGTCTAAATAGGTACCACTTCAGCTTCCTACCTATATTCACATTGCGTTCACGGCGCAAAGTCAAATGTCTCTATAATTATGCAACGCACCTTACATGCAGGAAGTGATGGAAAACAATGTGAAGAGAAATTCATCAGCCCAGATGGCACTTGTCAGTTCCTGCATCCTAGTTCTTATGTGCGTTGCACCACATTACACGATGTACTGTATTGATGTTGGAACTTTCTGGATTGCAGCATTGCCATTAATAGCGTCACAATAAAGTTTCTGACGAACTGTTTTGCCGGAAATGGGATCATTCTGACTGCTCGCAACTCACTTTTTACTAGGATATTAAAGAAAGTACCGTCGCACATCAGTCCCGCGTGAATTTTGGTACCAGAATTCGGCCTGCACTGTTGTAGAGTGTAATCACTTACCCACTCCCTGACGCCATTTTGTGCTGTTGTGCTTATGTTAAAGATTTGTGCTGTGCGTTAATAGTCACTACGTTTATAAAACTCCGCTCACTACAAAGTCCGGTCTGTGATAAGGTTTCTTAATGCGAGAAATGTCAGCGTCAAGTGAGATTCATCGGTAAATTTGCGACATTTACGAACAAAATGCAATGACTGCAGGATTAATGCGGAAGTGAGTTCGAATATTTAATGAAGGACGATAGAACGTTCATGAAGAATTGGGCGCTGATAGGTTACCTCTTGTCACGGAAGATTTGGTGTAGAGAGAGTGAATTTAATCATTAAGCGCTTCACAATTTCTGATCTTTAAGAACACTTCCTTCAAGTTTCGAAATAATTATTGCCCCAGATCATTTCAGCAATCATTTCAGTGTGTGCACATCTGGTGCACAGGATGTTGATGGAAGAATACAAAACGAAACGATTGGGATATGCTTTGGAATTTTTGTGGCAGTACGTGGAGGAAGGAGATAATATTTTAAGCCGTGTAATGACGGTAAAAGAGGCCAACGTGAATCGAAATGTTTCCCAGCGATTCGCAGTAGAAACATTACCCAGAGGTTCGCAGTAGAAACATTTCCCAGCGGTTCGCAGTAGAAACATTTCCCAAAGGTTTGCAGTAGAGGCATTTACCATCGGTTCGCAGTAGAAACATTTACCATCGGATCGCAGTAGAAACATTTACCACCGGTTCGCAGTAGAAACATTTACCAGCGGTTCGTAGATCACGGTTAAACGATGGCTCAACATTCCAGAGGCAGATTTCTGTGAAAAGGGTATTCAAACATTTGTGCCACAATATAACAAATGGTTTTACATCCACGTGGAATATACTGAAAAGTAGATTAAGATATGTAGAATTCATCGCGAATTAAAATTTAGTAAGCAACACTTTTTTTGTTTTATCTTTAAACGGTACTTACTCTCTGGATGGCCCACGTATTTGCGATGCCGTTGTCTTGTGCTTCCTTTGTACAAACTGTGGTCTGCCATCACGAATTCCTGAGGGTCAGCAGGTTTGTTTATTTTTGTCTGTCATGAGTCTCCTTGTGCCGCTACGCTATGTAAAAGAATTCCACAACGAAATGCAAAAGAACGCATGCGTACTTACGTGAACATTACGGACAGACTTTCGAAAGGTCAAGCATATCTCTTCGCTTGTAGAGATGGCTGTTGATATGCAGTTGAACTGATTATCTAATCTTGCTTTGTTTTAGGACAGAGAGATGGTACACTTTCGCAATGCAAATAGCGTTAATCAAACGCTCTCTTCTTTAGTTTGGATGGTCATCACTACGCAGTTTGGTGAATTGATAAATAATTTCTGAGCACCTGAATGGAAGAAATAAGAAGGTAACTGTTAGTTCAAATATTTGTGATGTTCGTTCAGTTGTATTTGACTTATGTTCAATTGGAACATAAGTCTTTACATTTCAAAATAAGTCTTTTACTTATGTTTCACACCAAGCTCCCTTGTTATAATTTCCAGTTGTTGCGGCCAACCCCCACAAAGCTGAGGACATCATCTCAAATTGAGCAATAGGTGGCATAAATAGTAAACACACAGTCTGACAGTTAAAACTATTAATTGTTATTTTAAAAGTAAATACAATTATTTTAAGAATAAATGAAACATTACGTATAAAATAAATCCGTATGATATCAGAATGAAATTATGAGCTCTTTAAAACTTGTCCGCAGGCTTATTTACAGAAGTACTTTCCTTTCGTTGTTGATGGCGGGTGTGAGACGGCGGTCTGTAAAGATGGCGCAGACATGCATCTTGGGAACTATGTGTAATAGTTTGCAAGTAGAACCGTAAAACGGCTTGAGTAGACGTCTCCCCATCTATCAACGATAAAAGTAAATACAAAACCTTTAGATGATCAGTGCAAGGGACCTGACGTCTAAAGATAAGCCAGGCTTTCAGTACAGAATAATCGCCATTTTTTGGCGCTGAAGAAAAAGTATTAACTAGCTACCGAATAGAGCCAAGTACCCAAAAGCTAAATTTAAATCTATAGTGAATCCTATCCTCCGAGATAACACGCTACAAGTTTTAAAACAACCGAGAGACGGCGCTTCACTGGCTTATTAATGGAAATATTTCGTGTGGACGGACTTTCTGGTCGGTGTTGCCGGTTAGGAGGTAGTCTAAATATTTGAATGTACTCACATGATTGAAATGTAAAATTATTGGTGAGAAAGATAGATATTTCTCCTTTCTTATGCTACGTTTTATATTTTCATCTTAAGCGTTTAATATTTCAACCAATCCTCTTAAAAACAAGAAGAAAAGTAATTCCGAGTAGATTCATCAAATAGCAACTTAATTGTAAAGTTACCTTTTCATTACATTTTGTATTTTGTCCGACGTTATTATAAACACTGAAATACACGTTGAAGGTTTTTTCAAGCGAGCCCTTGGAAACATAATTTCGTCAATTATACTGCATATACCTCTGAGGAGGTCTGGAATTAGTTCCAGAGAGAACAACTGGACACGGAATCTGTTGATGTGGAATTGTATAGAAAAGTAATAAACCAAACAAAATTCGCTTTAAATATACGAACGATAACAGGAGTTAGCTTTTTTTCAGTAATGTATTGGAAAAATGAAATATAATCACTAAAAAGATAAATTTTTGAACCACAAAATTTCAGCTCCAGAATTTGGCAGTCTCCCGCTTCGGTTAGAGATAGCATGCGTTTGATGAACAGTAAAAACACGAAATACGGGTAAACTACGAGGTGCCATTCCATCTAATGGTAACGCAGAAAAACGAGGTCCATCAATTGGCTTATATTCATCTGGTAATAAGCGGCTCTAAATATATGTAAAAGTTGGAAAGAAATTTATTCATTCCTGAAGTAAGTAAAAAAAATCTTGTATGCTGATTTCTTCTTAGTTCAACCCTTCGGAATTCATTTGCTTTGACTTAGTGTTGATGACTTGGACTATAATTTGGAGTCAGCTCTTAATGTTTTATCATCACACTTTTTCTCTAGTTGGCTTGCTTTAACGATCCCTGACTTACGCAAAACGGCTGAAAAAGGATAGGAAATGTTCAATCTGCCTGTCCTCTATTTTACTTGAATTATCAATGACGCGCAATTTGTGCATCGCCGTTCCAAAATTTTGTGATGGGTTTTGATAGTTCTAAATAACGAGTTTTGAAAGACAGAAATATTCAGTTGCAACAACTGCAGTACAGAATTTCGTTGTGCAACAGCAAGAGTTGTCTGTTCTTTTAAATACAAGTCTTTCTGTTTACTTTATTGCTAAACTTATTTGAATTAGCAGGTACAACGGTAAAAAACAAAATAGCGCGGTTTTAATTTTAATTCAAATATACGGTCATAAATTAATTGATTTTTGCAATCTCTTTAATAATTCGGTAACACAAATTACAGTTGTAAGATATCTGTTAACGTGTGCATATTTTAGAATACTTGAGGATAATTAGCAATCATGTTTGCACCTGCACATCAAGAAAAATGTGTTGTTTTATTGATCATGTGAAGATTTATTTTATACTACAGTTTCAAAACGCCTTCCTTAGCGATTAGCGATATTCATACTGCATTCATCTTGCTCTAAAACTGTGTGGCATTGTTAAATTGGAAGTCCAATGATTTAGAATATTTCGTTATCAAATATTTTGTTATTAGACATAACATATCCGACGAGACATAACAGAAAAATTCGCTGCAGTTACTATTGTAGAGGAAACCACATTTGTAAATGCACGAAAAAAAATTCCTTAAAGCCACATGACCGATATCGGAGTTAAACACCTCAAAATATGAGCTTTTGCATTTTTCTCCATCTTCTAGCTTCATTAAAACTGAGTACTATGCTGAATGAAGTATTTTAAATTATAAAAAAATAAATCATATCCGACACAATTTGGAAATGACTGGTGATTTAGTGAATCTTGAAATCTACACAATGTTTTCGAGATTTTGCTTTCTCGGTCTGTTCTTCTAGGTGAAACATAAGAACACACCGTTGGTCTCCTTTCGTCTTCGAGCGAAATCGGTCATAAATTAAGAAAATGTAACCGCAAAAGGAAAGCTTGTACAAATTTAATGTTTTTAAGAAACAAAATAGTAGATGAAAAAGAGCCTGGAAAGTAGAAAGCACGTCTCCAGTCAAACCATTTTTTCCATTTAGTGATGTAATGCCTTAAGCAAACGTTATAATTAGTTTACAACGTTGTCGTTTGTTACGTCAATTAATTTTGAAAGTATTACTTATCTTCTAACATAGCCATCTGCAATGATTTCTAGTATTTCTGATTTTCATGTTTTACTTTCTATGATTTCCCTGTGCTAAATAAAGTATTGCTTTCCATACTTCCAAAAGGAGTAACTAAAAACGATGACAATCCCACTACAAAACAGCTCTTTCGCGATCAGGCTATAAATACTCAGTGAAATCTATTATTTGAGTGCAATGCTCTACTTATACGTTTCACGGAAATGTTTTGTTATTGTTCTTCAAGTCCTTGGCGCTCAAAGCGGTTAATAATGCGCAGTGGAAATTTCCATTTACTTGCGACTGTCTCTCACTCGATATCAGTGAGATTTTCTTTGTTTGACAAATATGAAAACTGAATATGACTTTATGAATATTCCTGTTTATTCCTTTGACATATGGTCCTTCTCGGTGAATAGCAATTCATGCATCTCTCTCTCTCTCTCTTTTTCTCTTCCTTCCCTTTTTTGGTAGAATGTATATTTCTGTGCGTTTTTTCAAACTGTAATAGCTGATTTTCCCTAGAACTTTTCTTTCTGTTATTTGCAGGAAATAATTTCGGTTAACCTGTGTTGCTACGTGCACTGTTTCGGATGAGTCACAAAAACCGAAATTTTATAAAATTCCATTACCTTCTCTCTAATAATGTGCTATAGACCAAGAACATTATAGTACCTTGTAATTCCGCTTAACAGTTTCTTCATTTTCACACTTTCAAAAAGCTTCACTGAGATATTTAATACTCTTAGTGACACAGACACTAAATGCCAACTCGGGATTAGCATTTTCCGAAGGGAACTTTGAGAACTTAGGGTGAATATTATGCATAAGAATCCGAAAAATTACAAACTCTTACGAATGATAAAGACAAGAATTGACTTGTTGAAACTGTTTTAAATGTCATTTGTTAAACGAGATGTAATTATTACAGAAAACCAAAGAAACTGTAAATTTGACTATTTACTCAGGTACTTTCTTTTGCAGTATTTATACAAAATAAATTATTGTATTAACACAGCATGAATACGTTCTAATCAAAGTAAAGCACAGCGTCGAAAATCGTAACTTCAAAAATTGGAAACGTCAAAATTCTGAACAAGCTCCCTTCTTTTTTTGTGTGCACGTGTGTGTATGTGTGGTGGAAGGTTTAAGTATAGTACGTTCATTCTAACTTGATGATAATGTAATCGCCTAATTTTGGGGGTGACGTGTCGAAGTTGAAGGTGACTTCTGATACTCAGAGACAAAAGGCGATGACTTTCCCCAGTCACTTCTTTCCCTGCGGGGATAAAATTTAACGACCCATTTAAACGGCAATACCAGCCCTCAATATTGTTGTGTATTCCAAAAGATATCATCTCAACGACTGTTGCTATATGTTAGCTGAGACATGAAAATCAAGCACAAAACGGAATTTAAAAAAACGCTTGGAAAAATGATGGCCTATGGAAGGAAATGTTGGAGGTGAGTTAAGCCGAAATGAAGATGATGAGAAAGAAATATCTGATTTATTCAAATCAATTTTTGGGTTTGAAGAATGTGACGAAAGTGATGCAAAGGAGTGAATACAAAATGATATTGATCACAACAGATATCCCATTTGAAATGAAGATGTAATTATAAAATCTATCATAGAAAGCCCTGCTCCTGAAAGTGGTGCAAATGGTGAATCTGACGTCAATGTCGGTTCTACTCATGCTGAAGCATCATTGCGTTGTAGACTGCCATGGCTTGGTTTGAACAACAAACTTAGTGCTGTTCATCTCTACTTCTCTTATCGAAAAGAATGAGGGATTTACCGGCACAAAAGCGAATTTCGAAAATGGTGCAACAAAAAATTAGTGATTATTTTTTCTAAAAAAAATGCATGAACTTTTTTGTGCATTTATTTGTTAATCGAGGGTAAATCAGCTCTTAAACTGTGTTATAATTGGCAAGTTTCGAAATTTTGTACTTTACGTTAAAAAATTTCACTACACTACTAAAAATGACAAACTTGTTCGTATTGCATAATAATAAAATAAATATGGCTTATGTAATATTTTCTGTATACAGCTGCTTATTTTTTGGCACATGTATTTGGATAATTAATGTAAAAATATTAACGTATTTGTATTTTTTTACATTTTCGATAATCCGAACACATCAGGAATATCAAAAACAAGTGGTCCCTATTAGTTCGGATATTCGACGTTCTATTGTATTTTCACATCAACGTTTCTGTTGACGTCCTGTTTTAGCATTAGGATTGACGGAACAGCGCAAAGTTTAAAAACGTCCTGTATCTTAATTTATGATACAATTTCATCGCTATGTTCTTAGAGTCAGCCGTTTAATGACTTCCTGTTCCGCTGTTTTTCTTCGATAGCAAAGCAGGGAACAAACCTCATCACGATTCGCTGTCTCCATCGGAATCGTAATATTTTTTCTTTTCTATTGTAGGTTCTATTCTAAAATTGTTAATCTTGGTAAATAACCCGCATGCATTTCTGCTGCATCCGACCAGCCGTCTTCTGCAAAGATTTCTTCATAAACTGACGTGAAACCCCTCTTTTCATGGTGAGCATCGATTACAGAAATTCCCGTGATGTATATTCACCTAGGATTATATTTCGATTTGTTATTTCACGTTGTGCTGTGTGTTATTGTTTACATGGGTTTTACGTGATTTCATGAGCGTTGTCATCTGTCGTTAGATTCAACTAATTTTTTGTTTCTTATCAGGCTGGGTTAAACTTGTACTAACTAACTTGGACTAACTGTTGAAGGGAACCTTTAGAACTTAGAGTGAATGCTATGCATACGTATCCGGTAACCTTTTTCTGGTCTATATGTTCTTCTTCCTTTAATTAGGTTGAAGTTCCTTCAACAGTTAGTTAGCTTTTCATAACAATGAAATGTGTTACAGATGCATGCTAGGAGGTCGACCTAGCTCTACTACGAATCATGAATACAAATGTTTGGTTGGAACAGGAAAACGCAATCGCTTCTGCTTCCAGTACAAAAACACGACATCCAGAGAATATGAGGCAAAACGTGTCCGACGTATAGAGTTATATGTCAGAATGCCTGTGATCTGCGTCCCTGTATCCAGAACTCAACGTAGTATACATTGCACATTGATGACTTTACAGTTACCGTGTCTTATCCACGGAAATTGTACACGTCATCAATGGGCCAATAGGCTCTCCACAGAAGAGTCGTTTCAGTGTGTCCTCAGATTTTAGACGTCCGTCGAACTGGCGTAAGATTGTTACTGCGTACCAGCGCGAGAACGTACAATAAAGGAGCACATACGACGTTGCCGTGATCATGCTGTGGAGCGTAATCATAACACAGGCCTGCAAAATTGGAGTCATGAAAAAGTGTTTGCAATGTAATGACTGATTTTTATATTGTTTGGTGCGCTGATTTCTAATATGGCATCTATTTTTCTCAATCACGTAAGGATTTTTCACAAAATGGGCTTAAATATATGGGGAAGAAAGCCTATTTTACATATTTTGGCGAAAAGTAGGTCCTTTCAAAATAATTTTAAGTGTTTTATTTATAAATTTATTATTTATCAAACTATTGGAAATGATTTGCTAAGTGATATTAATAAGAGCAGTTACCACTGTTAATACATCCTGGTATTCATAGGTCCTTATGCTGTCTTTTCCTGATAGCAAAGGAAAACGAAGTTTATTCACTTTCAATAGTTGGTATAGCCTCCACGAGCGGCGATTACAGCTGCGAACCTCCGTGGCATACTCTCAACAAGGCGTTGTACGACGGCTAGCGGTTTTTTCTTCCACTCAGCTTGGAGAAGACAGGTCAGTTCCTTCACCGATTTCGAAAGGTGGGGTACATCTTAAGTAGAAGCTACAACTCGTCCCAGAGGTGCTCGATAGGGTTAAGGTCAGGGCTCTGCGCAGGCCAGTCCATTCGATTTACCCCACCCTCACCATACCAAGCCATGGTGGACCTCGCAACATGACAGATGTCATTGTCATCCTGAAAGTAACATGGGTTCACCCCGTAAAATTTCCACAACGTAGGAAGCGCATGATCATCCAAAATGGTGCAGTAGATCTCGGCGTTGAGTCTACCATGAATTGCGACCAAGAGTCCCGTGTCATACCAGGAAAAACACCCCCATAGCATATTTCCACCGCCACCGAACTTCACAGTCGGCACAATACATTCCGGCAGGAGGCGTTCTCCAGGCAGACGCCAAACCCAAACCCTGCCATCCAAACGGCGAACCTTCATTCGTCGCTCCAGAGAACCTGTTTCCACTGTTGAACGGTCCACTCTCGATGTTCTTTGCACCATGTTAGCCTTCTCCGATGAGCAGGCGTTAATGGCACACACGGTACTGGTCGTCGTGCAAAATTGTCCAACTTTGTGCAGACTGCTGGCCACGGTAAAACGCTCTAACGGACGTCCAGTTGTCTGTTGCATGGGCTTTGCGATTTCTCCCGCTTTCTGCCGTCTGTCTCTTCTGGCCTGTAGGACAATATACCGGTCGTCCTCCGCCGTGGTTGCTCGTGGACGACCACTGCTAAACTCTCGGAAAGCTGTTTCTGTCGTTTGAAATGCTCTCCGAGCTCGTGAAACGATGCTGTGAGCAATTCCGAACTACTCGGCCACAGTAGTCACACTTCGACCTTCTTCCAACTTTCAAATGACGCGACCTCGGGTAAAGTCATCCAGATGTCGTCTACTGGATTGTCTGTTGGCCATATCACACGGTGGCAACAACTCGACGTCGTTCAAACCGATGTACACCGTGCAATAGCTTTTACCGAATTGCTGAGCGTACACCGCCCGTGTGCTTTGTACGCTTCCGACCCCCCTCACGTCATACTGCATATATGCGCTTTTCCCACCGTACAGGACCGTAGTCTATCTCCTGAGTGGTCTTTCGGTCCGTTCTGCCCGCTCGTTCCTCTGTTATGCTAATTTCTCCCCTTCGTCCTTAACTTTTTCACACCAGTGTATATATGTACTATATTTACAAAGGTCACCGGACACCTTGAAGAGAAACACAACACAGCATTAATTGACATACATTAATACGGTGTCGGTTCACCTTCGTCCTTAATGAATTCAATGACCCTTCGAGACATGCTTTCGACAAGGTCTTAGAACACAGCAATAGGTATTCGCTTCCATTCACTACATAGTGCTGCCGCTAACTGTTGCTTAGTAGTAGGCCTCGGATCGAAACTTCTTATGCGGCGCTGTCAATAATCCCATAGGTGCTCTATGGGATTAAGATCAGGTCTCCTTGCTGGCCACTCCGCACACGATACGGAATTATCGTCAAATCACGCCGTAACAGTCTTGCTTTACGGCTCGGTCCATTATCCTGCTAATACCAACAAGGCTCGGTTCCATAGTATTGCTGCAGAGTTGGTAGGGCGTAAATGTTCAGAATATAGAGGCAGACATGCTGGTTAACAGGTTTTTCCACGATAACCCATGCGCCGGGGACCATACCACGAAACACAACAACACACGAGTACACTTCCAGCTTCAAACTTCACCGTAGAAACAATACACTGCGGTAAATCACGTTCGCCTGGCTGCCGCTGTACCCACACACGGCCATCAGATTGATAGATCGTGTACCTGGGTTCATCAGTCTGTAGGACCGATTTACATTGATTTACGGTCTCACGATAAATGTTCTTTATAGCATGCTGAATGACGAGTTGCCTTCCGAGAGGAGACGAAAGGCTTACGAGCAGCTGTACGTCCACTGTAACACATGGAATAAAGTTCTCTGCGAATGGTACGTGTACATACCGAAGTTCCAGCATTTTTACTCACCTGTACACTGAGGTCTTGGGCTGTTCTCCGTGGATTAGCTGTAACGACGCTCCTGAGCCTTCGACGTCGTCTATCACTGATTTTCTTTCGCCTACCGGTACGTTTTGCTGCTTCAGATACTTCATGTGTCTCCCACTTATTCAGTACATCCGAAACAGTTGAATCGGTTATGTTTAAACGCCTCTCGGTTTCTCTTATGGAGAACCCACTAATACAACAGCCAACAATATTTCCTTTAACAAATTCAGTTCTCTTCCGTCGCGATCGCGGTCAGCTAAAAGCTTGTTTTTATACGGTTTGCACTTGTACCGCGCATATTAACAACGCAGCTGATCCTTTCATTTGTTATTAAAGAGGTGTCCGGTGACTTTTCCCATCATCATCATCATCATCATCATTATCATCATTGTCAACCATTATCAATCCAATGCTGGACGAAGGTCTCCCCCAAGTTTCCGTCACAACGGTCTGTCTTGTGCCAGTCTCCTCCATGTCACTCTCGCATAATTTCGAATTTCATCCACCCATCTCCTATGTGGACTTTTTCTGGGTCTTTTCCTGTCCCTTGGAATCCAATCTAAAATTTCGGCTGTCCATCGATTATCTGTCCTTTTGGCAGTATGTCCAGCCCATTGCCATTTCAGGGATTTAACTCTGATCATGATGTCTTCCATTCTTGTCATTTTTCTGAACCACGAGTTCCTCTTCTTATCTCTCCTGGTTACACAAAGCATGCACATCTCCATGCTACTTTGAGTTGTCTGCAGCCTTTGTATGTCTCTTTTAGTTAAGGTCCACGTCTCTGCACGTCTCTTGTATGGCATATTGCTCTTGAAAATTATGCTGTTTCTTCCAAAAGCTCTCAAGGCTAGTTTTGAATGCAGAAGAATTTGTTCATGAATGTGACCCTCACTTGATATCTGCTGTCCAAGATAAAGGTACGCGTCTGTTATCTCCAGCTTTTCTCCATCAATCGATAAATCTTCATTTCTTGTAAAAGCATTGAACACTACTTTTGTCTTCTGAAAGTAAATTTTTAATTCCACTTCTTTACTCTGGTCAGCAAGTTCCTGGATCATACTCTGTAGCTCTGATGGGGTAGTTGCAAAAATGACTACATCATCAGCAAAACGAAGGTGGGTTAGATAATCTTCATTAATCTTTATTCCTTTGTTTTCCCAGTTCAGTGATTGAAAGAGCTTTTCCAATGTGGCATTAAGGAGCTTCGGAGATATGGTGTCACCTTGTCTCACTCGCTTTCAAATTTTTATGTGTGTTGTACTTTCAAACAGCCGAAGCTTTGCACTTGCATTTTCATAGATGTTATTAATAATATTAAAATATGCGTCTTCAATACCGCAGGATTTCAGAGCCATTGTAACTGCTGATGTTTTCATCGAAACAAAGGCTCTTTCATAATCGATAAAAGCCATGCACAATGGATGTTTATATTCTCTCGCTCTTTTAATTAGTTCTCTCAATACGTGGATTTGATCTATTGTGCTGTAGCCACTCCTGAATCCAGTTTGTTCTCTCGGTTGAGCCATGTCCAGTGTTACCTTCAAGCGGTGTGAAAGAACTTTAGTGAAGATTTTATAAACCACTAATAGGAGGCTGATAGGTCTGTAGTACCTGAGATCCTCAATGTCACCTTTTTTATGTAGCAGGATGATTGTAGCATTGTTCCAATCCTCAGGAATCTTCCCTTCATTAAGGCATCGAGTGAAAATTTGGGCGAGTACTGTTTCGACTTCTCCACTTGCTTCTTGTATGATGTCTACAGTAATTCCATCTTCTCCTGGAGCTTTTCCCCGCTTCATGCTCTTGATTGCATATGCAACTTCTGCTGGGAGGACTGGAAGAACTCTGGTACGGGTACCTTTCATGATGTCTGGAATACATGTATCATTCCTTTCATATAATTTGGAGTAGAAATCTTTCACTCTTGTCAAAATTTCGCCTGTATTTCTTGTCACAGAACCATCTTCTTTTCTCAGTGCCATAATCTGTTTTTCTTCCCTTACTGAGATGTCCCTTTGCTATCTTTAGGCTTTGGTTGTTTTCAATTGCTTTCCTCACTAGTTCACAGTTGAATTTCCTTACGTTTTCAGTGATACTTTTTCGTACTGTCTTGCATAGCTCTATATATTCCACTTTTGAAATCACATCTTCTTTAGTTGTCCTCATCTCTCTTCTTTTTTGCATCGACATTTTGGTTTTTCCTGATAATTTGTTCACATGCAACTTGTTCTTAGACCCAGCTAATTTTATTGCTGTTTCCATAAGAGCTTTGGTTATTTTTCTGTTAACTTCAGAAATATCCACTTCTTTCAATGTTAGGCCTTCTAAAGCAGAGAATCTGTTCTTCAGTTCCAACTTGAAGGTATTATGGTGCCTTTTAAGGTTGGTTATGTCAATACATTTTGTTTGTCTTATGAGCTTGCCACGTTCAAGTTTAGTGTTGAGGTGCATCATACATCTCACCAATCTATGGTCACTACCTGTGTTGAACTTGTTTAGCACACTGCAGTCTTCTATGACGAATTTTTTGTTACACATAATAAAATCAATTTCACTTGTCGTCCCATTTGGATGTCTCCATGTCCATTTCCTATGTGGGTTTTTCTTGAAAAAGGAGTTCAAGATGAAAAACCCTTCTGCCTCTGAAACTCAACGAGAGTATATCCACGCTGGTTTCTGTTGCCGTGACCGAATTTTTCTACTGAAGTTTCATTCAGTTGCTGCTGCCCTATTTTTTCATTGAAATCTCCCATAATTATCTTTAAGTGTTGCTTACCTTTATTATTTAGATGGCGAATTTCCTCATAAAATTTTTCAATTTCTTCTTCAGGATGACTTGTGGTTGGCGCATAAGTTTAAATATTCTGAGCCTGGTATCTTCTCGAAAGTTGGATAACGAGTCGTTCAGCTCTGTCAGAGGGACTTTCAACTTCTACAACTTTATCCTTCAGTTTCTTGTTTATTATAAATTCAACAACACTAGTTCTTCCTGTATCTGTCCTACGATAGTAGAAGGGATGTCGACTTTTCAGTTCAATGAGATCTTCTCCTTTTCTCCTTACCTCACTTAGCCCGACGATCTCCCACTTGATCCTTCGTAGTTCCTCTTGCAATTCAAGAAGCCTTGAACCAGAACATAGGGAGCGTCCATTATACGTAGCCAAGGTCAGCATCAGATGGCAGCCTAGTCTGGTCCTCCGGGGATTCTTGGCATCCTCTGCCTTCACGTCTCACTGGCCGCTGCCTTGGCCAGGTACATTCCAGCTACCGGAGACTGAGGACCAAGATTTAAGTTGTGAAGTCATTTTGGAGGGGTATGGCCACAACTCACCACGCTGGCCAAGCGGGTTGGTGAGTGTGGGATAGCATTTCCTCTAGTCCCGATGGTATAGTTATACCGCTATTGGCGGTCGTAAGAACCCCTTTAGTGGGAACAGGATGTACCACGAGAAGGCCGGGTTGACATTTGTCAAGGAGAGGCTGTGATGTTATGCATCACCTGACCTTACATTTTAATACCAACTTTTGCACTCCTTTCCGTTGGCTTTCCCTGTTCAAGTTAATGTTCATCACATAATTTTTAAAGTTCTTCGCTGCATGTCAACGTTATTAATCAAACATTAAAGACCTCAGTCTTATCCGCACTGAAAAATTGGTGTTATTCATTATATAATTCGATAGTTACATCAAAAAGTTTTACGTGCACGTAATTGTATTTGATGTATTCATTAGTGGATGGTGTAATTTCAAATTATTTTAAAGAAGGTACTTTCAGTAAATATCATCGCTGATTTTTCAAATAAATGAAAAAAGAAAAGAACCTTTCAGTTCTCTAATTTTTTAGTTTGATCGCTCTAACATAGAATGGTAGACGGATTCAAATCGCCAGGAAGATGTGCAAGTAATGGACCACACAGACACACCCCGCTGAGACTTTTTTCCATTTTAAAAATAACCTCGATATGTGAAATATACGACCAGATTTAAATTTGGATTTAGTTTTAAAAGTGCCTTGCGTTCCATCTTCTCAGTGGACTTATTAATCGTGTTTTTTGCATCATTTTGACATTTTTACCAGTAAAATATTTAAAAAATAAGAAATAACAACTTTAGCTCATGATAGAATTTGTTAAACGATTCTTTACTCATGTATAGTGGCAGATATCATTTTAAAAGGTTTATATTGAATAGTGAATTACTTTTGATTTACATGCAATGAATGCCTCAGCCGCCATGTAATACTAGGGAAATATCTTAATAAGCTTATAAAAATGTGAAAACGAAATAAGTGGATAAATGGAGGAAAAGTTAAATGAAAATTAGATGATGTGGTAGTTCAAAGAACGTAAGTACCGAATTTTGGAATAGTATGCTACTCTTTGTTAAAATTGCAAATCAGAGAAAGAATGGCTCTATCTAAAGGAAATTCATATCAGATATTTCTCACGTTAGAGGAGATTACTGAAAATATTTGTATAGTTCTACAAACTGTTTTCGCTTCAAATCTCAGTATCGCGTGAAGCCACCTGGAGCAAAAATAACAGGCTCCTAACCGCGTGTCATTGAATAGGGTTGGTTTTTGATATCTTCCTGGGGAATAGCTTGCCAAGGGAGAATGTCACACAAAATGGTTCTAGCTGTAGAAAAACAAGAATTGCTTCCGTCCATAATTATCGAAATAAAAAATAGCAGATAATATTTAAAGGACATATTTTTATGCAAAAGTACGCTTATGGCACCAAAATCAAACAAGAATATTCCATACGTCCTAATCGGACCTAAGACATTTCCAGATATCAGACATTGCTTAGTGTCAAGGGAAAACAATTGGTGAGTCACATACACTCTGATTGCCAATATCATGTGCCTGTAAAGAGAGATTTTATAATATCTGGAATTTAGTACAGATATGTCAGATTAGGTGAAACTCTGTATGTGCATGAGGACGCGAAGAAAAATTAGGGCATCTAAATTATACTCGTACCCGTCAGTCACATAGTAGTATTTCCTCGATTGAAAAATCGCTGTATGTTGTATAGAAAAGCAGTTCAAAAACGAATACTGTCAGTTTTGAAGTTTCTCTGCCAAAAGGAGTTAACGTTTTCACTGCAATATCATCTTAAATTCTTCAATGATTAACACTTCTTAACTTATTGTAAAAATTGTGTACGTTAGTAAGCATAACCCATTTTCTTTTTGGGCCTTACAATTTCTCTTCGAAGTAATTGGAAGCGGATTAGCTTCATCACAAATGCTGAAACTAGCTTCTCTTAGTTTAAATTGGTTAATGAGATAACAACTGTTCTATCTGGGAGTGATGTTCAATCTCTAAAAAATCGCATGAACCTATTGGTCACTTTGCCCTGTTCCATAGCCTAAGCTGCATACAACGGCAATTAGCTGCAGAATTTCAGATCCAAAATAGCACTTACAGTGTTAAATTACATTGCATTTATTTTTGCACTTTCAACTCAAGAATTTTTTATTTAAATTATTTACAAAAACGAAGTGAGTGGGATCATTCAGTCTCATTTTGCGTCAAATTTAGTGTTCACTAGAAGTTTCTGAAGAAAGACAATTTTCTTTTCTTCTGCTGTTTGTAATGTTACGCAGTTACTCACTTTAATGGTCTGTGTATTATCATAAGAAAATTTTCTTGTTTGCTTCTTTCGGAGTTTAACAACCACGAGGTGTTGAGCAATTTGTATCTCTTGAAACAGTCGCCAGTATGAAAATCAAGGAAAATTGTTTCAAGAAAGGATTACATGCGGAGGGATATCTCAACAGCACCATCCATAGCTGATAAGAGTTTTAAACCATTAATCCCTCTTTAAAAATGTCAACAGATCAGTGTTTAGACTAATGTGCGACAGGGAAAGCACGGCTATGACGTTGACAGTGTTACTATTGCGCCAAAATGACCTGAGCTGTACGCATATAATTGTTAGAAGTGTTTCTGTATGATGTACTGAAGAAATGCACAGTTTTCGAGCAAGTTGATTTTATTACTCTACGCAAAAATTCAAGTTAGTAACCAAATTATCATTTACGTAAAACACAGAAACTATTTTGCATTTACTCACTTCTGTGTGTCTTAATTTCTAAATTCATTACTATAGTCGTCTTCCTGTCACAAAGCAGAAGACATTTTACACAAAGAACTATGTTTTCTATTGCAATAGTCAATTCCTAAAATATAAAAGCCAGATTTGCAGGACGAGGTCATGCCAAATGATTTTTATACATTTATTCGATTTATTTTCCTCGTTCACATGAAATCTTTCATCCAGCTTTTAATTTATTTTCAACGGTTCAGAAATGAAAGGGAAGAAAATATGTGTTGTACATTTAGCTGAGGATATTTGTGTTTTTATTTAAATAATAAAATCCCTGTAAACGAAGTAGTCCTTCGTCTGTTTTCTGTCCAATAAGAACCTGCGTTTCAAAAAATAAAACATCGGGCGACTGACAGGCACACAGAATGTTGCATGTGTCCCAGCCAAATAAATGGTTTAGGTGTTTTTGCTCAGTTAAAAGTTTGAACGAGCTTGTGGAATTTGTTTTAAATGCTTAGTCTCATATGTACACGTCTGGCATTCACACAGTGAAAGCATGAATAAGCTGTGCGTAACATATAGCACATGTCAAATAGCACATCGACCAGTAGACCCTCGCGTTGGAATGCTGCTGATTGCTTGTTTTTTTTTTATTCACCACTCATTTTACACCGGCGATACCGTTGATCTTCCACAGCAGAGAATATCGGCCTTTTCTGAGACGCTTACACCTGCGCGTCAAGCGCCCGCTAAAAATCACTGAAAATATGGGTTGTCCCCATTCGTGCAGTCTACGTTTAGTGCAACTCTAAGTTTGTTCCACGCGCTATTAATAAAGCCATCCGAACATCACAGTTACGTGGAAAAATAAGGATTGCACATGTTTGTTGCAATAATGTGTTCGTAATCATTTACGCTCAGTGTGTCCTGCTTGATTACGAAAGACACCTAGGATGAAACCCTTGTTCCTCGCGTAAATACAATTCGTGCCTGACATTTCCAAAGCATGTTTCATTAATTTAACATCAGTCAAATGTTTTTAAACCTAAAACTCATATGAAGCACAACACTGTCTTTCTCTCATTACAAGAGATACCGCTTAAATTACTTCACGCATTCGTGCAATGAAATTAGAATTATTGGTAAAAGAATCAATGGTAGACTCTTTGTGTGATGGCAAGTAAATGTTTCTAGCTGGGGAAGCCAAAGCTCCTCTTCTTTAGCGGAGACAGTTTTCTGATCGCTTAACGTTTCCAGAATCGAAAAAGGCACGTCTTCATCAAGCTAGAAGTGTAATTCGACAACATCGCCATATTGTCTCTTTCCCCTTTTATCTTTTCTGCTACTGCATTTTTAGAGATAGTGTCGATCTGACTTACCAAGTGTGAAGAATGCAATCACGAATGAGAACGGATTTTAAATAAAATAGATAGAATTTGAATAAATAATACTAAACCGTCCGGCCCAAAAAATTCCTACCTAAAGACCCCATGAAAGAAAAATAAGTAAATAAATTTAATGTAAGAGTACTCAAGTGTGTGGCGCTAGTAAAATATCTTTCTCCACCGTAACAGAAGATGTAGATTTTGAGCTCAGAAGTGTCAAAATAATAAAATTAGGGAATCCTAAGAAACACAAACGAAATTATTAGAAATCTATGCTTCTAACAGTTTTGACCTAACAAATATTGTGGTGCTGTTAAAAAAAGAAATTCCACCATGTCACGGCTCTAACCTCCCCTCTTAAGCACCGAGGAATATAGCCTGTCAGACAGAGAAATTGTAAAAACACCGCAGGGTAATCATACGAGCCGTGAGAAACAAAGTAAGGAGGACAACTAGCTTCCAAGGAAAAACTTCTTCTGCTTTTGATAAGCAACATCCAATTCATCTTTATCAGAAGAAGAAGAACTATTTATTCTTCATTTAGCTGGATCCCTTCTAGAAGCGAAGGGGCACGTGGCTCAATATTTGGTGCTGTTCCTCTTCTAGGTGCTCTAGAGATTTTGAGCTCCCTGATGGGTTTTATAAATTTCTGTATGACCACGGTATAACCGAGGAGTTCAGAGATGTTTTAAGTAGAGGCGTTGGAGTTCAGTAAATTCTAAAGAACCTTGTCAGACTCCGGATAGGTGGGTGGCTGATGCTGGACGCCCGAGTGCAGGTGACTCCTAGAGCCTTCATAGATCTGAGGATTTCCTGGTTGGTGACAGCTGACGGAAATCCCTTCAATATGAATTTGAAGAGCCGCTCTTCATTGATCTTCCCAGAAGAGATTGAAGGTCCTTATGCACGCAATTGCGATGGTCTTGATCGAGTGCTAACAGATGAGAAGCGAGCAGAAAGCTGAGATGACTGTTTCTTCACAGTTAGAATGATTTTGCCAATAGAACTCGGCTTACTCAGAGACGAAGTACAATATCTAGGTGATCTGGCCGGCGGGGAGGAGTGCACGACTTAAAAGCAAGTGTTTTAATTATTTGATAAAATCTATGGGCAAGATTTGAGGATGAGCCCAATTTTCTTCACGGATACAGC
Source organism: Macrothele yani (assembly GCA_039090855.1). Classification (NCBI taxonomy): domain Eukaryota; kingdom Metazoa; phylum Arthropoda; class Arachnida; order Araneae; family Macrothelidae; genus Macrothele; species Macrothele yani. The sequence continues at coordinate 61,906,244 of CM077034.1, forward strand.
CTCCTGCACGTGGCTGCAAACTGAATTTGCGACCTTATTTTTAAAAGTGTCAGGCCAGAGAAAAGATTATAACTTTTTCTGCGCTTCTATCTTTAATGAGAAGATGACCTCATCCATGGCTTTGGAGATTGAAGCTCGGGATCGAGACTGCTGTGCGCCTACGAAGGAAAATAGACGGACATACTCGGTCCATATCTGCTGGTCTCTACTGCCACGTAGGAAGTAATTTTTATCTAAAGTGTAATCCAGACTGCCTTTATTTAATTCTACGGTGTTACAAAGGTGACGACTGATTTGCATATCAAATCACTGAAAGCTGTTCGTCATCGATTTCACTCAGTTGTTACTTAATTAGAAAAAGGTAAACCCGTAATTTTCCAAATTGAATTGTCCAAATAGTGTCTAGTTATTTGAGGTATATCTCTTAACTCAAATAGCTAGACACTAGGATGAGCTGAACATAACAACTAAACGCAAAGGAAACTTATAACTTTCTAGCACATTGTGTGAACGCCTTCTATCGATTTAGAAATTGTAATTGGAGAGCCAACGTCTTTCGATTTCAAACTTGAAAATTTTTAAAACAAAATGAATAGCATTAAAATTTGTGTTGCAAACCGTAAGACAAAAAGGGATGTGAAACAAAATCGCTTTTACAGATCATACACTCAACGTCAACAAAAATGATTTTATCAGAACAACAATTGGACATGAAATTTGGTTACTAACTGCAAGAAAAGTGTGAAAAAGTCTATAAAAATCTGTATATTGTGATTACGAAGGAATAGGTAGAACAAATAATTCCAACTATGATTCCGAGCAGAAATATGGAAACTGTTAAAGTTTTTAAAAACATAAAATTCAAGTTTTCGGCACCAGAATTAATAATTAATTCAGACATTTAACGTGGACTAGAACATTTGTGAAACTTTAAAAGCCCGAAAGGCAAGTTAAATGGTGTTTAGACTCTGATAAAAAAATATTAATTTGAGTTGGGAATAGATTAATGAATACCGGAATGGAGGAAGCAGTAAAGAAATCAGAATATTAAAATTAATTTCAAGGAAGCATATTATAACATTTCAGAGGAACACTCGAAATATACATTATATCACCGCAGCAATTTTCCATAAATGAATATGGATGCCTAATTGATGAAAAAACAATGTACCTGACAGAGAATCTGCTTCAGCGGCAAATGTGCTGATAATATTCATGAATTGCACATGTCAGCGACAACTAATCGTAAAACCATTTTAGAATACATTGAGACCCCCAAAAACATGAAAACCAGGAGCGCTAAAAAAAGATCGTTGATGGGAGGCCAGGTAGTATTTATAATGGGTATCGATTTTATTAATAGTGGTTATCGATTTCGTGTATATAAGAGAAAAGTTGGTGTATGAAATTTATGCGCGTAGATAATTCTTCGAATAACTTCTTATAATAACGAGTAAAATTTAGTTGAATTAATGGGGATATTACTGTAATGCCCTCGCATCAATTTGTAGCTAGTTATCTAACGCGACATACTGTCCTACATAGTCTTTCCTGAGGCTGTGTGGATGCATTTCTCGGCATCAGGTTCTGCATATACAATTTTGTGGGAGAAAAACTCGTAAAGAATGCGCCCGTTTCTTCACCAATAAGGATGAACCGACTCTTATTTTGAAAATCAATCTTTCTATCATTAATGTTAATATTTTGACAATACTTTTAGAAGTGCCGAAACACCACAAACTTAAATTACGGAAGAAATGAACTGTCTTCTATTACTAAGAAGTTGTCTATGTGATTGCATTAGGTTTCTTACTTTTTATAAATTCAGTATGAAGGAAAATGGAGACAAAAGAGGACCAAGCGCACGGAAAAAAATATTTTGGTTTATATCGAACGATTCGTTTAAAAGAAATCAGCTGAAATCAGCAGATTCTGGAAGGTGATGTAGAACTAGCAGCAGATCTGGTCAGTTTTCTTTGTTGGTGATGAGATTGCAGTGCAGACATCAAAAATGGTAACTTACATAGTACTGAACATAGAGGTAAAATGGAGATAAAAGAGGACCAAGCGCACGGAAAAAAATTGTTTTGGTTTATATCAAACAATTCGTTTAGAAGATATCAGCCGAAATCGGCAGATTCTGAAAGGTGATGTAGAACTAGCAGCAGGTCTTGTCTGTTTTCTTTGTTGGTGATGAGATTGCAGTGCAGACAGCAAAAATGATAACTTACATAGAACTGAACATAGTTCCAGATGAAAAATTCCGGGGTTTACAATAATAAATAGGTAAGCAATGAGGTGTTTTCTGCTTGCACATTTAGAGTGTTCATTCGTTAAAACAAGATCATGGCAATTTTTTTACCATAATGTACGTATAGTGTAATTGCTTTCTGAAAGCATCTGGAATTTCAAACATTCTCACCTTTCTGTTTACTTAAATTCCGCTTTTTTTAATGATGCTTATTTCATGTTAGCAGCTTAAATTTCATGCTTTATATAACTGTTAGGTGTTTACAAGAGAAGTAATTCAGACACTAGTTTTTGTTTTCAAGGAAGGTCTTTGATAGTCTTAATTAAAGAAAACACCAAAAAATAGTGCGAAATTAAGAAAATAATTGTGCAATGTTAAATATAAATTTTATTATACATATATTAAAACAAAAACGTTACTTTATATTTTATGAAAATTTAATCGGATATAATTTTCGGGACATATATGTAACAAAATCGAATGTATTGCAGAATAACTGCTTAATTACAAGTACCAGCTGAATGAAACAGCGCTGAAAAATATTCAAAAGTTTTATAAAGTAAACTCAAGATCCATCGCAGAAATGCTGTTTTACCTGATCTATCTACAAATTCTTGTCATTTCTGTAACATATTGTTTAAATTTCCATTGAATTTGTTTACGGTAGTAAATTCGAAAACAAATATTAATTACACATTGTTTCTGGATTTAGTTGGTTGTCTTTCGATTATACCAAACATTGCGAAAGGGAAGTGGTTCCCTAAAAAAACCCTAAATGTGTTGCTAACATCCCAGATAAGCTGTTACTACGTTTCATTGGGTATACATTTTCGGTTACAAGACATCAAATCTGGGACTTTTCATTTTAAAAATTACAGTCACTTATTGGTTCAGGGTGCCCAGTTTATGTATTCACCTTGCCTTTCTCGGTTGATCAGTGATGGAGTATTTAAACTTGATTTTAGTTTAATAAGATAAAAGGGTTCTCAATTTGTTTCTGTATAGCAACAGTAATTCACAGTATCCATCTTCAGATACTTGGGGATGTGACTTTTTTCCAACACTATTCAGGATAAAATAAGGAACATTCTTATTGTGAATATATTGATTATTTTACCGATGTTTAAAAGTTAAAGAAAAGGAAAGCCAAATCTTTAAGAAATGATAAATTTACAATTCATGATATGAATCATTATAGTTTTCTAAGATGGAGGACGCATTTACTCTAAAGTTGAGATACCTATTATATTTCAAGTATTAAGATAAAGTGTAAAGTATCTTTCATCACCACAGCATATTTCTCTGTTTATAACAGGCATTATGAAAAAATTGGTCAAATCTGTTTTTATTGATAAACTGTTTTATGGTTACATGAAGCGAAAACATGGTTTTATTTTGCAAAACAGGGTATATAAATCATTGTCCAGCCCTAAATTCCGATGATAGTCAGATCACCAGGCGAAGTGCATTAGTTCGATTGGTAGTGATTTCTTAGATTAATGAGATAATAAAAGTTTTAAAACGTGTCTAAATCAAATTAAAATGGTAAAGTTGGAACCAGCTCCCTTGAAATGTTTTCAATGGCACAAAATGACGAGAGAGTGCTACCCCCGGCAAACGAAAAATAAATTTGCAGTACATTACGATTTCTTCCTGAATCTGATGTGTTTATTCTTCTGATAGAATAATTTTTTTTTTTTTTGATTGGAGGTTTAACGACCACCGTGAGCAACTCAATGGGCTATAAGCAGTCGCCCGTCCCTAATTTAGGGTCACTGGTTCTAGGGAAGGGAGAGAGCCAGTGCCGTAAGACAAACACAACATCCATGCCTGACCGGGATTCGAACCCGGACCCCTTACGGACGAATGATCAGAGGCCAACGCCTTAGACCACTGCGCCACCGGGGCGGCGATAGAATAATTATCCGTTCGCTATGATGTCTTGGTCTGATAAAAACTGTAATGCATAATGCCAATTTCCCACTGCCCAAAAGAAATTCTCCTTTAATCAAATAATCCAAGTGTTTATATGTACCAGCAGATGTGACTTAAGATCTCTTTAGGCCCTAAGCGCCAAAGATTCAGCGTTCTACCCCTTATCACTTCAGAAATTTTCATCAATCAGATTAACAAAAAAGGTAAATAAAGAAACTCCTCGAACTTCTGTTTTCTTTATTTATTTATTTTGGGACCACGAAATTCTGTTTTTTTAACACATTTGATTTTTTTGGGGGGTCGGAGGGCTTGGTTAACGACCGCCGTGAGTAACTCAATGGGATAACAAGGAGTCACCCGTCCCTAATTTTTGGCCACTGGTTTCAGGGAAGGAAGAGATCCAATGCAGTAGAACAACACAACATACAGGCCTGACTGGATTTTGAACCCGGACCCTACCACGGAAGAATAATCATAAGCCAGCGCTTAGACCACTGCGCTGCTGGGACGGTATAGATGTTTTCCCTTGGCTGGAATTAGTAGGAAAATAGTTTATAGCACAACAAGCAGGTTAAGTATTCGCCTGACACAATGAAAAGTGTGGGAAACGTGAATCCTTCCTTCATATACCACTAACGAAAGGCCAAATTATTTTAATTATCCCTTTTAAGACAAAAACATCGATAAGAACCTGAAAATTTGAAGTATCAGCATCAGCAAGACAAAATATATGTTATTAATATATGAAAGTAAAATATCGATTGACAATACAAATAAAGCGGTCGCCTTAAGGATTGATTTGTTTCAATCCGTGAAAACTAAAACATGCATTATTGTTATACTTTTTCGGGCCCTTCACTTTCTTGGGCCCTAAGGGCGCGCCTACTGCGCCTAGTTGGAAATCTGCCCCTTGGTACCAGTTATTATCTATAGAAGTCACCCTCTCTAACGGGAAACGCAGATGAGGATATAACTTAAAGAAGCTTGAAGAGCTATATCAGTTACTCCGATATTAAGACAAGGATATCGTAAGAGAAGTCTGGAGGAATTCTTGTAAGATAGCGAAAGATGGCGACATTTCTGGAGGGTACATTCTAAAGTTTATCTGAAAATGTCTGTGTTTCACACTGAATTGAAAACAGAAAAATTAAAATCGAACGTACTTCAGTTGCATGATATTACATGGAATGCGAACTATACCGTGAGCTTCTGTAGCTATTCTTATGTAAAGTATGATGTCATCACGTTCACTGTCATTGGAAACGGAAAGAATGTTTTAACTATATGAGATTTTAAATGCTAAACATCATTTTGTACAAGTAAATAGTAAAACAAAACCAAATCAAAACACGAAACAAAAAAAAGGAGCTCGCGTAATACGGAATGCCAGAATTAAGTGTCATTTGCTAGCACAACAGTAAAACGTGTTTCGTGAAAAAAATGTATGCAAATAATAGGTACATTTTTTTTTTTACTTTCGCTGAATCTTTTTCCTAGAATAAAAGTTTAATATAAATGGGAAGAACAGCAAGGCGATCTAAGAAATCAAGAACTTCTGTTTATTTTGACAACATATTTTTCTTTGATCTTCAAAGCTGCTTTTATTCTATATCCTGAAAACGTGCATCTTCCGAAAGAAGCTTCACGTCCTGATGAATCATGTGACTTTTTTAATGTCTTCAATTTAGTAACTTCTCGATGATTATTGGTTTGATGAATGAGATCAAATATGTACTCAAATGTATTCTGATTGGAAGTATTAAGCATCTTTATCAAACATGAAATTTCTTTGGACCACCAAGATATAAAATTCCTCAGAGAAAATGTACTTAATGCTTTTGAAATTCGAGAATTTCAATTAACACTCAGCTGTTCCTAATACTTTGAATTCAGTTAAACATAATAATTCGTGATTAGCCATGACAGGATATTTTGATCATTTGCTTTCAGGCATTGAGACGCAGAAGAAAACATTCCCAATCAAGACTGTGATAATGATATTTGTACTTTTATTGCTCGCACGCTTACCCGCGTGATCCAGTAGTTATTGTAAGTGCTTGAAAATGTACCTGGCGTTAAATGAAATTATTGTAAGTGCTTGGAAATGTACCTAACGTTAAATGAAGTTAGTGTAAGTGCTTGAAAATGTACCTGACGTAAATGAAATTATTGTAAGTGCTTGAAAATGTACCTGACGTTAAATGAAATTATTGTAAGTGCTTGTAATGGAACAGATCTTTAACTTAGAGAGAGTGCTCTCTAAGTTAAGGATTAATATTTTTTAATTTTTTTATTAGAGGGTTAACGACCACCGTGAGCCACTCAATGGGCTATAAGCAGTCGCCTGTCCCTAATTTAGGGCCACTGGCTCCAGGGAAGGGAGAGAGCCAGTGCCGTAAGACAAACACAACATCCATGCCTCACCGGGATTCGAACCCGGACCCCTTTCGGACGAATGATCATAAGCCATCGTTTAGACCACTGCGCCACCGGTGCGGCAAGTTAAGGATTTGTTCCATTAAAAAAAACAAAAAAATTGTTTCGAGTGTTGAATAGTTTCAGCATTTATATGTGAGTAAGATAATTTATATACAGTATTTCTAACATGGTTACATATTTGTATTACGGGCTTAGTCCATGTGAATAAGATTTGTAAGTGTTCACGAACATACTTAGCTCGGTTGAGAGTCTGCAGAATATCATATGTGTTGTAATTTCACGTATTTATTACATACACTGAAAAGCCTAAATATTATGGCCAACGCGTCTTCATACAAATCCAAACAAATGTACATAAATGACGGCACGGCTGGAGGTCTTACAATTGCATAAATTTCACCTGATACCGAGTCTCTTAATCGATGTTATTCTTGCTCTTTAGGAACGAAATGCAGAGATCATCAGCAAGTTTTACAAAAGCCAAATCGTAGTTGCCCAGACGACTGGTCAAAGCACCTTTCAGACGGCAACGCGTATGGGATACCAAGGGTCAGCAGTGGTTATTACCTTCAAAATTAGTCCGAATATGGAAAACGACAAACCGCCGGCAATGTGTAGGCCGTACAGGTCTTATCGATGTTAGAAGTGTCAGAATGTATTTCGGTACGGTACAAGACAACAGTAGGTATAATCTGGGGCAATTCCCCAGAAATGTAAATTCTGGTGATGAGTATCACAACACACAATACATCGAACCCTGCTGAGTATTGAATTGCGTAGGTGCAGGACGCTTCGTGAGCTCACCGTTACCTCGGTTCAGTTTTTACAATGAGTATTAAAACTGTATCTTGAATAATTAGAAGAAGTTCTTTAGGAGAAGGATCTCGCTTCTTGTTGCAACTTGTGGAAAGCCGGTTTCGGGCGCTTCGTTTAAAAGAGGACTTAGTGCTACCACGATGCAACGTGGGACGAGACACAAACCAAACAACTCGTTCGAAAATGCAAATGATGTACATTATTTTCTTTTATAAGATTTACCTACTGGAAACTTTAAAACTTTCATGATTTCACATTTAGGAATTTACAGAAAGTGGACCTAAGAGAATATAAAAGTCGTGCGTGCGTGTTTTTTATCTAAAGGAAAACTGTGTTTCACAAATGTGTTCGTGAAAAGGGTAGCAATGTATTCAAACTCATAACAGATATTAATAGAAATTTTATCATTTGTCCTAACAATTTTAAGTGATGATACAAATTTACGGAGACAAGGATCTATTCTAAAAGATACCAATAATTACCATGTGAACACCAAACACCTCCTTCTGCATAAAAACTGAAAATTCCTTTAATAAAGCTTCGCCAATTACGATAGAACATTGTGGTATTTCAATACGTAGAAAATTGAAATGTCTTGACGAAATGCCGCAATCGGTGAAGCAATGCGGTCGCAGTAGAAACTTTTTCACGTTTGTTTAATTATACAGTCAAAACGTATTCGCATTTCTGTCTACCAAGTAACTTTCAGCTACCTTTTAAAATTAATTTCTTCATTTTTTTCAGCTGTTCAACTGTAAGAAATTACGATGTCATGCAAAATTAGTCACGGTTCCAAACAACAGTTAAGGAAGGTGGACAAGAATTTATATTGACCGATAATTTTTGTCTAAATTCTAGACTCGCGATGTTTGATAGGAATAGGGATAATACAAACAGAGTAGTGCATAATACAATATATAAGACATGTGAGAATGGTAAAATTTCAAAGAGCACTTCAAAAGAACAGGACTTCCAAGTTGGTCCTGTTACCAGAGCTAAATTGGTGTGCAATTGATTTCACAAACAGCATTTGGATGACAGGTTAAAACAAATGTATATTTGTTTTAACCTGCCATCCAGATGTGCTCAATTGTAATTTATATGTTTCCTTATCACGCATTCAATTAAACCATTCAATATCTGTGAAACCGAATATCTAGAATGTTTCGCAGTTTTAAAATGGAAACTCATGCTATATTAATGAAACCAAATAGAGAAGTTTGTCTTGACTCTATTGACAGTAATGAATTCATTAAACGCTTCAAAAAGCGTCATATTTGACCCCGGTTGATCATAAGTTTCAGAATTACTAGATATATATTGTGCCAGCCAGATACATAACGCGTGCTTCCCGGATGACGACCGTTCGTGCATCTGCATTGTTTGCAGGTTATTTTGTGTATAAATTTTCCGTTTGTGTGTCTTGTCCTTTTGGGTGCATTTCTTGAGATTTTTTGTGCATTGGTTAAAGCATTGGTTTAGCGGCTTTTGGCGCTTTCTACTTATTATAGTTATTCGTTCACATATTTTTATATTTGTACTTCACATTTTCATATTTATTCCTTTTTTGTTTCGTCTTTGTAGGAAAGTGTTTAGATTTCATGATATTCTGATTTTATAGTTCACTATATCGTGTGATTACTATATAGTTTCCCAACATTGGTGTTTATATATAAGTTTTCGTTTACTTTTAAGTATACATATTTAATCTTTTGTAGTAACACACACACACACACACACACACACATATACACAGCTGGCTACCCAAAACGCAACACCAAGAAGGACACGAGATAGCAAAGACAGATTTACTTTACACATAACAACAGATACAAAGATATAACGATTGAGTTTACAGGCCCGTGCGAGTTGCGGAACACGCAGACATCAATAGTTCGCGTATCCCCAATGGCTGGAAATAACGGCCGCTACACGCCGCGGCATCGAACGAAAAATGCTTTGGATGTGGGCTTGGGGTATGTAGGTCCAAGCAGCTTCCACACGTTGCCACAGTTCATCAGGCGTAGCCGCGGGTGGTGCTTGCGGGGCCACTCGGTTGCCGATCAGCGAACAGACATGTTCGATGGCCGACATATCGGAGAAGAGGCGGGACACGGCAGCAGTAACACCTGGTGCGCCGTGAAAAATTGTTGCACGATCCGTGCCACGCGCCTGCTCGCATTGTCCTGTTGAAACGTGGCCGCTGGCAGGTCCTGCAGGAAAAGAAGGACTACAGGCTCCAAAACGTCGGAGATATAGCGGTGGCTGTTGAATGTACCGGCGATGCGTACCAGAGGGGTGTGGGTGTCATATTCAATTGCGCCCGAAATCATAACGCCAGGCGACAAACCCGTATGGCGATACATAATGCAGGCGTTATACAGTCTCTCGCCGCGGTACCGTCACACGCGGATCCGATCACCGTGGTGTTGCAGGCAGAAACGGGATTCGTCGGAGAAGAAAATTTAGTACCATCCCGTAGTCCAGGTGCGGCGTTCAACGGCCCACGCCGGTGGTGTAACGTCAATGGTAATCAGAGCAATGGGCGCCGTGCAACAAGTCCCCACTCCTGCGGACGGCGTCGAACGGTGCGTGCTGACACAGTTTGTTACGCAAGACGCCCTAATTCCTGCGCTAACGTTCGTGATGTGGCGGTGCGAGCCGTCAATGCCCGCCGCACAACATTTCGGTCCTCTCGCTTGGTCATGTGACGTGGCTGCGGCAATAGCTCACGTCAGTTTGTCCGTCCCTTCTGCACACACCGAATCAATACTCGCCTCATTGTGGAAGGATGTCGTCCCACACGGGCGCTGATGTCTCGGTACGATAAACTGCTGTCGCGATAAGCCACAATTCCTCCTCTGTCGAACTCCGAAACGTGCTGGAATGACTGCCGTACTCCGCGACGAGGTATCAGAAAGCTTCCCACGCACAGGTCCGGCAGCACAAGACACTTCCACTATTTACACCCCGCCTTCTGTGCACCCTTCTCATAGTGCTTCTCGGTTACGTGCCGGGCGCACGTGATTTGCATATGCCCTGCAATGCTAATCGTTTGCATGTCCTCTCGCGGGCGATGCATGCTCCGAATTTCAGACCAATCGGATGCTTTCTTCTTGGTGTCACATTTTGGGTGGCCAGCAGTGTATATATATATATATATATATATATATATATATATATATATTTCACCGCAGAAGGAAAAACTTATTGCTTAAGAAAATTACTACCGAATTCCTTGAGTTGTACAAATTAGGAAATTAGAAAAGCATGTAGTGCATTTTTTGAATTTAGAGATGTATCTTGAGCAATACTGTAAAAATACAATCGAATGCAAATATTTGTACCTGTTTTGGTGGAGCAGGGCTCTAACCGCCGGATTCTGACCATTCGTCCTTTATGTGTCCAGTTTCATATCTTGGTGTATCAAGAATATTGCGCTTGTTTTACACCAGTGGCTCTGCCCTTTTTATTTAACAAGTAGCCCTAAAGTTGGGAAGGGTCGTAAATATGTGTGTGTGTGTTTATTTATATAATATACAATGGGCCGGACATACTGCCAGAAGGAGAGTCCTTCGATGGACAGCCGAAATTTAAGATTGGATCCCGAGGGTGAGGAAAAGACCCATAAGAATACCACATGGGAGATGGGTGGATGAAATTCGAAAGCATGAGGGAATAACATGGAGAAAATTGGCACAAGACAGACCGTTGTGGAAGAGGCTTGGAGATATTTTCGTTTAGCAGTGGATTGATAATGGTTGACAGTGATGATGATGATTTGAAAAAAGTCAGCGGACACCCCTTCAAGAGCAAATGAAAAGATCCGCTGCATTGTTATGATGCGCGGTACAGCAGCAAACGGTATAAAAACAGGCCTGCAGCTGACCGTGATCATATCGCACTGTGAGGTTGAATGAAAATGTCGCGGCAGGAGAGAACTGACTCTGAGAAAAGAAAAATTATCGGGTGTATTATTAGTGGGTTGTCCATAAGAGAAATCGAGAGATGTTTAAACATACCCAAGTCAACCTTTTTGAACGTACTCAATCAGTGTAAGACACACGGCGTGCCTGAAGCAGCAAAACGTACCGGAAGACCAAAGAATATTAGTGACAGAGGACGTCGAAGCTTCAGGAGAGTCTTTAGATCTAATGGACGGAGTACTGCACAAGACCTCTGTGTACAAGTGAATAAAAATGCTGGAACCTCGGTATGTGCACGCACCAATCGCAGAGAACTTAATTCCATGGGTTACAGTAATCGTGCTGCTGCTCATAAGGCTTTTACCTCCACTCGGAATGCTACTCGTCGTTTAGCATGGTGTAAAAAACACATATTTCGTGGACCGTAGGTCAATAGAAACGGGACTTATGGACTGATGAATCCAGATACGCGATCCATCAGTATGATGGCTTTGTGTGGGTATGACAGCAGCTGGAGGAACGCTATTTACCACAGTTGGGGACCGCATGTACAGGGTGTCCCACTCGCTTCTGAACCCGGCATTTCTTTAATGATATTGACACCAATGATGATATTGCAACGAAATTTGAAGTGGACTTAACTCATTTCGTACGAAATGTGATGACATCACAACATGTGTGGATGTGGCCACCATTTGTGGCTAGACAGCATGGAACCCACCTTACCATATTGTGAAAAATCCTTGCCAGTACGTTCGTCGTCAGTGCCTGAATTTCTTCAGTGAGGTTTGCTTTCTTTGCATCTATCTTTCGCAGTTTCTTTTGGCAAACTCTCCCTTTTAGATATTCCCATAAAAAGTAATCAGGAGGCGTCACATCGGGCTACTGCGGTGACCATAAACCCTTCGAAATGACACAGTCGCCAAACACAGACTGAATTTCGGCCATACTGGTGTATGATGTGTGTGATGTCGCTTAATCCTGCAGGTAATATCCAACGGATACTTCTTCGTTGTCCAATTGATTTACAAAGGTATTAAAGATTTTCATATATCCAGCTGTGGTGATAATTGTATCGAAGAAGATGGGACAAATATTGCGGCGCAGGGTTATCCCACACCAATTTTCTGTGAATGAAGGGATTCTCCATGTATCGCCTAGGGATCTTCACTGGCCCATATACGGGAATTTTGAGAATTGACTTATACGGACAAGTAAAACTACGCCTCGTCCGAAAACCACGTGTTGCCCAGAATTCACGGATTTTCCGGAAGAAATGTCTGAAACCATCGAAAGTATGTCACTCGTTTCACGTGGTCAGGCTCTTTGAGTTCGTTCACCAATGAGATACGGTACGCATGAAGCTTCGTTGTTTTCACAGCACATTGACAAGTGCTATTGGACAACCCTGTTTCCTATGAAAGTCGACGAAGTTACTTCCTGGGAGACGCAAGTAGTCGACTCTTTACATTCTGGATCGTTTGCTAGGACATTTGAGGACGATCTCCTACATGATTGTCTAATAAAATCCCCTTGGTTTCCAGTTTCTTCGACAATGCCCAATGGTGGACTTACCCAGAGGATATCGGCCGGGAAACCTCTACAGGAAATGACGTTGACAAGACTATATCGACTCTTTTTTCCAATAAGTGCTAACAATAAACACTCGCTCCTGCATAGCATACCGACACATTTTCACACGTACGTGTACAGACACGAGCACGAACACTCACTATCAACAACCGTATCGTGTAGACACGCTCAGCTAAATGGACATAAGAAATCAGCCCAGATGCTCGTCCGGCTGGCTGGCGGACCGCTCCTCAGTGGGGCCACACTTAGGAATGTGTCTGCCAAGCACTCCGGCTTGCTGGCAGACAGCGCCGACTTCAATGCTGCCAGGAAGCAAATCGTTACTACTTCCAGCACATGTTGTGATGTCATCACATTTCTCACGAAATGAGGTAAGTGCACTTCAAATTTCGTTGCAATATTTTTATTGGTTTTCATATTACAAAGAAATGGCGATTTCGGTAGCGAGTGGGACACCCTGTATATATGCTACTCGTATTCTTACTGGTATTATGTGAGCAAACTTTTTCTATTGCTCAAACAATTCATTGTATATAGATGTCCAAATATATACATAATACTTGTATTGTAGTATCTTAAGCGTTTTCGTGTTTGTTTTTAATCCCTTTTTTCTGGAAAAGTGTGTATATGTATAAAAATTAAAAATCTTCAGTGTTATTATATTTCACACTTGATACATGAAGAACGCTAGTGAAAGCACTGTTGAATTTGATAATGCAAGTATATACGTACAGTATGCCCTGAGTACGTGGTTTCGGAGTCACTTGAGTGCACCTTGTCGCACAACTAGCGTTTACATTTTCGACTACTAACAAACTAGAGCTAGTGAGCTCGACAGTATTAAAATGCCGGTGGACTACCCACTGAATGTGAAAATAATGACTGAATTTATTGATGGCATGCATCGGCACACAATTCCGCTATTTTCTTTTTCATTTCTCCTGAGACGCTTGTAGCGCGGAGTCCTTAACAAACATGTCACATGAACTTCGAAAGAAGATACGGATTGAAGTAGAGATTATAGAACGACATGAAAATTGTTCCTAATTCGTACACACAGCACGTGCTTACGAAATGAACGAGTCTGCTGTTAAAACAGTCGCAATTGATGAAACTACAAAAATGGAGCACGTGTTAAGTTCTGTGCAATGCAGTCCGCAATTATTTCCAAGAAAAGAGGAGTATTTATGCAAAATATGGAAAGTTATTGGTAATTTGCATAGAAGTTGTGGAAAAAATGGAAAAGTTATTGGTAATTTGCATAGAAGTTATGGAAAAATATTAAAAAGTTATTGGTAATTTGAATAAAAGTTATGGAAAAAAATGGAAAAGTTATTGGTAATTTGCATGGAAGTTATGGAACAACATCTAATACCAATAAATCATATGTTTATACCAGAAAAAGCCAGAATTCTGTTTGAAGATGGAAAGCAATAACGTGTCGAAAGTACTTGAGTGAAACATTCATTACAAGACACTGTGGCTTCATAGATTTAACAGGAGAGGAAAGCTGCAGAGTATCAAAGTGACCAGTGAGGCACCGAATGGAGACGCAATAGTTGCAGCGGAGTTCCTTCAGAATTTGGTACAAATTGCTAAGGAAAAAAATTACCGACCGCGAAAGGTAGTTAATGTGGATGAGACTGGATTATTTTGAAGAAAATGCAAGACATTTCTTGCATTTCGCAAGAAGAGAGACATGCCAAGTTTTACTGCATCGAAAGACAGGCGACACTTCTTTCGTGAGGAAATCCTGCTGGAGAGAGAAAACTGAAATCGCTGTTGTTTTGGTGTAACACAGCGAGGACCCAGTGCCTTCAAAAATATTTCGAAGGTATCACTGCCCGTGTTATGGAAATACAAAATGATGGATGACGAAGACATCCATCATTTTGTGCCGAAAGCTGAAAAATTATGCAAGCAAAACAAACTGCCTCTTGTAACCCAAAACCTCTATGTGACCAACTTGAAAATGTTAAGGTAATAGTCCTACATCCTAGTACAGCTTCCTGGATACAACCCATGGATCAAAATCTCATACAAAAGTTCAAGAAATACTATCTGAGAACAATATTTAGACAGGCAATACGGTCTACTGATTAATGAATGCCAACTCGTGAAAACAGTTTTAGAAAGAATTCGACATCGTCAAAGCTGTTAGATATACTAACGCCGCCTGAAATAAAATTGCAGTATCCACATTGAATGACGTATGGAACTAACAGACACCGCAGAGTGTTTAAGGCACTTTGGATTCAGAAGGATATGAGGACAAGATCAGATAACTTGTGGAAATCACCAAAAACCTGGAACTGAATTTAAAAGCAAATGCCTTTTAATGAGCTGTTGCAAAGTCAAAAAATTGAACTAAGCACCGAACCGTTAAAGACCTTGAAGAGCAAAGAAAGGAAGACGAGGTTTCAGATTAAGAAAAAAAGCTGAATCACTGAAATAATTTAAAAATAAGGGGTGTCACAATTTTTTTTTTTTGGATTGGAGCAACTCAATGGAATATAAGCAGTCACCGTCCTTAATTTGGGGTCACTGGTTCCAGGGAAGAGGGAGAGAGAGAGAGAGTCAGTGCGGTAGCAGAAACACAATAACCGTCCGTGATTCACCAGGATTCCAACCCGGACCGCATTTCGGACGAATGATCATAAACCAGTGCTTAGACCACTGCGCCACCAGGGCGGCTGGGGTCACAATGCTTCAGAATGTTCTGCGAAGGACGTGCTGCTTTTCAGGCTCAAGATCTAGATGCCGAAATCTTCTCGAAAGTGCTTGAATGATGGCCTTGCTTTCTACAAAGTGATTTACGACGAGAAAATATAGGTGAATGTACAGATACCTTGGTCAATTATTTCAAAGAGCATCTCAGTAGAAGTATTGGATTAGATTTGGATTTTAAAAAATACGAGTAAGGTCATTCATGAAGTGGGCTGAAGAAAATTTTGCAGAACAGCAGTTTGGTCAATAAAAAGAAATATCAGGAGTGGGATGTATTTATACAGTAAAATCTTAAAGGAAGGACTTCAATAATAAATGGAGACCATGATGATTAGCATCCGGCATTAAAGAGGAACCATTTTTCAGACGAATTTAAGAACAATATCCTGTTCTCCTTTTTGAAAGCAAAATTAAATTCTCAGCTTTCGGGGGGGGGGGAGTTACTATGTTGCTGTTTGGGGAAGGGACTAGTTCCCCTCTTCCTTCGACAACAACTATTTTCCCGCCTTGATTAATAGTGTTGTTTTGTCTTGCTTTGTGTTTCTTTTCTTTCTTCATAGGTACAAGAAGAGTTCTGCCTTACATAGCCTGATTGATGGCGGTGTGATAGAGAAAAAGGAAAAATGTATTATGATTAAGTCTTCTTCAGGTTTTAAAGGTTCCAGCAATGCCAAGTGAATTTTTTAGGGACAACCTGACCCTGTTATTGTATGAATGGAATGTTTCTGTAGTGACTAACCTTTGAGACCGTTCCTTTATAGCTGAATGGTTTGAAAAGGTTTATTTTAGTTCACTGTAGTAATCTCGACCCCGTCGCCTTCGCGGAAGAGGGATATAGGGACTTGTGAGAAACCGCCGAAAGCACACTTCTTATAGTGTGTCCCACTGGGGAACTTTGTATTCCAGAAAACAAGCAATTAATGTTTGGTGAAAAAATGTAGTTTAGTAAGTTGTTTTTTAGTATAATTTCCGGAAAAATAAATTTATAAATAAATACATTATATTGATAATTAGTATTGTGTGTATCCTGGAATTTCTGAGCATTTTTTGGGTGTACTATTATTTTGGTGGAGTGAAATGTCATACGGTACATGCTACGCCTGTGCCCCGTGTGTTTTCAATAAATCATATTATCATATTTTTAAAAACGTTCCAGTTTGTTTAATGGAGTAGGAATTTCTTACTAGAATGTTCTAATAATGGCTGCTAGAAGCCACTATGGAGGAGAAGTGGGGGAGAGGTGCTTTTGAGATCCCCCTGGGTGTGCAAGTATGCATCCACGGTATGCGATATTTAAGAAGACAAGTTCAGTAGACAATCTGTAATTGTTTCCATAAGTGACTTTTGAACATAGCCGCAATTTAATTAGATGACTGAGGAGGAGCAGACCCAATTCACAGAGTTAATATGATGTTGCTGCACACCTGAGATAATAAAGAGCTTAAAGTTCGTGTGAGTGATAGCTGTAATTATTTGTAATTTGAATTTTTCAAACCTTGTCGCAATCGCTAAGAAAAGTGAAAATTCAGAACTCAAAACGAATTATACACCAATACACCAAAATATAAAAACCACCTATTTAATAAGATGTAGGTCCCCCTCTTGCCGCCAAAAGAATTGTCACAGGATTAGGAACATTTTCACTTAAATGCTAGTAGTTGTCGCTTGATATTTGGTACCATACCTGCACCAGAAGATCTCTCAGTTCCCGTAAATTACCTGGTTGGGGTGATGTTGCGCATACCCCTTTCGCCCACTGAAACCACAAATGCTTGATAGAATTCATGTCCGGGAGATTTAGGGACCATGGCAATAAACGGAATTCCTCTTCATGTTCTTGGAACCATTCAACTTCTCTCGAGGTCAGGCGTGGAGCAGTGTCTTATTAAAAGACGCCATCTCTTCCAGGTATTACATTTGCCATACAGGAGTGTACTTGGTCAGCCACGATGTTCAAGTACGTGGCAGCTAAAAGAATTTGCTCTACTGGGATAATGGGACCAAGTGTTCCCAAGAAAGTATTGCCCAGAACAACACACTCGCTCTAGCCTCTTGGATCTGTCCAAGAGTGCATCTATATAAGAAAGCTTCCTTTGGTAAACGTTGCACACGTGCTCGGCCTTCGACATGGTGCAACAAAAAACGGGATTCATATGACCATGAGACCCTCTACCAGTCTCCTATGTTCCATTGTCTATGATTACGTGTCCACTGAAAGCGTTGACGACGGTTAATGTCTATGACCACAGGAACACGAATGGGTCTGCTGTGGTGGAGACCCATATCAGAGACCGTACGATGAACGCTGTGTTCGCACATATTGGGCCCTTCACCAAAATTGAAATTATGGGGGATGTCAGCCACAGTAGCCCTGCTGTTACTGCGGACAGGACGAAATACCATGCAACGAAATATGGCATAAATGAGGCGTGGCCTACCCAGAAGAAGTGTCACCTGTTTCGTACCATCTTTGATTGATAGCTGCTAACTGCTGCAAACCGCGAGCAGCCTACCACCGTCAGTGTTTCGGACATTCTATTTTCCAAGGCGTTCAGCCATAACGATATGACTGTCCTCAAAATCAAATAAACCCTCAGCTTCTGCCCTGTTGAGATACTGACTGAGAGAGATTTTACCCAGGTGTCATACATTTATTTCGCGATCTTGGCACGAGACGTTGAGTGGCTTCTCGGCCGATTATTAGCATAACTCAGAGTTTTTAATATTATAAACTCGGTGGTAAAAGGCCGTTGAAAAACGCGTTGTAAAGCGGTTGCAAAATGCTCTGAGTTAATTATTTCTATGACCTGTTGAGCTGCGTCGTGTAATTTTTTGTGTTGAGTTTTAACGAGACAACTGCTTCTTCATTGAAAGTCTTTGAGTGATACGGTATCTTTGAAATGCGGAGACAAAAAAATTATATAACCTTTTAACGACGATAACGCCCAAAACGCCCGTACGTACAAACGGCTATAGCCGCCCGAAACGACTGTCTAGGGTGAGTCAGATTTCCTACTCTTTCTTTTTCTTCAAATTTTCTCGACCTATGAGGGGAGTCACAGGCCGAGAAAATTTGAAGAACAAGAAAAAGCAGGAAAAGAATAAGGAAAAGAGGAGTCACCCTCGGTCACTATTGTTGTTATTAAACAAAGAAGTGAAACAACAGACCGTTTATGGCATTACGGTATTTAGAGTGATAGAAGATTTTGGGGTCATGGTCGTTAAAGGGATAACAAAAAGGTTAGACTATTCTAATAAATAATTAGAGCGGATATGAGAGCCCGTGGTGTAACTGTTCGCAAGGAAAATAAGACAAGACCAAAGTTTGACTGCTGATTATTCACGCCTGTTAGCAGTGTCTGTTGACTGCATAATTTCAATTGAAGTTTTTCATCAGTTGCAAATTTTGATTTATCCCAGCCATGTTGTTCCTTTACTTCCAGTACTCAGTTGTCTCATTCCTTTTTGATAGTTTCGTGAGAGTGGGCATATATTTGAGACATAAATTCTAGAGATAAATTTTTTTGTCCACTGCAACTTCGAAAAACTTTTTACATCGAACATATAGCTGTGATTAGTAAGTTGAGCTTTGATATGATCTTTTTATCACAATAAATAACTAGATGCAGTATTCCTAAAGAAAATATACTATATTTTTTTTAAAATAATTAATTTTATTTTTAGCAAATATATTTCTTTTATTGTTAGCAAATATATTTATGTTATTGTTAGCAAATATATTTCTTTTATTGTTAGCAAATATCTTCTCATTTATTACAAATATTGTTTCTAATTTTTAGCTAATAACTTTGAAACTATTGGCACATATGAAATGAATATCTTCTCTTTTAAGCATCTAAAAATCCATTCCCTTGTAAAGAATAACCCAGGGTGTTTCTTTAATGTAAGGCAATATCAGACTGTTGGAACAAAATTATCGCGATATCAAATGAAGTATCCGAGGAATTTTAAATAGTTCGTCTGTTATGCTTTTAAAGAGAACACTTTGTTCGGTGTTGTTATAGGCGAAGATTTAGGTATAGGTATGGCATTACTGCATAGTAAGAAATGGCTAAATATTTCGTTACCTTATTTTTCCACTAATGTCTTCTATTTTTTTCAATAAACATAGCCCAGAAATCAGAAGAAAGTTTAACCTTCTCCCCACACTGCTTCATAACGAAGCAGCCAATCCGTGGGGAAAGCTACCTAAGAGTATTTTTAGTCGCCCTTCGCAAATAGACTCAATGTGATATAGCATGCTTAAACCAGATGCTGATATCTTTCCACAGAATTTTTGAGCCAAGCCTATGAAATGACGTTTGTGAATTTCCGAATATCCGCTGGCGGAAGAGGTCTGTTATGAATTGTTCTCTCAGCCTGTTCTCACATGTATGCAATATAAGCCGCAGTTATTGGTTGGGGAATGGTGAGCGCCATTTTAGAACTTTCAAGTCGACTTTATTCTACGACTTGAATGAAGTCGTAGAATAAGGTCGACGTACTGGACCGTGATGCTTCGACTGTGATGTTGCCATTCCTGTCACAGCACCACTGATTAATTTTTGATCAGGGAAATAACTGGACGCACACAGAGCGGCTCTTCAGGTCTGCCTCCCTAACGTTAACATTCTTCCATGGTCAGCCCGAGTTTTCGACATCTCTCCGATTGAACACGGCTGGGAGATAATGTAACGCCACCTACGCCCATCCCGTAATGTTGGCGAACTGACTCACAATTTGGACACGATATCACACGCTGTACCCCAATGCAGTATTCTTTAACTGTATGCCAGGAGCGAGTTTGTTTCCCAGCCACATGTGGGGCTACAACGTACAGACTTGTTCCACTCGGGTAACTGTTTTATCCGAATAAATGACCCAACGGTCCTGAAATTGCAATAAATTTTTTTCCTTCACATTTACATTGCACGTACCTAGTGTCATCCTGATTGGATAATTTCATCTGGGTGCTTCGTTTTGATTTTTTTGTCAAAGAATTTATTAAATGTGAAAAGGGATGTGGTCAAACTTTAGCTCTCAATTTAGCATTTTCAGGTCAAAAAGAGAAGTGATCATAATAGGCGGAGCTTACGTCTACTGCTCACTCTATCTAAATGGTTTAATTTATAAAATTTAATACTACTTAAAGATATAGAACGTAATTCGAAAGTATCTCCTACACTATCAGAATAGTAATGTTAATAACCCTATCAGCTGGTATTAAACGAAAACACTAAACACAAAAAAAAATCGACCACGAGTCAGGTTAATGTCAAAGAGTAAAATTAATATATCAATATATAAAATATTCACTAAAGTTCTTTCACACCGTTTGAAGGTAACACTGGACATGGCTCAACCGAGAAAACAAGCTGGATTCAGGAGTGGCTACAGCACAATAGATCATATCAATGTACTGAGAGAACTAATTAAAAGAGCAAGGAAATATGAACTTCCATTGTGCATGGTTTTTATCGATTATGAAAAGCCTTTGATTCGGTGAAACCATCAGCAGTTACAATGGCTCTGAAATCCTGCTGTATTGAAGATGCATACATGAATATTATTAATAACATCTATGAAAATGCAAGTGCAAAGATTCGGCTGTTTGAGAATATAACACACGTAAAAATTGGAAAGTGAGTGTGACAAGGTGACACCATATCTCCGAAGCTCTTTAATGCTACATGGGAAAATGTCTTTCAATCACTGAACTGGGAAAACAAAGGGATAAAGGTTATTGGAGATTATCTAACTCACCCTCGTTTGGCTGATGATGTAGTCATTTTTGCAACAACCCCATCAGAGCTGCAGAGTGTGATCCAGGAACTTTCTGATAAGAGTAAAGAAGTGGGATTAAAAATTTACTTTCAGAAGACAAAAGTGATGTTCAATGCTTTTACAAGAAATGAAGATTTATCGATTGATGAAGGAAAGCTGGAGATAACAGACACGTACGTTTTTCTTGGACAGCAGATATCAAGTGAGGGCCACATTGATGAAGAAATTAATCGGCGTACAGAACATTCCTGGAGAGCTTTTGGAAGAAACAGCATACTTTTCAAGAGCAATATGCCATTATGTATTAAAAGAAAAGTGTTTGATCAACGCATCCTTCCAGTGCTTACGTATGGTGCAGAGACGTGGACCTTAACTAAAAGAGACATACAAAGGCTGCAGACAACTCAAAATAGCATGGAGATGTGCATGTTTGGTGTAACCAGAATAGATCAGAAGAGGAACTCGTGGATCCAAAAAATGACAAGAGTGGAAGACATCATGATCAGAGTTAAATCCCTGAAATGGCAATGGGCTGGACATACTGCCAGAAGGACAGACGATCGATGGACAGCGGAAATTTTAGATTGGATTCCAAGAGACAGGAAAAGACCCAGAAGAAGACCACATGGGAGATAGGTGGATGAAATTCGAAAGTATGTGGGAGTGACATGGAGGAGACTGGCACAAGACAGACCGTTGTGGAGAAAACTTGGGAGACTTTCGTCCAGCAGTGGATCGATAATGGTTGACAATGATGATGATGATGAGGATGATGATATCTTCTTTCGAAATATGAGACTTTCACCTAGTTAGCCTAAAACACAGCTATTGAAATTATAAGTGCATTTTATTACTGTATCTTCTCAGGCATGAGGTCCCTCTTTTCTTTATCTCATTGGATTGCGCTTGATTAATGCGGAATAATTAGAAAATATACACTTAAACTTATTAGCATGTTCCTTTGAAATGTGTGCCGAACGTGATATTAAACTAAAGGGTAGTAACAGAGATGTCAGTGTGCAACAATCTGGGAAACCGTTTGCTTCTTTAATTACGTAATTACTTCTGTAGCGTATTTGCCGGGAACTGTTGTGATTTTTGGCGGGGAGCGTTGTATCAGTTTTCGGCTGCATTCCATGGCTGCTACCCCAAACAGTTTACCTTGCCTAAACAGTGCATTGACATTCGGGATAAAAAAGATTTTTTGTTGCACTAACGCAATGTGAAAATTTTAAATCTCTTTTTGTGGTAACTGGAAATCCCAATTATTACACCTTAGAAACAGCACAAGGACTCCTATTGTTTCATTCATATTTATGTTATCACGAAAATAAATAATCAAGAAGGAAGCTTGGAAAAATTCAAATAAAGCGGTATATATACAAATAAAAGATCACTACGATAGAAAGTAGTAGAAAATGCTACGTTTCAGGCCCCTTCACTTAACATTATGCACGTCACGGGGGTCGCAGCAGGGATGGGTGGGACGGAAATACTCTCGAATGAGCCTACCGGAAATGTCTTATCTCTAGAGATAAGACCTTTGACAAACATTTTTGGGAAATCTTTTCGTGTTTTATTAATTTTTTTTAACAAACTTAGGAAATTTTTACGTGCTTTGAATTCTGATTTATTAGGATTTTTATATATTATTTTATAACTTGAGTGAAGTGTTAGGAATTTTTTTAGGCGTTGCTCTATTGCTCAAGTATTATTTGTTGTTTTCAACAAATGTTTACTCCATGTCCCTTACTCAAGAAAGACCATTATTAATCAGTTCAGCTGTCCAATTTCTTATCTTTTCACCCCGATTTGTTAGAGAAGGTTATTTGATTTCAATGCCACAGAAAGTTGATAACACAACTTTTGGAATGAAATGCTTTGTTTCGTAAATAAACAAACACTTTCTTCAGAACAAAGTTCTCTAAACCGCTTAACAAAGAAGATTACTTGTTTTTCACCCCATGCGTTCGACAACAAGGGAATATTGAGATATCATGTCCTTCAGAGTGGATGTGATAATCTATTCCACTGAACCCTAAATGCAGGGAGGGAGGGGTGAAGCTCCTCTCGACTGAGCCTACCGGAAATGTCTTATCTCTGGAGATAAGAACTTTGACATATATTTTGGGAAATATTTTCGTGTTTTTAATTCTGATTTAATAACTTTTTGATTAAACAATTTAGGATTCTTTTTTTTTAATTCGTAATTTGTCCGTGTATTATTTCTTGTCTTTATTTTATAAAACGTATATTTTTAGAACTTCCGTGGGGTGTTAGGAATTTTTATAGGCGTTGCATTACTTTCGCTCAAATTCATAAAAAACGGTCTGATGGTCCCAGCGAGATTCGAACTCCCAGTCCTTTGTTCAGAAAGCTTGCATTCTTTTCACTAGACCATCGAACCATTGGAAAAAATGCTTGAGAGAGAGTAAGATTTATGTTTTTCATGGTACTCAAATGTTTTAGGAGATTTGAAATTTCTTTTAAAATGGTGTGTGAGGGGAAGTGGACGTTATTTGAGTTGTGATCGAGTTTGTGTGAACATGAGTTTTCCTGTTACGGTAGATCGTCTTTCCTTGAACTGTTGTAATGGTGGAAATGATGTAACACACGTATCTATCAACTCAGAAAGTAGGAAGTTTAGGTGGTCTCGATGCTTTATACCTTGCTGTCAAAAAAGAAGGCGTCAAGAAAAAAGTCGTCATGAAATGGTTGATATGGGAGAAAACGTACACCATTCACATGCCGGTTAGACGACATTTTCCGAGAAATAGAGTGATGGTGAATAAAATAGGACAACAGTTTCAAGAAGACCCAGCTGATGTCTCCAGTTTGAGTCAATGTAATGATGGATTTCATTACTTGTTACCATGCATTGACATAATTTCCAAATATGCATGGGCGGTTCCCTTAAAGTAAAAGTCGGTGTCCTGTATCGTTCAAGCATTTTCCCAGATTTTCCAAGACAAAAAACCAGTAAAACTTCAAACAGACAAAGGAACTGAATTTAAGAACAACGAGTTTCAAAGGTTTTTAACAGAGCACGGTGTGCATTTCTTTACAACGAACAACGAGACGAAAGCAAGTGTTGTGGAAAGATTCAATCGCACGCTCAAAACTCACATGTGGCGATACTTTTACAAGTCAAAATACGTTTAAATTCATAGACGTGCTCAACGATTTTAATCATAGTTACAACCATTCTCCCCATCAAAGTATAAAAATGAAACCTGTAGATGCAAACGAAGATAATGAAAAGCAAGTGTTTCTCAATCTGTATGGTGATCTCAAGAGGGGAAAACAGTCCTATAAATTTAAGGTGGGTGATCATGTGAGGATTAGTAAAGCGAAATTGACATTTGAGAAAGGATACGAATCAAATTGGACGGAAGAAATTTTTGTTGTGAGCGGTCTTGTTCCCTGATCCCCACCCGTCTATCAAGTTAAAGATTTATTGAACGAAGAGCTGGAAGGAACTTTTTACGCAGAAGAGCTTCAATACGTTACTCTGTCCGAGGTCCTTCCTGAGGAACGTGTTCTAAAGAAACGTAAAAGAAAGTGAAAAATGGAATACTTTGTTAAATTTAAAGGGTATCTTGATAAATTTAATGCTTGGATCCCTGCGGAAGACTTGACCTTGCTACAAAACCGACATTTTTTTTTAGGTGAAACATCATTCGTCAACATGAGTTTCTATCTAACGTTACCTAGCGACAGCTCTCTTCGCTACTTTTCAGACAATACAATTTCTCATTTCATCACGCGCCTTCCTTCCCCGATCGAACTCAATGGTTACTGGGAAGTGGGACTCGTCGAACTCATCTACCCGCATTCCTGGTTTAATGTTAATGTAAATTTAAATTCCTTTGCTTACGGTCTCGGTTCAAGTGAACTGAAAGCAGCAAAAATCAATGTTGGATATTATGATTCTGCGGGAGACGTGGTAAAAGCCATGTCCCAGCATTGGTCGAAAAAAAATTACGATGTTTTTTAATAAGACCACGAGACGTGTCAAAGCAGCTTTAACTCTTGGTTCCTAGCTGGAGTTATTTCCAGGAATAGCTGAAATTCTAAGTTTTCAACCTGGAGTGTATTCGGCCTCAGGAGGAAGCGATGTCACAATTCATGGAAATTTCGTAGCCGATCTGATCACGTCGCTTTCCCTATTGTACGTGTACAGCGATATTGTGGATCCTCAGCTTGTGGGAGACATGGTTGCTCCTCTCCTTCGGATCGGTAAAAAAAGAGGAGAAGATGGAGATGTGATGAGCGCCTTATACGACCACCCTCATGATTTGCTTCTAGCAAGAAAACGTTTCCAAACCGTAGAAATTGTTATAAGGAATCACTCGGGACAATTAGTACCATTTCAACGTGGGAGAGCGATCGTGAAACTTCATTTCGTCTCAAAGCTCTGTAGTCATGTATGAACAAAATCCTTCGAGGGATATTACGCTGTTGTATAAAATCATTCGAGGAATATTACGTCAAACAAAGTGGAAAAGGTTTAGTCTACTATCAAGGAGCACCCCTTCAAAAAAGGTATGGACTTGGAGGACTTTTGCGCTCGTTATTTAGAGCGGCGGTACCATTATTCAAACAAGGTGCAAAAACGCTTAAAAAACAAGTCTTTCGAACGGGGGTCGACCTTGCAAATGACTTAATACAAGGAAAGGATGCAAAATCAGAAGCCAAACAACGAGCTAAAGAAGCAGGATAAATTTTCACAGACAAAGCAGCTAACAAAGTGAAGAAAATGTTGAAAGGAAGCGTTAAAAGGAAGAGAAATACGAAGAAACGCATCATTCGTTCAAAGAAAACCAAGAGGATAGCACACGATATTTTTGATCCATAAACCATGGCTCTGATTCACAGTCATTCTTCCGTATGTTTAAATTCGGAACTTAATTTATTTGCTTTACCGCCCACCCAAACGAGCATAGAAAAAGGACAATGGATCGAATATCACCCCTTGGCCAACATTCCAGATGGAGGACCTCTGGAATTTAATATTTCTGGGAGTATTGAAGAATACATGGATTTGACTTCCACCCAACTCTACGTGAAAATATAAAATTGTGAAAGCTGACAATTCTATCACAGCTGACAAAGAGCCCGTGGGGCATATTAACTGTTTTCTTCATTCTCTGTTTTCCCGAGTGGATGTTAGTTTAAACGAAAGAGTGATTTCGTCCTCGAGCAACACGTATCCTCACAGAGCATATATTGAAACTTCATTAAATTATGGAGAAGACGCAAAGAAATCCTTTTTAGCATGTGAAGGTTTTTACAAGGATACAGCCGGACATATGAACGAAATTAATCCCACAAACGCTGCAACAAACAAAGGATTACATCAACGTTACGAGCTCGTGAAAGACAGCAAAACGTTTGACATGATTGGAACCTTGCACTGTGTTTTATTTTTTTCAAAACAGACTGCTTCTCAATTGAGTGGATTTGAAAATTAAACTGGTTCGAAGTAAACCTGATTTCTGCCTCGTTTCATCCCCCGAGGAGTGCAATTACAGAGTTCTCATCGAACACGCCTCCATTTTTGTAAGAAAAGTGAGAATAAACCCAGGCCATCGGTCATGCAAAAGCTTTAGAAAAATCTCCCGCTAAGTATCCTATTGATCGTGTTTTATGCAAAGTGTATTCCGTCTCTCAAGGAAGTATGTCCTTCGTGCAAGACAACGTATTCCTAGGACAAATGCCCAAAAGACTGATTATTGGATGTGTCGATAACGATGCTTTTAATGGTACATATAAATCCAATCCCTTTGAATTTAAGCATTATGATGTTAACTTTATCGCCGTGTACGTTGACGGACAGCCAGTACCTCATAAACCTCTAGAACCCTATTTCGAAAAGGGAAGCACAATTAGTTCTTTCCGTAGTTTATTTCAAGGAACCGAGAAACTGGGTCAAGATTGTGGAATATATATCGATCGAGAGGAATTTTCCAAGGGATACACTCTTTATGCATTCAATCTCAGTCCCGACCTGTTTGATGTAGGGCATATGAACCTGACACAACAAGGAAACTTAAGAGTTGAAATCAAATTTGGAAAAGCTTTAGCAAAAACCACTTCTGTGCTAAACTATGCAGAGTTTCAGAACGTTATTGAAATTTCAAAGTCCAGAAACATTCTTTGTGATTTCTCCAATTGAAGAAATTAACAGTGTTTAAATTACAAAGTCCCTAAAGCAAGATCACGTAACAAGACGATCCTTCCTAGGAGTGTTTGCCTGTGACAGACCTCCCAAGAGAATTGTTAAGTTCCCAGCATGCCTTGTTGTGAATACGGATCGGTATGGAAATCCTGGGAAACACCGGTTGGCTATGTATATGACAAACCCCAAAACAATTGAATTTTTTTATTGTTTCGGACATTCTCCAGAATATTTTCAAAAATGTATTAGAAAATTGTCAATAACAAACTGATAGTTGCGACTACAAAATCGTTTCTTAAACATTCTGTGAAACTATTATTCAAGTTTCTAGTGAAAGAAATAAGCATTTAAATATAATATAAACACCGGAGCCTGCTAAACAGTAAATACAGAAAATGTGCGATTCAAGGAATTTTACATTTAAGGACTTTAAAATTTAGTTTAGTCCCATGCAAAAAAGTATTGAAGTTGTAATTTCACGTAAAACAAAATACCCGCGGTGTCATATATGCATGTAAGCATCGGACTCGTAAATTACCTCCGCTTTTTTAGGAAAGCAATCATACCAACAGTTATAAAGTTAAAAAAAATATAAAATGTTCTGTATACGATCGTAAAATGTCTGTATATTGATGTACATCAACGTTCGAGTTACCTAGTGGTCCGCTGACAATTAGCCTGCAAAACTTCCGTTGGACCACTAAACTATTGATTTTACTGGCCCGGATGTCCAGTAATTTTTTTTTTCTAATATGTTTTCGTTTTAGGCTGCAAACTAATGATAAGTTTAAAAAAATATTAGAGATATTTCTATTGAAATGATATGTTGTTTCCTACATAAATTATAAATGTCTTCAGTTTTTTTATTACTTTTACTCACCAGTAGGAATTTTGGTGGACCAGTATTTTGCACATTCTAGTTGTCCGCTGGGCCAGTAGATTTATTTCTAATTCTAACACTGTACATGATCATTAACTTGGACAGCACTCATTAAACGTTTGAAAGAAAAACTGGCATTGGAAATTGGGTTCGGTTCTTTGGGCTTTATAATCGTGTTCACATCACTTAAAATGAGTACAGTCAGAGGAAAATGTCAGTTATTAAAAAAAGGGATATTCACCACTTGCGAATTTATGTATTTCCGAGGAATGCATTGATCATGAAAATTAAATGATGCAGTGTCCATTTGAGGGGAAAACATTTCAATTCAGCTTCGTATAAGATTGAACATCACTCTTTTAAATTTTCCTCCAGAAAATTAAATAACTTCAAATTAAAAAATTATTATATAAAAAAATAAACAAGCCGAAGCTTTTATCATGAAAAGTGTATATTGGGAGTAATACGTTTTTCATGAAGAATTAATCATACAACACTTATGATTTTCATGCTGGTATGACTTGCTAAAACTTCACAACATGAAAATCCACGGGTTTTATTGCACCTGACGAGACTGATGAAATGAAAGGCATAAGAAGCGCTATTAACTTGTGAAACAAATTGTTCTCTACAAGGCTAATTTATACTGTATATGCTTATTTACTGCACTCTGCGACAGGTTGCAGAGAGCATTTGATATAAAGTGCAGCTGGATTACAGATCCAAATTATTTTGGTTGTTAGATTATTATATTTTTTTATAAAAGTAAATTACTGTCAGTAATTGGGTGTTCATTTATTTTGAACTGAAAAGTATGGTGTGTTCACATCAAGATAAATCTAACAGCTGACTTCAATTCTGAAACATATTTTACAAATGGCATACTGAAAATAGTGCCTCGTCCTTCTTAAGATTTTTATTTGTAGCAGCAAAAATGTGAAACTTGGACATATTCTCAATAATACTAGCCTATTCAAAGTATTGTCCAACAAATATATACATTTTATATACATTTGTGCCATTTTCGAATCCTTTGGTAAAACCCATTTTAGAAAAATTACAGAGACTCTGGTTTCAGCCAGTTTAACGTCTGTCACGTCGTCGAAACCTTCCCTACGGTGGGTGTTTTTCAAAGAAGCAATCAGGAAAAAGTCTGATTGAGTCAATTCAGGACTGTGGGTAGACTGGTGCATCACCGTATACACCATTTTGGGAATAGCCTGTGAAGACTTCATTAAGGTCTGGGGACGTGCGTTAGCATGGTGTATAAAACACTATGAAATGGAATGTCACGTCAATTCCTTCTGATAACCTCCTTTAGCTTCTTCAATGTCTACAGACAGTGAACACTGTTTATTATCGTACCCCGTTCAAGGAAATCTCAAAATGACACCACGTCTGTCCCAGAAAATTATTGTTATCACATTCCCTGCGGAACGAGTTGTTTTCACCTATATCTGTCGAGGCGCAGATGCGCTGTGCCATTCCATTGAAGCACGTTTTGTTTCTAGGTCATGAAACAACATCCAGGTTTTATTCCTTACCACAACAGTAGAGGAAAACACCTCACTCTCTTGCTTATAATGAACCAAGCGATACCGGCACATATTTTTCCAACCTCGCGCCATGTCTGGGTAGTTTTCGTACAGTTTTCTGTTGAAGCCGACCATTCGGCCGCAGGGTGCGCGAAGGGCATGAAAGCGTGTAGGTGATCAGCTAGCACATGATGACAGCGACCAATGCTTAACATACTTTGTATAAACACGAATGAGCCGTCTTGGTGAAACAGTAGTCTAAGCGATGGCCTCTGATCATTCGTCCAAAAGAGGTCCGAGATCGAATCCTGGTGAGGCATGGATGTTGTGTTTGTCTTATGGCACTAGCTCTCTTCTTCACCTTGGACCAGTGATCCTAAATTAAGGACAGGCGACTGCTTATAGCACATTGAGTTCCTCACAATGTTCGTTAAACCTCCAAAAAAAAATAAAAATAAAAAAACGCACGAATGAACCTAATGTGTCCCATGCGAAGACTTCCCAAACGACCTCAGTGCCTCAACCGCTTGAAATAGAGCCGCCCATGTTCCGACGGGGCCATAAGCTAATGCTGTTGGTGCCACATCTTGCAGTCAACTCGATACAGCTGACATTTTTATAATTTTCATGTGCCATAGAAAGCGGCGCCCTACTTCAGAGGTCC
Organism: Macrothele yani; assembly: GCA_039090855.1. Classification (NCBI taxonomy): domain Eukaryota; kingdom Metazoa; phylum Arthropoda; class Arachnida; order Araneae; family Macrothelidae; genus Macrothele; species Macrothele yani. The sequence goes on from CM077034.1 coordinate 61,936,975, forward strand.
AGTTTGATGTTCCCCGCACCAGACGATGCGTAATATGCTAGTATGACCAGTCAACAGCAGCACCCGTATAGGGGCGTCGGCTGCCGTACCTCACAGTACACAACGTTCGCCAAACTGTTTGCGCTCTGACGCTGCCTAAGCCACCAACCTTTAACTGAATGTGATTTGTTCCGCCCTTGTCAAGCGGCCGGTGTTTACGAGCCTGGGTATTCTAGTCGACCCCTGTCATCAATGACATGTGGTCTCCCACCGCTTGCTTTCTGGTCGCTAGTACGTTCGTCGAAGGTATTCCGGCGGTTCAACCTTACTAAGGTTCTTATCACTTGGGAGATAGAATGATCCATTTGCATTTCGACGACAATGCGCCCACGTTATAAGGAGCTCTTATCACCACGTTTACCCATGTTCATCAATTGCAATACACTGTTGGGAAGCTCTACTGGCAGACTATTTATCACCTGTGGTCGGTTTTGGTATGTTTCACTACGCAAGGGGAATGCTGACGTCAACTGTTCAACTCCCTTATCTGTAACGTTTTGTCAAATGATAGTTCTCGCCCCCAGTTATCTCCTGTCTCCCCCACAAGAAATCACCTTCAAATGCAGATATGGAAAACCTTTGGCCGACCGGCGATGAACATTTTTGTTCTGAGGAAACTCCATAAGCTTCTATATCCGCTCTCGAAACAACTAATACTTAACAGTTTTGATGTAATACGATTATGAACAAATTGTACCTCTTTTCTGAAGTTCACCGTATTTCAAAACTCCTACATTTTTTTTATGTGGTATGAGAACAAACCTTCGTTATTTAATTTTTTGGATTTGTTAAACCTTAAAATAAATAAAGATTTCAAATGATATTTTATTGAACGTTTTTAGTCAAATCGTTTGAGCTCGAAAACCACAAGGACTACTTATTTACAACTCGTTATGCTCAGATAATTTTGAAGATCTTTCGAGGGAGGTTTGAATGAAGCATGAGAACAACACGTCCTCTGGAGTATCGGTAAACAACACGTCCTCTGGAGTATCATTCAGAGCATGCCCAATGTTAAGGAGGCACGGCCCTCTCAAATTTGCCATTTTAGCCGACAGAAATCCAAACTCACCATAACAACGTTCGTGCAGACTCCTTCCTATATGACGCAAGTTCATGTTAGTTCAGTTATTCGCTACAAGTGTCACGCAGGTAAACTTCGCGGTAAGTGATCACTCTGTTGATTTTGAAAGGTGTCAGTTTGCACCGGTTTTAAATATCTCCGGTGAATTTCAATCCCGATGAATTTTAGACTGACCTGTAAACACATTTTAAAAATTTTACTTAACTATACACATGCATATTATGAAATCTTATTTCGAAACTTCTAAAATAGGCCTACCTTCAATGATAGATATTGCTAAATGTGTCGGACACACTCGAGTTGCCGAATCGTAGTCTTAAGCGCACGATCTGAAATTTCAAAACGTGCATACGATTGTTAGGTTGCTGGACAGATATCACAAAGTATGAGTACCCTTGAACTTGGTAATCTGATGTGGAATCTACTACTAACACAGAATGTTAAGTATTTTTCTTCGCGTCTTATATTTTTATTTTCAGCAAGAGGTGATTAAAAAATCTATCGACAATATAAAAGAATGAAAACATTTCTGCTACTGACAGTAATTAAAGAAAATGTAATCCATATGAAACAGAGGTGGAGTTCAATGCAAATATCTTCATTAATTGTTTTAAATGTGGCATATTATGCAATATTTTGTGATCCAAGATTCATTCAAGTAGAGGTGGAGGTACTATCTATGGTACTATCAATAGTTTTGTCCAATTCAGTGTATCGACAGTTTTTTAACTATCGATAGTTTTACGTTTTTCAATGCTGTAAATGTAAACTATACAGCTTCCACCAATGGCACTAATGATTGGAACGCTCACTTACATTGGTGTCGAAAAAATTGATCCCAGCCATAGTGATTCATGATGAGATTGAAAAATTGAAGTTAACTACAACCGAAAGATTAAACGGTGTGGATATGCGCGTTTTGCATTCTGTTTTTCACGTTAAATCATGCTTAGAGTGAAAGTGTACTTTTCAGTCAGGCAAAGACGAAGTCAAAAGCGTTGTTCTCATTGTTTGTGCCTGAACTTTGAACATGCATCAGGTGCTAAAACAAATATTTGTTGAAAATAAGTAATCAGTAATAACGGGTAAACGTAAAATATCTTTATTGCAACATTTTGTTATGAGAATAAGGTCAACGCAAAATGTACCCTTTGCGGGAAGAACTACAAAACGTCCGGCAATACTTCAAATATTTGAGATCATTTCAAACAACAGCATCCACCTGCTGTCCTTTTGATTGATAACAGAAAGAAGCAAATGAGCAAATGCCCGGACGAAAACTTCATTTATTAAAGTTTTGAGTTGGGCTGAAAATTTTATGGCATAAAACTTTATTTATTAAAGTGCTAATAATCCTTACGTAAGGATTAAACGTGCTAATAATCCTTGCGGATTATTAGCACGTTTTTGGTAAACATAGTAGACAAACTTTTTTTATGCATGCAGAACTGCAAAATTATCTTCCTTGCCCTTTGTGAACAGAAGCAAAAATATCATACAATGCAAACAGAAAAATGAGAATTAAGAAGCTATGAATTAACCCGTTTTTCATGCAAAACATTTTATTTGTGAATTTTGCTCTCTCACTTTGCGAGGATATTGTAAAATGTTAGAGTCGCTTCACCAGTGGTGCAGTGGTCTACACGCTGTCATCAGACCATTCGTCTGAGATGGGTTCGGGTTCAAATTCCTGTGGGGCTACATGGTGTGGTTCCGTTTGTCCTACAGCACTGGTATCTCCCTTCCCTGAAATTAGTGTTCCTATATCAGGGACGACTAACTGCTTACAGCTTATCGTTTTGCTGACCGTGATCATCGATAAACCCGGAACCAGAAGAAAAAGTTAGCCTCAAAGTTAATCAAAGCTTAGCTTTTTGTCAATGTGGAAAGGCACGAAACTTTTTTGCGGGAAATCATTTTTCATACGGGAAAACAAATTTTCTCCAGAGCAACTTTGCCAACCCACTATCGATAGCCGAAACTATTGATAGTTCTCCACCTCTACATTCAAGATTACTCAAGAGACGCAAATAGCGTATAAAATCCGTTTAGTTTTGCGGCGTAGTAAGTACAAAGATTCGCCAAGCTTTCGCACTTCGCTGGGAGGCTTTGATATAGTTTCTACTGAACTACCAACAGCTTGGCATGCGTTATTAAAAATGGAAATTCATCGCGACAAACCGTGTAATTGCGTGATGAAAATTCGTGTAATACGCTCGTGAAGTCACCCGCGTTATTTTCAAAAATCATCTTTGTTCCTTACGTGTTCCAATTCTCCGCATTTTTGTCTTTCATAGCCTTGAAAAAGCCTGCCAGTGGTGTGCGAAAGCTTGGTGAATCTTTGTACTTATTACGCCTCAAAAATAAACGGATTTAATATGCTATTTGCGTCTCTTGAGTATTCACAGTGTGGTGTGTTTATAATTACATCTACATTCTAATTTGTATGACTCCACGCATATAAATACAACATCTGCATTGGCACTACATACTATTCAAATACAGTGATTGCCAAATCGCTTTTCTACGCTTTCCAACCGTAGGTTGAAGAAGCGTATATGCTCCAGCTTTGTCCGTCCGTCAGGCCAACTTCCGCACGATAACTGGCGTAAAAATGGTTCAATTTCAATGAAATTTTAGTATATGGTAGGGGTCCATCCGGGGACGAACCCTGTTGAAAATGGGACAAATGTGGTCAGAGGTCACAACGTAGGATCGGGATCCATTCCATTGCACTTATACCTCATAACTTGCGTAAATATGGTTCGATTACAATGAAATTTGACTAAGTGGTAAGGGACCGCCTGGAGACAAACCCTTATACAAATCGAGGAATTGGGGTCATAGGTAAGGTTATAAGAGCGGGATGAATTCCATTGCCTTTATGCATCATAACGTGTGTAAAAATAGTTCGATTTCGATGAAATTTCAATATGTTGTAGGGGACCATCTGGGGACCAACCCTATTGAAAATGTACGAAATAGGCTTAAAGGTCTGGACATAGAATTGCGATCCATTCCATCGCCCTTATCCTATATTACGTATTAAAGTGGATGTCAAGTAATTTTGCTTCCTATACTTCCAATAGAAAAACTTTCGTACACATTTCCTTCACAATTAATGTGTCCCCAAGGATGAAAATTTGAACATCGATTAAAATAACTTCTTATTATCACATGGAATACTTAATATTTTCTAAAACATAACCATAATTATATTAAAAATCAATAACTTTTCCTTTGGTGGTGTTAAAACCAGAAAAAAAGATGGCGCGACCTGTACTTTGATGACGTCAGTGGACAAACAAATGTTGGATTGCATACATATGGTTATGTTTTAGAAAATATTACGTATTCCAAGTTATAAAATGAAGCTATTTTAATCGATGTTCAAATTTTCATCCTTGTGATCGCATTAATTGTCCAGAAGAAAGATGGCGCGACCTGTATTTTCATGACGTCAGTAGACAAACAAATGTTGGATTGCATAATTATGGTTATGTTTTAGAAAAGATTAAGTATTGTAAGTTACATAATGAAGATATTTTAATCGATGTTCAAATTTTCATCCTTGGGAACGCATTATTTGGGAAGAAAATGTGTACAGAAATTTTTCCATTGGAACTACAGGAAGCAAAATTACTTGACGTTCACCTTAAAGGAGCCATTCTTGTATGTATGTAAATTTTATTTTGAAAACGGCTCTAAGGATTTTGATGAAGGTCGTTAAGCTACAGTTTTCTGGTAATGGAAATCGATTTAGCTTGATCTCGACTTTGGGAAAATTCGTTCAGTAGGTTAATAACCATCCCGAATTACCAAGTCTTTAGTGTAATGTCTTGGCGTCGTCCGATTAGATGTAGGCGCGCGGTCACGCCATCCGTCTCATTACGTCACGCGCTGTGTGCGGATCCTATTAAAGTTTATGACGTCACAGTCTTGCCAGAAGACGGTCGCGGTTTCCATCTGCCTCATTACGTCACGCGTTGTGTGCGTATGTTCGTCCGCACGATAACTCGTGTAAAAATCGTTCGATTTCGATGAAATGTTATTATGTGGTAGGAGAACACCTGGGAAGGAACCCTATTGAAAGTGAACGAAATATGATCAAATGTCCGGACATAGGAGCGGGATCCATTCCACTGCTATTATGCGTCATAACTAACGTAAAAAAGGTTCGATTTCGATGAAATTTCAATATGTGGTAGGGGATCATCTGGTGACAAACCTTACTGAAAATTGGCGAAATGGGGGTCAAAGGTCAGGACATAGGAGCGGAATCAGTTCCATCGCCATTATGCGTCCTAACTTACGTAAAAATGTTTCGATTTGGATGAAATGTTAGTATGTTGTAAGGACCTGCATGGGGACGAATCCTATTAGAAATGGATAGACCTTGTGCATCATAACTTAGGTAAAATTGCTTCGATTGCGACAAAACTTTATCATGTGATTTCGGAGGTATACTGAACCACTTCTGTTGAATATCATCAAAATGGGATCAAAGATCAGGGCACAGGAGTGAGATTTATTTATTTTTTTATTTTTTTTTATTTAAGGTTTAACGACCACCGTGAGCAACTCAATGGGCTATAAGCAGTCGCCCGTCCCTAATTTAGGGTCTCTGGTTCCAGGGAAGGGAGAGAACCAGTGCCGTAAGACAAACACCTCATCCATGCCTCACCGGGATTCGAACCCGGACCCCTTTCGGACGAATGATCAGAGGCCATCGCTTAGACCACTGCGCCACCGCGGCTGAGATTTGTTCCACAGCCATTTTCGTAATAACTTGAGTAATAACTTTAGTAATGATTTCTAGTATGTTGGAAAGCGTATCATAATCAATGCATGATTTCTCTCTTGTTTTAAAAACGTTTTGCGGATAACAAAATTCTGTGTGACGTAATATTTTTATATATACTTAATATTTCAAGTATTTTACTGGATGAAACTTTCTTACTGTTTGCATTTTCACTCGATATTTATACCACATGAGATAGACGAGTACGTGACCAATATGACGAGCTTCATTGGCAAACGCTCGATCGGGTGATGGAATACTTCAAGATAAGCAGTTTTAGGGACGGCACTGTGAATCATGAGCTGGAGGAAAGTTGGTAACAATTGAGTCCGATCATCATCAAACCTGTGAAGATATTGAGCAGAGAATTTTTATTCAAAGAATAACAAGCCTCGAGAGAACTGAAGCTATTGGGATGGTTCGGTAACTTTATCAATGGGTGCCAAATGAATTTTTGTCTCTTATCCGAATATATAAATTTACAACTAGTGTTTCACTGCAAACCGCGTTGAAAATTTATCTGTTCTTGGAATTTAGATTCAGAATGGGTTTTACACATTAATATTGAACGCACCAATCATATATTTCTGCTAAAACGTAGGCAAATCTTGTCAATTAACTCTGAATGCTGATCTCTACCCAAAGAAGCACATGTTTTACTTCAAGTGGGATAGAAAGGAAATTATCCGTCATTTTAGCTGTTGGATTCTAAGCAATAATCATTAGAGGCCATTACTATCAGGTACCTAACAGAGCTACCGAGTCTTCAGAGCTCAACTTCTCAGTTTGCTTAAGCGTAACTCTGTCTTCCATAAAGTTAAATACAGAACGTTTGTATGAATAAAGTAACATAACACAAATTGCAAGATTTGGAAAGAAAATTTTACCACATTTACTGTATTCAGTATGTTATAGCGGCAACACGTTTTTACTTGCACGAGGCACTTTACATCCATTTTTGTTTTTAAGTCATGCACGATTTTATAGAGATCGAAACAACAGTTAAAATACCATTTGGTACCAAGGATGCGGCAATAGGTCAGCGTTACTAGTGGGGATCACGATAGATCGAATTAAAATATTTTTTAGTAAAATGCAGCCTTTTTTTGTTTTCAATGTCTTCAGACTGCGAAGACTTTTGCACTTACTCACAGCCACGCATTGCTTAAGGGGGATATTTTAGTTTTGTGAAGCTGCTTTAAACAAAGTGCATATTAAAAAAGCATATACACGTGTGAAGTAAAGGGTTTGTCCAAGTTTTCAGTACCTAGGGAAAATGTGATTGAGCACATTATCCGCAATTTCGTTTTAAATGTATCTTCAGTCAGTTTAAAGTACTGAAAGCTTAGACATGCACCATGTTTAGAATGCAGTTGCCTTTATAGTTATTCTCACCAAATATTAATCCAGCATGTCTGTTTATTACAATAATAATTCATATACAAACCAAAGAAAGATTGGTTCTAAAGTTTGGAAAGTTTGTAACGTATACTCTAGATTCAGTTTCCTTTGGATTTTACTATCTCTTGTTATTTTATTTTCCTATGTAAATTATCTTCTTACTTAACGAGATGTTTTTTCTCCCGCTGAATGATATGTGGCAACGAGTGTAGTCATGACGTGGTGGTAGGCAGTATAAATAGGCGCGTTCAACGATACCTAGGAGAGCTTTTTGTTTATGTGCGTAGAGAGCTTTTGTGTTACGTGAGAGAGCTTTTGTTTTATGTGCCGAGAGCTTCGTTCTATGTGATTAGGTTCTTCTTCATTATTGTGATACGATACCGCGAAGGTTCAGATATTCAGTAGTAGTGTGATTAGTAGTGTGTGTGTTGGATGATACCAGGAGTTTTCCAATAAAAGGTTTTAAAGTGAGTACCTTTTTCTCTGTTCAATTATTGTCAGACTTCTGTCTGGCAGTTAGGTCTCTTTTTATTAAGTGTCTTCATTAAGTCCAGCATAAAACTTTATTCTTGATATAATAATTACCACACAACAAACCAGTAAAAACCTTATTCGTTATAATTGGCGCCCGAACTTTTCCTAAACACGAGGTCTTGACAATTATTACCCATATCGTCATTACCTGAGACAACTTCAATATTTCACCCTAAGTCAAGTTTCGGTGGTGATGGGATTAATTTCGACCATCTGCAAGAAGCCTGTGGGGCTCACTTTCATGTTAATGATTTACAAGTACCCAGGCATTCTTCACAATTTCGTCATTCACCAGCTTCCTATCACTCTGAGTCGCGGGTCGTACCTGAGGTATTCCAATCCTCTCACAGAAGCAAAATGCTTGCCCATTTCGTGCCGCATGTAGGAACAATTATTTTCAAAGGTTTGGAGGGGTCCTTAAAATTTCTCGAGGATTTGGAAGATCATTTCGATCTATACAATATTCCTCAAGACTGCAAAGTGCAAATAGCAGGCACTTGCTTGAAAGATGCCGCTAAGACCTGGTATCGGCAGTGGAGAGTGTCGAACCCGGATTCTCATTATGACAATTTCCGAGCGGAATTTTTGGACGTCTTTCCTTTCGGCCTCAGTCGAGCTAGCCTTGCACAACAACTTTTTTCTCGTCAGCAAGGACCCAACGATAGCCCTGTTGCATTTGCTTTAGAAACAACACGCTTGTATAACTGATGGGATCCACATGCCAGTCATGTCGACATGTTGGACACCCTATTGCAACAGCTCGATCCATTTCTACAGGATTTTCTTGAGGTCCGACACCCTGCTACAATTCATGAATGCCTTCGCCTCATACGAACGTATGAGGAGCGACACGGCAAACATGGTCCAACTCACCATGCTCGGGCACCCAGGGAGGCTTATTACGAAAATCCTCAGCGGCATAATAGGCCTAATGACTTTCAACGCGAGCGTACACAGGTGCAAGTCCAATCATCATACGTTCCACCGCATAGAAGAGTGGTACACCAACCGCTCGTTTCTAATCAATTTTCTGGGTACCATACAAATGCACAGTATGCTCGACCCCGTTCCAATCCGCAGAATTCAGAACGTTTTTATGCTCAGGGCAATGATGGTTTTTCTGCCCGTGCTGAGGGAAGAAGTAATAGAAATGAAAATTTCAAGAGACATGCGGAGTTCCCGCAGCAGTTTTCACGCAGTTTTCCTAAGCGTGAAAATTTTCCCGATACCCGGCAGGGCCGAGGTTTCAGACCGCATGATAATACAACCAGGAATCCTTTAATCTTCCAAAGGAAGTAGACCAAGGGTCGGTACTGCTTCCTGATACTAAGCATTCTGACCCTAAAACAATATTAGTGACTGTCCAAACTCCTCAGTTGCCTGATGTGTTATTGATAATTGAAGATCTTATGGTCGAGACAAAGTTCGACATTAGTTCTGAAATATCAGCCCTAAATACGAAGTTTTGCACTGAAAGTTTTTCTGCAATACACGTCCAGCCTGCGACGCAGTATTTGCGCGGTGCAAATAACGAAATCTTCAGTATCACAGGAACTGTCACATTATCTCTAGGGCTGGGAAAGGCTCGTTTTACGCATTCTTTCCTGCTCATAGACGAACTACCTGTTAAATGTCTAATGGGCATGAACTTTATAATACTTTTCAAGTTACCCTGAATTTCGTACAACATGTGATTTCCTTTCCGGAACCTAACTGTCAAAGTTATTCCTACGGATCCTATAGACATAACGAGTTCGTTACTGAGTAACCAACTGAATAAGAGGCAACGAAACCAGCTTTCTCACCTGTTGCATAAAAGCCCTGGTTTATTTTCTGATCAACCTGGTTTCACACAGGTGGTTTATCATGTCATTGACACTGATGGTTCGAAACCGATAGCGACGAAACCTTACCCTTGTGCTCCCCATAAAAAACAGGAAATGCAACGTCAAATTTCCGAGATGATTAAACAGGGCATAATAAGGGAATCAACAAGAGCCTGGGCTGCACCTGCTTTTCTTGTTAAAAAGAAACAACCCAACGAATTTCGTTTCGTGACAGATTTCCGCAAGCTCAACCAAGTCACGAAAGCGATAAATTATCCACTACCTGTCATGTCGCATATTTTGCATGACCTGTCGTCAACTAAATAGATGTCAACCTTGGATTTGGCGAGTGGATATTGGCAGGTGGCGGTACATCCACAATCCGTCGATAAAACAGGCTTTGTGACTCCTTTTGGGGCTTATGAATACCTGCGTATGCCCTTTGGACTAGCTTCTGCACCTGCTACTTTCCAAAAGCTTAAGGATACGGTTCTCAGACCTGTTCTAGGTCCCCATGTGCATGTATATTTGGATGACATTATTATTACATCCGAGAATTTCGACGAGCACCTTTCTCTGCTCAAACAGGTATTCCAACTCATATACAATGCTGGCTTGACGTTAAAACCTAGTAAATGCCAGATAGCGAGGGACGAGATTGTATATCTGGGGTTGAAAATCACTCCCCACGGCTTATTTACGGATAATGAAAAAATTAGGCCTATTGTTGACTTTCCTCGGCCTAAAACTGCAAAAGAAACTATCACGCTTTCTGGGAATGACCGGAAGGTATCAGCAGTTCGTCTCCGCTTATGCTACAATTTGTGAGTCATTGTATGCTTTGAAACGTAAATACCAGAAGTTTGTTTGGACACCTGAGGCTAACGCTGCTTTTGAAGCACTGAAGTCTGCGTTGACTTAGCCTCCTGTATTAGCTTTTCCAGATCATACTAAGAAATTTGATATTTACACTGACGCATCCGGAGTTGGTCTTGGTTGCGTTTTGTCACAAGCTGGGCATCCAATAGCTTTTGCGTCCCGTTCTTTAGCCAAAGCTGAACGCAATTATTCAGCTACGGAACGTGAAAGTCTTGCTGTAGTGTATGCTCTTGACAAATTTCAATGTTATCTTAACGAATTCACAGTTAACATAATTACGAATCATTCTGCCCTTCAGTATTTGAGTTCTGCTAAGCACCTCTCTCAAAGACTTATGAAGTGGGCTCTTAAGTTACAAGAAAGCAATATCAAAATTTCCTACCAACCAGGTCATAAGAATCAATTACCGGACGCATTGTCTCGCGTCCCTATTAGTGGGGTTCCCACAGAAACTACTCCTGGATATCAGCCTTTACTTCTAATAGCTGATATAACATCCAGAGAGCAGATAATGGAAGAATTAATAAATGATCCAGATTTTGGGTATATCTATAATTTTTTGCTTGCGGGTTCACCACAACAAAGTGATCCTTCTCTGGCTGGGAGGTCACAGCATTTTGAAGTCATAGAGGGTCTTCTTTACTATACGAAATATAGGACTACTAGGGCAGAGTTTCGCACATGTATTCCACGAACCCTTAGAAAGGCCCTTTTAAACGAATTTCATGACAGACCTATTGCAGGCCATTTAGGTATTCGCAAAACCCGTTGTAAATTGCGGGATGTTGCCTATTGGCCTGGCATGTACCAAAGTTTGCTCGCATACATTCAATCATGTCACTTCTGTCAGATTCATAATTACCGTAATGTAAGACCGGCCGGTCACTTGAAATCTAGTTCAAGTTCTCATGTTTTTGATATTATTTCAATAGATTTATTGGGACCTTATCCTTTATCTGTTAAAAACAAAGCTCATTACGTTTTAGTATTAACTGATAATTTCTCTAAATGGGTTGAAGTTTTGCCCATGAAAGCCACTACGGCGGAAGTTATTTGTAATGTATTAATTAATGAAGTATTCTCTAGATATGGTGCACCTAATAACGTAGTTTCGGATAATGGTCCCCAATTTATTTCTGATATTTTTGAAAGAATGTGTGCGAGACTACACATTAAGCATAAATTCATTTCCCCATGTCATCCCCAGAGTAATCCCACGGAACGAGTAAACCGCACGCTAGTTAAAATGATTGCTACATTTGTCATGGAACATCACGAGCGGTGGGACGAACATCTTGAACTTTTTGTGTTCGCCCTCCGCTCGTCTATTCACGAATCTACTAAATTTACTCCCGCAGAACTTTTTGGGGTCGAAAAATTGAGACCCCTTTTGAAAATTTAACGGGGATTATCGACGAACTAAACCTGCGACTAACTCCGATATCAGTACGAATCATGGCAGAAAAAGCTCGTGTTGCAATGATAGGAGCACAAGCGGCTCAAGCAAGATACTATAATACTAGGCGTAGGGAACCAGATATTGTCGTTGGAGATCTCACTCTCGTGGAAACGCACTTCCAGTCTTCTGTTTCTCATACTTTAGTAAAGAAATTTGCACCCAGCTACGAAAGTCCATATCGGGTGGCAAATGTGTTTGAAAATAACATTATTCTTGAAAAACCTGACAATCAATTTCAATACGTACACGTTGCTCAGTGTCGCAAGTATCATGAATGAAATATAGATTTTATCATCAACCCTACTCAACCTTCTGTTCCACAGACTCAAGAGTCTATATATCACAATCAACCTCCAGAAATTTTGGACGAACCGACAAACATTTTTGAAGAATCCCCAGTGATTTTTTCTTCACCCTCCCCTTCACAAGACGGACTTCCAAAAACGCAACCTGATTCAACCATAAGACGAAGGCTCGAATCAAGTTCTTCAAATGCTAGTATCGTTCCTTTTAATCCAACCATTGCGAAGACTATTGCTGCACCATTCCCTAATAACTCTACACCGACACAAGCTCCTGCTTCCTTGAATACCTCGTCCGAAAGTATTCTTATAGGCAGAAATAAACATCGCCCTGCACGACCACTAACTTACAGCAGCGACTCAGAGTCATCAAAGATTTCTGATTTATCAGATATAGACAATAGGGTGACGATTCCTAAACGTCAGACACAAATTACAAACCGTCCAGCAACACCAAAAGGTGGTCGAAAACGTAACTTGTCTCCCCAATCTGCTTCGCCGCAACAGCGACGAAGGCAGAGATCTTTGCATCCGCCCGGGTTTTGCCCCTGGAACTTACGTTCAGGGAAAACAGGGCCGATGCCTGCTTATACTCTTATGCCAAGAGGTAGAAAGCGAAAACAAGCGATGTGGCCGGAGCCACGTCCCTTCAAAAGAAAGCTGGACGGACAACACGGGCCCCAGCACAAAGGGACTACATATCAAAAGCCTGGGGGAGCCCGTTCCTGTCAGACGCAGGGATTTCCTGACCGACAGACTTCAGCCGTTCCTGACCGACAGATTTCAGCCGTTCCTGTCAGATGCAGGGATTTCCTGACTGACAGACTTCAGCCGTATAACTCTTCCTTCTATGTACATAGAAGGAAGAGTTATACATACTCTTCCTTCTATGTACATGAAACACATACAAAACTGTAGGACAATTTAGAAAAAGCATCTATTAAGACTACACGAAACTACACGTCAATATATGTATGGCTTATAAAAAGATATTCGAAACTATACGACAAATTAGACATATGATATATGAAAGAGAGCAATTGAATTAGAGACAGCTGGCGTTATGCCAATATGGCTCTGTGGGCGGCCTGTAAACGGAAACGACATGACGTATGCAGCGATCCGACAATATAAGGAGTTATGCGACGGGAGTCAGTAAGAGTCGGACGCAGTATGGGTAAGACGAAGGATCTACGCGCATTTGATTGTGGGCAAATTGTCGGGGACCGACGAATGGGTCACTCCATCTCGGAAGTCGTGCAGGCACTGGGGATTTTACGAGCCATTGTGTCACGGGTGCACAGTGAGTACAACCAATCCGGAAAAAATCCCTGCAAGGGTCAACTGCCGTGGACAACAGCGTGTGGAGGAGAGGGGTCATCGTCAGCTAGCTCGCATTGTAACAGCGGATAGTTGGCCACAGTGCAAGAAATCATTCGGCAATTTAACGCTGGTGAACAAAAACGTGTATGCAGCCACACCATCCAGAACCATCTCCTCGCTATGGGGTACAGAAGCCATCGCCCTACGATGGTACCGCTGCTGACCGCACATCACAGGGTGCAAAGATTAGTATGGGCGCTGGAACATCGCCACTGGACCCTAGACATGTGGAAAAATGTTGACTGGGCTGATGAATCGAGATTCACGTTGGTACATGAGGATGGCAGTATACGAGTACGGCGCAAACTAGATGAAGCGATGGATCCTTCTTGCCAGCAGGTTACTCTTCAGGCTGGTGGGGTTGGCATTCTCATCTGGGGACTGTTTACGTGGACTGAAACGGAACTCCTGGTACGTGTGGCATCGTCCCTCGTAGGTCAAAGTTACTGGGTTATCCTGGACGACCTTTTGTGCGTCTTCAACGTCCCACCGGGGAGCTCATCCTGCAACAAGACAATGCTCCGTGCCATCGCTTCCTTGGCCAGCTAGGTCACCTGACGTCAATCACATTGAGAACATGTAGGATGACATCGAGGGAGATGTTCGAGGCTCTGAACCCCCTCCATCAAATCTTGGTGAACTGTGGAGCTTTTTCAGCGGTCGTGGACACGTATGGCTTCCCAACGCTACCGGTGTCTTGTCGACTCCACGCCGAGACGAATCGTCGCCGTCATCAGGGCGAAAGGTGGTGCTACACGATACTAGACAGGTATCTCTAATTCAATTGTTCTTTAATGTACCCAGGCGGAAAGTAAAAAAAGAACACCAAGAAGGTATTGGAGGACGATCATGAAATTTACATATGTTAATGGGGTCGAGTGTACGAATGTGTGATGTTAATTTCTGGACCAACCGGTGAGCGTTTACGCCACAGCACGGCGTAATATGCAAATTTTCGTCGGTGGTATTTAAGGAGTACGGCGAAGTGAATGTAATCAGTTGTCGGCGTACGGACACGTGCAAAGACCCTGAAGAAGCTGCAATGCCTGGACATGGAAGACGTGTAAAATTTCAGCAGTTATCGGACTTTAAGCGAGGTCGTCTAGTCGGACTCCGCGAGACCGTGTAGTCGTATCGTCGTAATTCAGAGCGAATTGGACGGGAAGTATCGGTAATGATACGATGGTGGCGTAGATGGTCCGAGGTACATTTCCACACGAGAAGACATGGAACCGGGAGTCACAGACGGACTAATAAGCGGACCGATCGACGCATAAGAAGAGCGGCGTTGTCAAGCATAACATCCACTGCGACGCAAATCCGAGCTGCCGTTGCACCTGTGGTGACTGTGCGAACAATCCGCAACCGTCTACTGAATTCAGGACTACGTGCACGTGTGCCACTGCCATGTGTACCTCTGTCTCTAGCCCACCGTCAGGAACGGCTGCAGTGGTGTCGCCAACGTTTGCACTGGAGAACGCAATGGCGATCTGTCGTGTTCAGCGATGAAAGCAGATTCTGCTTGGGAGCCTCCGATGGCCGTGTGCGTGTTCTCAGACGCACAGGAGAGCGTCTCCACCCATCTGGCGTCCGCCAGCGATACACAGGGCCTACACCTGTTCTCCTGTTGTGGGGAGCGATCAGCTATCACTCCCGTACACAACTAGTGTTTGTACCGGGTACGTTAAATAGCACCTCCTACATCAACAACATCATTCAGCCCGTTGTTGTGACATTTGTAAGGTCGGTTCATCGTGGGGATTTTTAGCAAGATAACGCACGTCCACACACGGCACGTGCAACGCAACATGCACTTCAGGGTGTGAGACAACTTCCATGGCCTGCACCTTCACCGGATGTGTCCCCCATTGAGCACGTGTGGGATTTTATGGGACAACGACTTATCCGGTCTTCACGACCAGTCACGACCATCCCCGATTTACGCGTCCAGATTGAGGATGTTTGAAACTCAATACCCCAAACTTACATCCAACATCTGTACGACAGTCTCCATGCCAGAAATGCACAGTGTGACGCAGCTCATGGCGGTTCAAACTCGTACTAACCATGTTACATGGAAATGTTATTTTTCAGTTACCAGCAAATACAGCTGTATTTTGCCATAATTTTTTTATCACGTTATCCTCTGTATTCCGTTAATATGCTGTATAAAGTTCGTTGGTATCAGACGTCTCCTTGGTGTTCTTTTTCAATTTCCGCCGGTGTATATTAGAAAAGAAATTAGCATCAAATTGGGCGAGGAACTGGTAGAAGCACAAGGCCTAGAAGGTTCAAAATGCCCATGTTGTGTTATCCTCAAGAGTGATGTATATAAATGACATAGCTGACAAACTCAGAGAGAGCCCTTGCAACGCGTAGAAATTCATTGGCGGACTAACAAATAAGTAGCCATTCACCGTTCACGATGAATTTTCCCGCACCGCGAAAAATTGGTGCGCAAGTCTTAAATTAAAAGCATTCTCGTTGCTTTCCAATTCTTAATTTTCACCATAATGCCTAACTGAAAGCTCATTACGCACTACATAAAAAATGACATCTATTAGTTCTCATTATTGCTTTTCTTATTAGAAATCCGTTTCCATACCAGTGGCAGTAAAAGAAATTGAACATGATGGGCCACGTGTGGGTCTCGAAGAAATGACAGATTGAGTGACGATTCTCAGCGATGAGTTTGATACAATAATCATTCACGGTAAACATTAATTTGCTATCAACAAATTGTTCCCGAATAATCCGGAACTGAATGGAAATAAATTAATCCATCAGAATGTTTATGATCAACTCTCCAAACACTAAAGAAAAGAAAGTATCAAACCACACTCACACAGTTAGAGAACAATGTCGTTTGTAGTAAATTGCCAAAATTTCGTGGGGCACCTGAAAGGCTCAATTCAGTACTGCCATGAACAAGATTTAGGGTCATAATATAATTTGGTATAAAATGTAAACCAAAAACGCTCAGCTTCAGTGACCACAGAACGTTTTGCGAACAATGCTGGTGATTATGAAATACAACTGTATCATTGACAAGGGCACGAAAAGTGAAAATTGAAATATCTGAAACCGAAAGATATGGGTAGTGTCTTCGATTTGTGAAACAAATGTTAATAATACAGTTAACAGATTGTGCGCAACGCTTTGGATTATGTAACGCATTAATCAAAGAAGTCGAAAAGTAAATCCCTACTTTACCAAAGATATTGCCAAATGTATCGATCTAGCGGCCACGCCCAATTCTCAGGAAAAGGGAATTTCTCCAACAGAAGCATTTGAAATATATTTTTAACTATTAATAGTCTCGAGGTTGTCACATGTATCTTTTTAATTCCACATGGCGGTATTACTTTCTGTTTCCACATGCTAGGTTTTCCGAGAGGTTGGCATAGTAAACGAACATTCTCTAAACTACGGAGCTAGATTCCTGCTGTTTCTGTTAATTTCTTCTTAGTTTTTAAATTTTAACTTCGCCCTCAACATAAACTGACATTTCCAGTTAAATTTCTTTCCTTCCAAAAATGGCGAGGAAAAGCATCATGAAATAAGCACTTATCACTGTTCTTCACAAACTTATCCTCTAATTTGATCAGCAGCACATACAATATTTGTGTGTCGTAGAAGGAACGCATTGACAACAATCCACTGATTCATGTTCCACTGCCAATGCTTGTTTTCATTTTCTTCTGGTGTATTTATAATTTCACTTATGGTTTCGAATTTATGTTACTGATCTCATTAATTGCACATGAAAATATCTGCAGGAAACAATATTATATAATATCGAAAGAAAGATGTAGAATGCTGTGTCAGCTTCGATTATTGGATGTAATGTCGTCAAACTGATTGATTGGGAACTTTCTCCACTGAATGCAGTTATTCCATTAATTATGAGGGGCTAATGTTCCCACATAAATTAATATGAGCATCTGCTCTACCGGAACAATCTTTTAGGTAAAACTGCATATTTTGTACAAAACCATATGTTTTAGGGTATTTTAAGTGTTGCGACATTCAAACAATTTTAACCAAACCTTTAACCCCTTCAGTTTTGAACTTATGCAGTAAAATCCCGATGTAGCGCAGTTGTCAGTTGTTTTCTTCATTCCCACGTTATAGTTTAACCGCCGTGCATTGGAAGGTGACCGTTTCACTAATACTATTTTTTTCCAGAAACATAATCTTCATCGTGTCATATTCCAAGCGCAGTATACTGCATTTGACCACGCTACATCGAGCTATAACCGCACGTTGGAAATTCAGATCTAATCCTCTAAAAATAGCCGAGCAATTACGCTCTTTATGTAAAAGAAACTGTAGAGACTTACGGAAAAAAGAAATTAAAATTTAATTTATACACAATTTTATTTGAAATAAATACCAAAATTCAAATTACAAAAGTAGATATCTTCCAATTAATGGCTACTTTGTTTGTCTGTAATAATTTCTTCACGTTTAATCAATTAAATTTAAAACATATTCCTGAGGCAAAACGTAGGGTCAAATTCTTGCTTTTCTTATTTCTCTCGCTTTAGTTTTTGTCCGATCCTTACACGTACTTTTTTTATATGTACACGAAGTTCCCTTCCTGAGATATAAACTACAATTCTTGCAGTCGACGTCCATGCAACTAAATATGTCAAATATCTTGTGAATATCTTAGAGCTTGAAAATGAAGCAACTAATAAACGAAATTACTGAACTTTCATGGAAAATTTATACCATGTTGTTTAGAGAAGGAATCTTATGAAATTTCAAAATTTGTCACTCATCCGAAAAAGCGGATGTAAAGTACACACCGCAGCTTGATCGATAGTAAAAAAAAATTTATAAAATTTTGGTTTTTGTCACTCATTATAAAGTACGGGAATAACGTACGATCGCAGGTTGGCAGAAATAATTATCAGAAAATTACAAAAAACGGTAATTCTGGTGTGAAAATGAGTAGGTACAATGAGAAAAAATCGATGATATCAACCGCAGAAATAGATTCTACGAAAAGGTTATAAGCACGACTTTACATTCAAAACGATGTTTCAAGCGGGCGGGGAAAGGCGTAAAATTTTCAAAACGTTCAATGCATTCTTCAAATTTATGAAAAAGTCAAATGAAATCGCAGTAATGTTAAGTGGATCACTATTGCAAGAAAATAGACATTTTCTTTCAATATTTAGCCGCATTATGCACGAAATACTTGGAGAGAATTAATGGCAATTTCCCCTTTTACCAACAGAGAGAACAATTCACTCAATTAATAAAGCTCACTGCGTAATAATACCCTGATCACAGAATGCTGTTCATCAGTGAAGCTGCCTTCATTATTAGTTATTGTCCTCGGAAATCAAATAAGCGATGCCTTAGCACTGAGAAAACATAGAAATTTAAAACAAAGCAAAATAGAAATATAGAAAATCGTTGTAGGAAACAATATCAAAAGGTAATACTTCAAAATGTGTATTAAGGTTACAAACGATAATGTTGCTAGTAAACTAATCAGCACATTTTATTATTGCGTAACATAACTGAAGTAGAGAAATATTATCTCCTAATATATGGATTCATCCTTTACAGACGGCTTTTGTCTGATACTCTGTTTCTTCACAACGTTGAAATGAAATAAACTCTCACTTCCGAACTTACCATTCACGTTTTGCCATTTTTTAAGGCGTTCCTTAGATACGAAAAGACTTTCGCCATCGCGCTTTTCCAGTCAGATCTTCATTCATCATAACAGATGGAAAATATAAGAATTCGAAGGAACTGTCTTCATTTCAAGATTCCTAAAATTCTTGTCATTTTCATATTGAGTCGGATATCCTGCGTTTCTTTATAATTTTAGACGCTTTAGCACATTGCTCAGTTGTAGTAAAAAATGAAGGAAAGCAAAGTCTCATATTTTAAGTTTGTTAGCTACAAATTTTAGTACAAGCCATGTGACTTTTAAAGAATTCGAATTTTCCTAAAATATCACAGTTTTTCTTTCAAGCAGTAACTTCAGTAAATTTACGCTTATGTATGTTCTGCTGTGCTATAACTAATATCGAAACTGTTATATGGAAAGATGGCAAATAATTGGATTTTCCATTTTAGGATGTCACACAATTTTTGAAAAAAAGAAATTGGCGTTTTGTTTTTAATGAAACACTCATTTTTCCGGATGTGCAAGTTTATATATGAACATGAGTTATCCTCAGTGATTTCAAAATATGCACACTTTAACAGTTATATTTTACTTTCAATTATACACTGCCGGAAAGTAAAAAAAGAACAGTAAGAAGGAGACGTCTGATACCAAAGAAATTTATACAGCATATTAACGGAATACAGAGGATAACGTGATCAAAACATTATGGCAAAATACAGCTGTATTTGCTGGTAAACTGAAAAATAACATTTCCATGTAACATGGTTAGTACGAGGTTGAACCGCCATGAAGTGCGTCACACTGTGCGATTCTGGCATGGAGTCTGTCGTACAGATGTTGGATGTAAGTTTGGAGTATTGAGTTCCAAGCATCCTCAACCTGGACACGTAAATCGGGAATGGTCGTGGCTGGCCGTGGAGTCCGGATAAGTCGTTGTTCCACAAAATAGTTTTCACTAAATTTCTTGAAAAGTATATTATTAAAATTAAATGCTCTAATGTAATTGACTTATATTGAGGATGTTTATCAGTTCTAATCGAAGTAACTTCATCCGTTGTAATTAGAGGTTACGGCAACTTGAAACAAATAATTCCAAATATTATTTGCAAACACAATCATCATTTAGTACCCACGTGGGAGATAAAAGAAATACAAAACCTTTTTCTTCTTGAACACGCTATTTATGGCGACATTTTGGGAAACACGTGTACGTTTACTGCCTGATTCTTCAACAAAACCTGTAGTCTAAGTAAATAGCACACATTCAGGGTTTCTAAAGTTACTAATTTTGTGTTAACACTGTTAGCTGAATGCTGTAATGCTAAGCATTCTATTTCTGTTAATCTTGTTCAGTTTTCATAATTTTAATTAAACAATGTCACCATTATCACGTTCTTGAACATCTTTATGATAATAGGTGTTTTCGTCTTTAGTTTTGGGTATGGTTTTGAATTTAATGATGCCTATATGAGGGTGATGTTGCTTTGTGTAGAGCTGCGCTTTGGTATTCAAAACGTGTTTGTGAAGTAATGCACATAATAAATGTAACTCTTATAAATTGCGCCTGGTCGAAATACAAATCAGATATGTTTACTTAGCAAAGACATCAACATGGCTTTTATTTAGCAAAACATTCAGAAGGAATTGTTAACCGTTCGAAATGGGAATTGCAATACAGTATACAGAGCGACGGACGTGGGTGTGTGTTTGTGTGTGTGTGTGCGTTCAGCGCGAAAAGTTCCCTGACAAAGAAAACAAAAATGGAAACGTAATGCCAGGTTATATTTTAAATCTACACATCCTGAGTTTGACAGAGACGTTCCACTTAATAATTATACCAGGAAAGCACTCAACAAAATTGACTAATCAGCTAACTACACAGAATTCAGATCACAACCTAATTTCTGATAATATTAAAAGCTGGGAATACGGTGCCTCATATATGTCCTCAATATTTTTCCTAAATATATAAGGACATTACATATACACAGGCAGAAAATGAAAAAAGAACACCAACAAGGAGACGTCTGATACCAACGAAATTTATACAGCATAATAACGGAATACAGAGGATAACGTGATCAATAAATTATGGCAAAATACAGCTGTATTTTCTGGTAAACTGAAAAATAACATTTCCATGTAACATGGTTAATACGAGGTTGAACCGCCATGAACTGCGTCACACTGTGCAATTCTGGTATGAAGTCTGTCGTACAGATGTTGAATGTAAGTTTGGGGTATTGGAGTTCCAAGCATCCTCAATCTGGACGCGTAAATCGGGGATAGTCGTGGCTGGCCGTGGAGACCGGATAAGTCGTTGTCCCATAAAATCCCACACGTGCTCAATGGGAGACAAATCCGGTGAACGTGCAGGCCATGGAAGTTGTCTCACACTCTGAAGTGCATGCTGCTTTGCACGTACCGTGCGTGAAAGTGCGTTATCTTATTGGAAATAACCACGATGGACTGACCTTACAAATGGCACAACAACGGGCTGAATTATGTTGTTGATGTAGGAGGTGCTGTTTAACGTACCCGGTACAAACACTAGTTGTGTACCGGAGTCATAGGTGATCACTCCCCACACCAGGAGACCAGGTGTAGGCCCTGTGTGACGCTGGCGGACGCAAGAAGGGTGGAGACGCTCCCCTGTGCGTCTGCGAACACGCATGCAGCCATCGGAGGCTCCCAAGCAGAATATGCTTTCATCGCTGAACACAACAGATAACCATTGCGTTCTCCACTGCAGACGTCGGCGACACCACTGCAGCCGTTGCTGACGGTGGGCTGGAATCAGAAGTACACATGCCAGAGGCACACGTGCACGTAGTCCTGCATCCAGTAGACGGTTGTGGATTGTTCGCACAGTCACCTCAGGTGCAACGGCAGCTCGGATTTGCGTCGCAGTGGATGTTCTGCTTGACAACACCGCTCTTCTTATGCGTCGATCTGTCCGTTCATCAGTCCGTCAGTGACTCCCTGTTCCACGTCTTCTCGTGTGGGAATGTTCCTTGGACCATCTACGCCACCGTCGTACCACCACCGATACTTCCCGTCCAATTCGCTGCGCAATACGACGATACGACCACACCGACCTCGCGGAATCCAACTAGACGACCTCGCTCAAAGTCCGATAACTGCTGAAATCGTACACTTCGTCCATGTCCAGTTATTGCAGCTTCTTCAGGGTTTTTGCACTTGTCCGGACGCCAACGACTGATTACATTCACTTCGCCGTACTCCTTAAATACCACCGTCGATAATTTGCATTATATGCCCTGCTGTGGCGTAAGCGCTCGCCGGTTGGTCCCGAAATTAACGTCACGCCTACGTCAACTCGATTCCATTGACATATGTAAATTTCATGATTCCTTCTTGGTGTTATTTTTTCCCTTTCCGCCAGTGTATTAAATGTGGCTAATGCAACTCACAGGCATTTTCTCTATATGCTGACGAATTGTTCAATAATGTAAAAAACAAAGCTATTATAATATATATTGTTCGCCAAAGGTCACCCAGCAGTCTGCTAAGGAACAGAATTTATATGTGTTTTCTGCATTTGTTTCAGTTCAATTTTAAAAATAAACAGTTATGAATGACTCATCTAGATTAGTAATATTTGCTAAAAATGTTTTAAAATTAATTAATAAAGAACTCATAAATTTAAATTCCCTCACTAAGCAGACATTTAAAGACGATAACATTATGTAACGAATTTTAGAGTGCTAAAAGTGAAGCAGATCGCTTTCTCTGAAATTCAGACAGTAAGTCCTCTTAAATGGCGCATTCCTTAAGGTTGTGCGGCCGCCGACGGAACCGATGTTGACGAAGTTAGTAAATTCACCGGACCTTTAGACTTGAAGGGAAAGTACGAAAACATGCAATGCTTTCTGTCTGTTGTACCTCGACCAAGGTCAAGATAGGAAGACCTCGCCAGCAGAGATTTATGATGTACAAAAAGAGCGTTGAGAACTCTGTAAAAAAATGTATTAAGTTTTTGCGAAACTCTCCTAAACTTCAGGCCTCTCGTTTTGGTGAGGAGATGGGGCGCCGAGAAAGAAAAATCCCCAAAAAAACCGTCTATGCGAGAAAAGATTGCTCTGTTGCCAGCCGTGTAACTGCCATCCCCGCTCATAGAAAGTGAGAACCTCCCAGCCTGTGTCATTCGAAAAAATTGTTCTGCGGACGCTGTAGATTATTACTGTGATGATTCTTTGGATTATTATGCTGTATTTATTTTTCCTACTCTTGGATAATACCCGCATTTCACCCAGTCTTATTGATGTAAGTAAGATATTCACTTATTCCAATTCCTAGACAGGAAAAGCTTTGAATAAATAGCAGTACAGAGAAATCGCTTCCTACTAGCTTCGTAAACTAACGCTGTAAATACAATTTTCATTTCTTTTCTGTAAATACAATTTTCATTCCTTTTCTGTAAATACAATTTTCATTCCTTTTCTGCATGCTGCGGTGACTGAAATAAAAGTCGATTCTGTTATCCAGAAATTCGTTCTTCTCTCCGATAAACAAGAGTTTCAGCAGTTCGGACGGTTCCACACAGTACGTAGCTTATCCATTCAGGAATCATCATCATCATCATCATTGTCAACCATTATCAATCCACTGCTGAACAAAGTTCCCCCAAGATTCTTCCACAGCGGTCTGTCTTGGGCCAGTCTCTTCCATGTTACTCCCGCAGAATTTCGAATTCCATCCACCCATCTCCCATGTGGTCTTCTGGGTCTTTTCCTGTCCCTTGGAATCCAGTATAAGATTTCAGCTGTCCATCGATGGTGTGTCCTTCTGGTAATATGTCCAGCCCATTGTCATTTCATAGATTTTACTCTGGTCATGATGTTATCCGCTCTTTTCATTTTTCTGATCCACGTGTTCCTCTTTTTATTTCTACTGGTTACAGCAAGCAAGCATCTCTCCATGATTCTTTAAGTTGTCTGCAGTCTTTGTATGTCTCTTTTAGTTAAGGTCCACATCTCTGCACCATATGTAAGCACTGGAAGGATGCACGTATCCGACACTTTTCTTTTAAAGCATAATGTTATACTGCTCTTGAAAATTATACTGTTTCTTTCAAACGCTCTCCAGGCAAGTTTTATACTCCGATTAATTTCTTCAGCAATGTCACCCTCACTTGATATCTGCTGTACAAGATAAATGTAGGTATTGCGTATCTCCAGTTTTTCCCCATCAATCGATAAATCTTCATTTCTTTTAAAAGCATTGTACATCACTTTTGTCTTCTGAAAGTTCATTTTTAATCCCACTTCTTTTCTCTTGTCAGCCAGTTCTTGGATCATACCTGCAGCTCTGATGGGTTAGTTGCAAAAAATGGCTACGTCATCAGGAGAAAGGAAGGTGATTTAGATATTTTCCATTAATCTTTATCCCTTTGTTTTCGCAGTTCAGTGACTGAAAGACATTTTTCAATGTGCATTAAAGCGTTTGGGAGATATAGTGTCCCCTTTTATCACTCCCTTTCCAATTTTTATGTACGTTGTATTTTTAAATAGCCGAATCTTTGCACTTCCATTTTCATAGATATTATGAATAATATTAATGTATGCATCTTCAATGCCGCAGGATTTCAGAGCCACTGTAACTGCTGATGGTTTCACCGAATCAAAGGCCTTTTCATAATCGATAAAAGCCATGCACAATTAATGTTCCTATTCCCTCGCTCTTTCAATTAGTTCTCCCAGTACGTGGATATGATCTATAGTGCTGTAGCCACTCCTGAATCCAGCTTGTCCTCTCGGTTGAGCCATGTCCAGTGATACCTTCATGCGGTATGAAAGAACTTTAGTGAAAATTTTATAAACCACTGATAGGAGGCTGATAGGTCTGTAGTTCATGGATCCTCAATGTCACCTGTTTTATGTAGCAGGATCATTGTAGTATTGTTCTAATCCTCAGGAATCTTCCTTTTATTAAGGCATCGAGTGAAAACTTAGGAGAGTAATGTTTCAATTTCTCACTTGCTTCTTGTATGATATCTACTGTAATTCCATCTTCTCCTGGAGCTTTTCCCCATTTCATGTTCTTGATTGCTAACTTCGGCTGGGAGGACTGGAATAATTCTCATGCCTTTTGTAATGTCTGGAGTACATGTATCATCCTTTTCATATAGTTTTGAGTAGAAATATTTCACTCTTGTCAAAATTTCCCCCCTATTTCTTGTTGCAGAACCATGCTCTTTTCTCTGAGCCATAATCTGTTTTCTTCCCTTACTCAGATGCCTCTTTGCTCTCTTCAGGCTTTGGTTGTTTTCAATTGCTTTCCTCACTAGTTCACAGTTGAATTTCCTTATATCTTTAGTGACACATTTTTGTCCCATCTTGCGTAGCTCTACATATTCAACTTTGGAAGTCACATCTTCTTTAGTTGTTTTCATCTCTCTTCTTTTGTGCATCAGAATTTTGGGGTTTCCTGATAATTTGTTCGTATGCAACTTGTTCTTAGCACCAGCTACTTTTGTTGCTGTTTCCATAAGAGCTTTTGTTAGTTTTCTGTTAATTTCAGAGATGTTCACTTCTTCCGACGTTAGACCTTGTAGAGAAGATAATTGGTTCCTCAGTTCGAATTTGAAGGTATTATGATGTGTTTTAAGGTTGGTTGTGTCAATGCACTTTGTTTGTTTTTGAGCTTGCCACGCTCGAGTTTAGCATTGAGGTGCATCTTACATTTAACCATTCTATGGTAAGATGTAAGATGCACCTCAATCCATTTTCTTTGCGGCTTTTTCTTGAAAAAGGAGTTCATGATGAAAAACCCTTCCACCTCTGCACACTCTACGAGAGTATTTCTACGCTGGTTTCTCTTGCCGTGACCGAATTTACCTACTGAAGTTTCATTCTGTTCCCGTTACCCTATTTTTTCATTAAAATCTCCCATAATTATCTTCAAGTGCTGCTTGTCTTTATTATTTAGGAGACGAATTTCCTCATAAAATTCTTTAATTTCTTCTTAAGGAGGACTTGTAGTGGGTGCATGAGCTTGAATAATCAGAGCCTGGTATCTTATCGAGAGTTGCATAACAAGTCGTGCAGCTCCATCAGAGCAACTTTCATCTTGTACAATTTTATCCTTCAGTTTCTTGTTTATTGTAAATCCAACACCACTAGTCCTAGCAGAATAAGTCCCACAATAATAGAAGAGATTTCCACTTTTCAGTTCAATGAGATCTTCTCCTTTTCTCCTTACCTCACTTAGCCCGACGGTGTCCTACTTGATCCTTTGTAGTTAATCTTACAATTCAATAAGCCTTGAATCAGAAGATAGGGTGCGTCCATTATACGTAGCCAAGGTCAACATCAGATGGCAGCCTAGTACGATTCTCTGGTGATTCTTAGCACCCTCTGCCTTCATGTCGCACTGGCCGCTGCCTTGGCCAGGTACATTCCAGCTGCCAGAGACTGAGGGCCAAGATATAAGTTGTGGAGTCATTTTGGAGAGGTTTGGCCGTAACTCACAACGGTGAACTAGCGGGTTGGTGAATGTGGGATAGTAGTTCCTCTAATTACGATGGTATAGTTATACCGCTTTTTGGTGGTCGTCAGGTCCTCAATAGTGGGAACAGGGTGCACCACGAGAAGGCGGGGTTGACATTTGCCAAGAACACGATGTAGTATATTGCTCATCACCTGACCTTACATTCCCTTTCAGGAATAAACCTAACTAAATATTCAGCATGAATTAAATTTAGTAACCATTGTTTTATACTCAAATTCAGGCATTAGAATTGAAATTCATAGGATTTAGTGTCTATGTCTGCAACCACTACGAAATGCATCTCTTTCCGTCAGTAATTACATCAGGAAATAATATATGAAATGGGATATCTCATAGGTGTTTAAAAACTATACTTTTGTCAAATTTTCTTGAAACGGCCTTTTTTAGGTCGTGATCATGCCGGATCTTTTATAATCACGGACAATGAAATTTAGGCACCTAGAAGAAAACATTAGAGAGAGCTTAACTACTACTAGGTGATTACGGCGCTACATGTGACTGCTACTCAAAAGTAACAGTGATTTTTAACCTTGATTAGAATCACAGTTTAGGACATGTTCCTTCACTTCTGCGTACGCGGAAAGTAACTAATTGTAGAAGAACGGTGGGAGTGTGTGTGTGTCACGGTCATATGTAGCGGATCGTGAATAATATGTTTTAAACTTTTATACCTAATTCTGCGCTTATCCTGATATTTTGGTGTAGTTTTTACGCCTTTTTCAGTTGAATTATGTGTAATTTTTTTATATGTTTTTTGCGGTTAGTTAAATTTTGAATTCAGATTATCGAAAATACAGTGGAAAATACAGACAGCATTTTTTTACAGCCTTGATGTGGATGAAGCTACTAAAACTTTACTAAGTAACGTTCAAAATTCACTATTTTCTCCGAATTAACAAAAACTTGCACCTTACTGACTGAGAGAACGACGTAACGGTGAGCTCAAAAACAACGCTTTTAAAAAATTCCAAAGAGCAGGCAGCTGCTCAATCGCAACAGAAGATAACGAGTAAAACCGCTAACAGATGCGTAAGCAGAATTCACTTAGTAACGGTTAAAATGGAGCTGTGAAGAATCACGAGGAGCATGATGGGTAGAAATGACAGAGTGAGAAACGTTTATTGGACGATCACTGTTACACACGGTTTTCAGCAGCAGGCGCTCCCTGTAATTTTACGATATTGCTCATCTCTAGAAAACATGCTACAAACGCAGTGCTCTGCAAATAGCTAGAGAGCGTACTGGCTCGCAAATTATCCACGTTTGGTTGAAGTGCGCATGACCACACACACTGTGGTGCCGCAGCAAGCACAAAGCGGCAGTCTTATATACCGGCATGTAGTCGACGCCCCATAAAAGCGAACAGCACCGGCTGACGCAAACAAAGATACAGAGGGACAATAGGGCTGGGTAGACGCCAGACACATCGATTTATACAACTTACAAGCATTGAAAGAGGCCTGATCATCGGGCTGAAAACCGCAGGTTGGTCGGCGGGACATAAAGCCCGTCACTTTGATCGTTCTTACCATCCCGTTCGACTGTGATGTAAGCAGTAAAACAGTGACGGCACTGAAACTTGGCCGAGCGGCTCCGAACAAACCAGGAGGAACACCGGTAGAGAGGATCGACGGATCGTGCGCGAGGAACGAACGAATCACACTGAGACCCGTTCTACTATACAGGTAGGTGTAGCGCTCCTGTTTGCGCAAGAAATACTTGGTGACGCCAAGAGGAACCGAATCTGCGATTCCAGCCCCTCTCACGTGTGCTGCCATTAACAACAGAGCATCGTCGGCTCCATTTTCAGTGGTGCCAGAAAATAGGGACTTGGAACGCCCCAGACTGACGACGTGTGGTGTTTAGCGATGAATGTCGCTTCATCCCAGCCTCGCTATGGATCACCACATCTCTCCCACTGCAGTCTTTACAAGTCGCGTGTCTCACATTGTTCCAGATCAACCAGGGGCAGGGGTCTAATTTCCTGCAAAGTATACATGGCCTTCACCATAAAACTGATACCATCGGTTTGTACTGTGGAGACCATGCAGAGAGGATTGAATGCCTTAGGATGTTTGCGCCAAGTGCATAAGCAATAATCCATGTAAACAAATAAAAAATTCGATATGTTAGACCACCACATTTATTTGGATTCATCGAACGTCCAACTTGCATGATCTTTGCATCACCCGAGCATTTTCTGTCGCTGAACTATGGTTGCGAAAGAATGTCGTTTAGGTATTCTGCTGTTATAGCCCTTATGAGAGAGTTTGTGACCGATGGTCATGATAGATGCTGCTCCGGGTTGACCTCTGCTGTATTGGGTAGCCAACTATTGAACAGTGCTGCGTATGATTGGCATGTACAAGTCCTCGGATTCGGCGGTAACATCTCGCATCAACCTTTCGCTGTTCCTGTGCAGTTTCAACTCCAGGTCGTTGTTTGACAATTTTTACACCAATACTGAGACTGTTTAATTATGGAGGTTCGCGCACATACACCAGTGCGAAGATACCTACTGAGAAATCGAGGTTCCTTTACCAAGTTTCTTCAATCTGCCCTTTCTCAAAATCTGATAAATTCTTCCATTTACCCAACTGCATCACTTATATCTTTACTACCTACTGCTTGTCTCATACCTTACATATGCTATGTCGGTCAAATAATATCTACTTCTCGAAAATCATGTTGTCCATGGTCCGAATCCAGTTTTGATAGGGGTGACCAAAATTCAGTAAATACTCGATGTGAAAGTGCATGTACGTATGTATCTTTCATTATTGTGGTAAATAGAAACCAAAAAAATTTTCTGCGAGGATTCTAAATACACTGTCTTCTGCTATTCATGAGTTAGCGTTATGCTCAAAAAGCTACAACATGCTTCGTCTTAACAACTGCTGGAAGAGGTAAAGGGTAAATAGGATATCCACAAATAAACCGACGAGGCTAATGCCCTGTTTGAAAACTATCGAAGACAAACGGAAAATCTTCAGGACAGATAGGATGTCAATAAACATGGTGCTTCCCATCGAAGGTCAGAATATTTAATGGACAGAAAACAACGTTTACTGGAGGAAAATAAATTTTAAAAATCCCCCTGACGAGTTGAAATAAAATTGAATGGTTAGAAAGCAGCTTCATTTCATTTCTTAAGTTAGGTTCATCAAATTTCCTTGATCTTTGTTGATTTTCTATTTTCCTCTTTCTGTGTTGCCAAGAATATATTTCTGGAACCGGCCATCGGAAATAAACACAGGCACCGTGCCCGCTAAAAAATTTCGAAACATCTTTTATCTGGTGATTCACATTTTAAACTCGCAAAACAATAACATACTATAGCTCAGATTAAAATTCCTATGGATAATTAATCTCCGCACCATAAATATCAATAAATGATTCAAATAACCAAAAATACTTGTGAGATCTTAATGAAATGTTTTTTCGAGTAAAATACTGAAACATGTTAAAGATAGAAGTGTATTTAAGAATAGCCAAAATTTAATGGCAACTGCACAGAAATTATAGTTGTCAAATGTAACAATCGTTCACCAAATAAAATACCTCCGAATTTTTTGATTTTTCGGAAACAAAAAAATCACCTTCATATAAATGTGCATCTAAAATTCACATATGCACGTTGGCCAGAAGGTACTTTACCAATTGAATGGGCTCAAGGGATGGCTGTAACGGATAGACGGAACGGAAATGCAGAATAAAGATGCTGCGCAGTATTGTCTTACAATACGTAAACGAAATATCTTGCATGCTGTCGTGTTTATTTTTCACTTCTTGTTCTATTCATACGTTGTATTTGAACCCCTTTTACGTGGTCATTACTTCATAGATATTCTTCAGAATGGCATTCTGCTGTAAAATACTGTTACTCACGTTATGTTTAACTTGACCTGTTAATGCCCAGTCTACACGTATTCAAATATATGATAACATTTCATGCTCTTTCGTTTCACATTTTAAATAGTTCAAGTTTATATAGAACATTTGCCACATAATATGAAAAAGTGTTTGTACTATTATAATCATGAGTTCCAGATGATATACCTTCACCAATTATGTAAGCGTTTCTGCGAAATGTTGTATTTGTAACAGTGTTTGTTGGTTTTGAACGAGGAGGAAATGTTTTAATTTTCCTGACATCAGGAAAGCATTTTTGCAGAAATATCCGATTACAACCTTGCAATGTATCTACACTGCACAATTATCAGTCCAATGCTTGTTGTGGACTATTACAGTTCAAGGTGTTCTTCACAGAAAATCCGGAATTAAACATCGGAAAGCACATGTGTCTGCGTATTCTAAATAATAATGATCAACACTATCATAGCCTTTGTACAAATTTCACAACCTAGTTTTTGTAGTACGAAATTACTTGACATATCAATAGGTTGACTGCAGCTATTCTTCAAAGGAAACAAAAGAGTTTCAAAAGAGAAAGTTTAGAAAGGCCAGAGTTCGGACTCGGTAAAACTCTCTTGATAAAAGTGATCCATTTTGGAATAGTTACAGATTAGACACCGTGACCTGTCTTAAAAAAACCGCACCCACGATACGTTTGGTGCCGTAATTGCTGTTGGATACGATTTGCATGAACATGCTCTCAGACACCTTTGCACTGGCCTTTGGAACTATATTTAACATAATTCCATAAGTTTAACAGCAAATCTTAGTATAATTTTATTTTACAAGACCAAGCTTTTCAGTCATCACCTTTAGTTATCTGATCAAGGCAGTAACAGTTTGTGGGCCATTCATTTATACACTTTGATAACCATCACATGCACCGTAGTTTACCCGCAGTTGCTCCGATTTTTGTAAAGAAACAGGTGTCATAATATTTGGCTCTTCGTTGTATATCAGTAGTGGTCAACCTGGTCCCTATCGCCCACTAGTGGTAAATTCAAGCTTTCATGTTGAGCGTTGGGGGGATTTATCCATTGTTACAAGTTTTGTTCTTCCACAATATAACGAATCCATTGCTAACAACTTCGCTAGTTTGACTTTTTAAAATATGCTTTGCAATTTACGTTTGAATTCCGTCTCTAAACTGTGAATATAAATAATAATTAAAACAAGGTAATCCGGAAATACAGAGTGTTCAGGATAACACAAAACACGTTCTATTAATGATGTAGATCACGTACAAAATAATATAAGGAGAAATTAAATGTAAAAAAACTTTTCCATCTTCCTGCAGAGAAGCTTATCTGTAGAACAACACAACGCTAAAGGTCGACGACACAAACACCTCTGTGAAAGCACTTAAAAGTAACACATAGTAATTCCTGTGTGATTTTTATCGCTACAGAAAAGCAACATAAAAGTGTTTTACCTGTGTCAAAGTAGTATACGTGTGTAAAAATTACTGGAGTAATAAAGTAAAAAATAAAAAAAGCCTGCGTTATATCCAAATATGTGAAAAATAACATTTAATTTATTGATACCTTTCGCTACCTCACATCTTGCAGAATCAGGCTTTAGTGCTGTTTCTCACATTATCACCAAACACAGGAACCGTCTGAATATCACCGAAAGAGGAGACCATCGTTTGTTCCTTACGAAAATCGAAACAGATATCAAATATTTAGTATCGCAACATCAACCCCAAGGATTTGATTAATCATTAATCAAAGGTAATTTCAATAAGATTTATTGTTTTAACATTTAACTTTCATTTGCTTCAATTAAAGCAGCTGCCGCACTAGTAGGCTCAGTATAAATGAAGATGCAGAAATTCATTAAATTGAAATTATCCATGTACAAACATATATGAAGTATAAATAAGAAGACAAATTTAAGTATTTGTTTTTTTAATACCCTCCCCTTTAAAAATTACTTCGCAGTTGCTCTAAATTGAGTTACTGCGGCACTGAGTATGGGCGGTAAGGAAATTTTACCATCAGCAAAGATACAAAAGTGGGCAGTAACTATTAAAAGGTTGACGACCCCTGGCGTATATGCTAATGTAGTTTCGTTAGGTGATGACGATTTTTGTGAGCTTAAATCATATTATTTTCCAAAACACTCTTATGGCATACACATGGTTCTGGTTCACAAACACTGATAACGCGAAGTGAAGATTTAGAACGTTTGAAATGTTTGGATTATGTTAAATGTTCTGATGTAATAAGAATTCCTTATCCTTTTATTGGGAATTACGTGGGAACATATAAACTGATTTAGGTTTAAGCCGGCCCTTAACTAAAAATTACTCAAATATATAAGGAAAAAGATGCTAGTTAGTGCTTATATGTAAAGCATGTTTTGTATAAAAAACTGAACAGAAGTGTAGTTTTTTCAAAGTAAACATAAAAATGCTAAATTTAAAATTCATAAATATGTTTAAAATATGCACCAGTTTTGTAGGACTTCATTAGCCAAAAAAATTGGTCCTGTGCGTCAGTGCGCATTTTCATAAAACTTTCAACTATCAGTGTATATGAAACAGATATAGCATTACAAATAATGAAAATTATATTGCTTTAGGACTGAAATGTTAATCATTTTGTATTGCACTACTATTTTCTGTATTTTCATTCCCTCGTTTCTATTATAGAAAAAAATGGGTGCAATTCAATTACATTATCATTTACAATGGTGGTATGGAATTGCTCAAATGCTCTGACCGATACTAAATTCGAAGAGTAGTTAAAAATAATGACACAATAAACAAAACAGACCGAAGATATTTCGCTTATCACAGTACTTCTTTGCTAAAAGGTTATTTCAGTTGGAGTTATGTACATTCACATTCATAGAAAAGCAGAACACATACAAAGAGTACACCTACGGCTACGATATTTTGCAGGACTAAGGGCTGCGCCTCTAGGCTCGCTACGATCCTTTCCAGAGTAGCGCTTAGGCCCTGCAGCCCGACCTCCAAGTATATCACATGAAACAAAAACTGGAAAATTCACATAAATTTCAATTTTTATTGCATGTCTAAGCAAATAAGGCTTGTTATTCCGAAATTTCAGAGCTTTTTTTAACTGTCGTTAATTTTTTGGAAGGTCGGACTTTGTCGTTTGAACTTATGGCACTTACTAAATTTACCAAGAAAACGAAAAGCGGTCCAAAAAGCATTTCCGTAAACCTTAAACCGTTATGCTAAACCCTTAAAGTGGACGTCAAGTTATTTTGCTTCCTATACTTCCAATGGAAAAACTTTTGTACACATTTCCTTCATATTTATTGTGATCCCAAGAATGAAAATTTTGAATATCGATTAAAATGACTTCATATTATAACTTGGAATACTTAATATTTTCTAAAACATAACCATAATTATATAAAAAATCAATAACTTTTCCTTTGGTGGTGTTGAAACCAGAAAAAAGATGGCGCGACCTGTACTTTGATGACGTCAGTAGACAAACAAATGTTGCATTACATAAATATGGTTATGTTTTAGAAATTTTTAAGTATTCTAAGTTATAAAATGAAGCTATTTTAATCGATATTCAAATTTTCATCCTTGGGAAAGCAACAATTATCCAAAGAAAACGTGGCGCCACCTGTTCTTTGATGACGTCAGTAGACAAACAAAAGTTGGATTGCATAATTATTTTCATGTTTTAGAAGATATCAAGTATTCCAAGTTATAAAATGAATTTCATTAAATCGATGTTCAAATTTTCATCCTTGGGAGCGCATTAATGGTCCAGAAAAAGATGGTGCGACCTGTACCTTTATGACGTCAGTAGACAAACAAATGTTGGATTGCATAATTATAGTTATGCATTAGAAAATATTAAGTATTATAAGTTATAAAATGAAGCTATTTTAATCGATGTTCAAGTTTTCATCCTTGGGAACGCATTAATTGTGAAGAAAATGTGTACAGAAGTTTCTCCATTGGAAGTATGGGAAACAAAATTACTTGACGTCCACCTTAAACAACTGAGATAGTTTACCAAAAAAGCATATGCATAACAAATTATCTGCGTCACCATGGCAGCAGGTCACGAGACCAGAACGTTCCTCTGTGGTTATCGTGAAGACAGACAAGCCGTTCGTTTCTTTCCTTTGCGTCTTTAAAAAATGCTTAAAAATCAGAAAATGACTTTTTCTTTTTTTTTTTTGGAAACAAGGGACGATAGTTGTAAGTTTATGCTGTAAAAATTGCAATGCGTTATAATTTATAGTTTGCCATATATCCGTTTTTTTAAATAGATCCTTTCGAGAAAAAGAGAATTTTGTAAAATTTAGAAATTTAATTTCTCAGAAACTAAATCGAAATTCAAGCAAGAAAGATGAGACCGAATCTTCAGGTGCAATAAGCACGTCTTTGATTCCGTTCTGACGCAAATTAAATTTATCAAAACTATTCAAAATTCAATGGAACCAGTATGTAAAACAATAGTATCTGACGTAAGAAAGAATTTTCTCAATCGATTTTTAATCCCTGAGATATTGCTGTAAAAGGAATCGTGAGTTTACGCCCTCTGGTTGCAGACTTGTGCGTTAAGAAAAACATTAATGGATATGAAAAACATTCGCACTGGAAACGCTCTAAAACCCAGATATCATTTTTCAAATCGGACTCCTAGAAGTAGAGATATTGTAAAAAATAAGACTTACTTCTACGCCACTTGGCGTAGAAACCACGCATTATTTTAAAAGAAGAAAATGTTTCTTAAAGGTTTGTCGACATAAGAAGTATCGGTCTACAAACGACTTTTTTCAATCGATAATTTAGAAGCTCATATTTTGCTGCAAATACATCAGAAGTGGAAATTAAGATTTACTCGTTCTGGTGGTCAAACCATTTTTTTTTACAAAAATTAGAAATTATGTGCAAACGATTTCCCACCAGGAGCTGTATCCGGTGCAGAAAGAATTTTTCAAATCGGAGATTTAGAAGCAGAGATATTGGTGGAAAGGCAATTTACCTGTAGCCCCATAACAGAAAGTCTATGAATTACTAGAAAAACATGTCACGCTGTAAACACTATCCAAAAAAGAAGGAATGTTTTTAATCGGACACCTAGAAGTAGAGATATTGACACAAATGAGATATGCATCTATGCCCCCTGGCGGAGAAACTGTGGAATATTTTAAGAGAAAATATTCCAAAAAGGTTTATCGATGTGAATGGCATCAGTCCACGAAAGAAGTTTTTCAATCGATATTTTAAAAGCTACGATTTTATGGCAAATACTTCAGAAGCAATAATTAACACTTACGCCCCTCGGTGGCCAAAGTATTCTTTACCAAAATTTGAAATTATATGCAAAGGTTTTTACATTAGGTGTTGTATCCGCTGAAAAAGAAAATCCAAATCGGAGTTTTAGAAGAAGAATTATCTGCAAAAATGTAATTTACTTTTCAGGCCCCTAGCGGAAAATCAATTCGTAATTTGAAAAAGTAACGAAAGAAAAATATTTTTTTCAATCAGATGTTTAGAAGCAAATATGTGGAATAAAACATATTTTTGAATTCGATATCATTGGCATTTACGCCCTCTAGCAGCGAAATTGTACATCGTAATAAAAAATGAATTGAAAGGTCATCGTTCGCGTATTTCAACCTTCCCAATGCAAAAATAATTTTTCAAATTGGGCTAATAGTTGCAGATATATCGTGGGTACAGACGGACAGACGGACGGTCGGACTAGCGGACGGACTGACGGACGAACGGACAAGCCGATAACATAAGCACGATCTTTTGTTTTTTTCAAAAGACGTGCTAAAAAAGTGTTACGAGGTGCAAATATTCGGTCATGTCACTACATGCCTACAAAGTTTCGTGGTCCTGTTGCTGTTAGTGTGTCCGGAACGCGACCTGATAGCACTTTTCTGCTTACGTTAAATTTGAAATACAATAGTTCTTGAAGCTTCGCTAGAAATGAGAAACGGTTTATTTCAGCGTTTTCTCCAAACAATTCTCTACAAACGATGTAAATTTCATATTTTTGTGTTCAATGCGAGCTAGGAAAGCAAGAGTGTCGCGAAATTTCTAAAACAGCGGAAGCAGCAGCGGCGGCATTTACCTTTTTTAGAATAGAGAGATATGCTAATGAGGCAATATCCTAGAAACGATAAGCATTTGGCGTCATAGATGCATGCCTACCGCATTTCATAAAATCAGAAAGAGCAACGTAACAGACTGGAAACTCAGGTCTTTTATGTTTTTAAGCCCTGCGTTGATCGATTGGAATGCAAGTTCTTCCTCAATAATTAATAAGTATGCCTCTTTGTCGTGTAAGGCAATCGTACATTCACATCAGCCAGTTTGACAGAGGTTATTTTCTCGGTATGAGATACTGCAGTGCTGAGTCCGAGAGATTCCGGGTCGTGTGGTGTGCAGTGTGTTAGCCGAAGCAAACGTGTGCAGGGAATGGTACACAGAAAGGCAGTAGGACATAAAGAGAAGTTTCTGGACATTGTACAGAGGAGATACGCGGATGGCGTAGTGGTTAGTAATTCAGACTATCGATGCAAGGTCCCCAGGTTCAAGCCTGAGCTGATCTTTCGGAGATGGTGTGATTTACTAACAGTCGCTGAATATCCGCCGTCACTTAACGCCGAGCACGTTAACTGACGGCCCCCAGGCTGGACCCACTGGTTAAATGGGTATCTTTTCCTATGTCCCACCTGAACTTCTCTTACCCATCTATGTGCAATATCGTACTTGTACGGTGGCGCCTTCTACTGTACTCTAATCTCACTACAAACTGTTCTGTCAAAGTCGCTAGATTTGCTCTCATTCCTTCCGTTTCTGTGTCCTGCCCTAAGGCGATCTCGCTGTAGGTGGCTGGGACCTAAACTCTACTCACTGTGAACGGAAGTCCTACAAGAAAATGACAAAAACTTGACTGCGTTATTATAACATTGTACAGAGGAAACGCTGAGGGTCAACTGTCATCTTATTAGGATGTCTTTGGCTGACCGTTCTGCGTTAGAAACGGTGTTGGCCCAGCAGTTGCATAATGTGACGCATTATCCCAAGTCATATGTAACAGTACGTCTCTGGTCATTACCGTTGAGATTTCAAGATCGTC
This sequence comes from Macrothele yani, assembly GCA_039090855.1. Lineage (NCBI taxonomy): Eukaryota > Metazoa > Arthropoda > Arachnida > Araneae > Macrothelidae > Macrothele > Macrothele yani. Next base: position 61,974,893 of record CM077034.1, read on the forward strand.
TTCACGTCTTAAGGCTACTTTGGATAACAAAGCGACTGACCTCCACGCGGCAGTGGTGAATTAAATAAAGAGAGTAGACTGACGAAAGGCAAAATATCGTCTTCTCCAACGAAACGCGCTTCTGTGTAGGAGAAAATGACAGCCTCATCTATGTCATTCTACGACAGGAAGAGAGGCGTTGAAAGTAGAGCATACCAACCAGTCATACCGAACCGAAACGTGGCATTACGGACTGGGCTACTGTCAGGTACGATATCAGATCCCCTCTCGTGGTGGTCCGTACCACCGTTACGTTAGTGACATTCTACGGTGGGTCGCCCTTCCTTACCAGCAGGACGTGCCCGGGGCAAAATTTCACTAGGACAATATCACACCACATGTTGCACAAAGAACACGTGCGTTATTTCGAAGTAACAACCTTCAAAGTTCGTTGTTGACGTTTAAAGCCCGGGTTACATTTACCCATTGAAAATCTCTGGCAGATGCATAAAAGACAGGTGTAGCGGTACCACCGTCCGCCAGTAACGTTTGATTAGCTTTGGACGCTGTTAAATATAGACTGGATGGTTCTTCCGCATGACAGGATTCAGATATTAATTGATTAAATGCCTCAGCGCATACACTAAGTGATGCGAGCCATTGGTGGCCACGCCTATTAGTAGCTACATCGATGCACATTTCGCGTATGCCACTTAGATTTTAATCACAATTGTTCTAAATTGCCAAATATGTATATCCTGTAAAACAAATTTCTTAGCTCCAATCATTTCAGATGTTCGATTTTCTTTGAACATAAGTGTGATTCTTCAGTAGAGTAGATGCAGTTTATACAGAGGCTTTACGTATATATGCAATATTTTTTCTGTTTTCTGAAAAAAAATATGAGGTAGAAATTTCTCAATTAGACACTCTATATACCATCCTGCAAAAAAACAGTAAAACTTTCATAAAGAACCTTGATCCCAGAGTAAGTATGCGTCCTCAGAGTAAGTACAGTATAATGTGTTTAAACATCCACACTACATTAAAAAAATAATCTTCCATCATTCGAGATTCGATTCCAGATTACTACAAGACTATAACTTACGTTTTTGAAAAAAAATTATTACTGTGCCACACACGAAGTAAACTCTTCAACCGCTTGACAGAACAGAAACGTGCTGTAAGGGATCAAAATATCATAAAATCGGCTCTAGTGAAACATTCAGCCAACACAAACATGTAAGAGAGCAATGTGAATTAAATTTTCCTTCCTTCCTTATCTCAACGAAAGTAAGCCGTTGGAGATATTCATCAGAAAAAATCTGGCTTTAAACAGAGGTTTGGGCTCAACTGGAAAGATTCCGAATCTTTGAGAACCTATTCTTGGTAAATTAACACGCCTGATTGAAATTGCGTAGTTACCAGTACAAATATAGGAGTGTTCAAGACCTTTTAAAACTTAGAATGGGAAGGACAGGTACAAAACCCTGTTCCTTCTGCTTATGATAAGAAAATGATTTGAATAAATAACCACAAGGAAATGAAGAGCTGACAAGGAAACAAAACAAATACAAAATTTCCACTTCCCGAAAAATATTAAAATATGTTCAAATATTGTATTGCCTAATTAAGCAGAAAAATTGCTATTATGTGTCAGGGCACGTTTCCACAAAACCTTCAGTTCTCAAAGTTGGGGAAACAAATTTATCGCTTCGCATAATGAAAATTAATTGGCCTTATTATTAAAACATCAATCATTTTTCTCCTGCGGCATTATACACTGGCGGAAAGGGAAAAAAAGAACACCAAGAAGGAGACGTCTGTTATCAGCGAAATTTATACAGCATAATAACGGAATCCAGAGGATAAGGTGATCAAAACATTACGGCAAAATGCAGCTGTATTTGCTGGTAAACTGAAAAATAACATTTCCACGTGACATCGTTAGTACGAGGTTGAACCGCCATGAACTGCCTCACACTGTGCAATTCTGGCATGGTGTCTGTCGTACAGATGTTGGATGTAAGTTTGGGGTGTTGAGTTCCAAGCATCCTCAACCTGGACGCGTAAATCGGGGATGGTCGCGGCTGGCCGTGGAGACCGGATAAATCGTTGTTCCATAAAATCCCACACGTGCTCAATGGGGGACAAATCCGGTGAACTTGCAGGCCATGGAAGTTGTCTCACACCCTGAAGTGCATGTTGCGTTGCACGTGCCGTGTGTGGGCGTGCATCGTTATCTTGCTGGAAAACACCACGATGTACCGACCTTACAAATGGCACAACAACGGGCTGAATGATGTTGTTGATATCGGAGGTGCTGTTTAACGTACCCGGTACAAACACTAGTTGTGTACGGGAGTTATAGCTGATCGCTCCCCACACCAGGAGACCGGGTGTAGGCCCTGTGTGTCGCTGGCGGATGCAAGAAGGGTGGAGACGCTCCCAAGTGCGTCTGCGAACACGCATACGGCTATCGGAGGCTCCCAAGCAGAATCTGCTTTCATTGCTGAACACGACAGATCGCCATTGGGTTCTCCAGTGCAGACGCTGGCGACACCACTGCAGCCGTTCCTGACGGTGGGCTGGAGTCAAAGGTACACATGCCAGAGGCACACGTGCAGGTAGTCCTGCATCCAGTAGACGGTTGCGGATTTTTGGCACAGTTACCTTAGGTTCAACGGCAGCTCAGATTTGCGTCGCAGTGGATGTTCTGCTTGACAACGCAGCTCTTCTTATGCGTCGATCGGTCCGCTCATCAGTCCGTCTGTGACTCCCGGATCCACGTCTTCTCGTGTGGGAATGTTCCTCGGACCATCTACGCCGCCATCGTACCACCACCGATACTTCTCGTCCAATTCGTTTCGCAATCCCACGATACGACCACCCGGTCTCGCGGAGTCTGACTAGACGACCTCGCTGAATCTTCGATAACTGCTGAAATCGTACATGTCTTTCATGTCCAGGCATTGCAGATTCTTCAGGGTCTTCGCACGTGTCCGTACGCCAACGACTGATTACATTCACTTCGCCGTACCCGTTAAATACCACCGACGGTAATTTGCATATTATGCCGTGCTGCGGTGTAAGCGCTCACTGGTTGGTCCCGAAATTAACATCACAGCTACGTAAACTTGACCCCATTAACATATGTAAATTTCATGATCGTCCGCCAATTCCTTCTTGGTGTTCTTTTTTCACTTTCCGCTAGTGTATAAGATGCATTAAATTGCAGCACGAAATTGTTTGAACTCCATTATTTTACCATTTTGAAAGGCATTTCTCTGTTTCACAAACAAATTCAATATGTGCTTTAATCAAAGACTTGAAATTATTATTATACTGCAAATCTAACATTTCGAACTGAAAATTCTACTCAGCATCATCAACAGTAAAACTGAATGTGTTCTGTAATAGGTGGAATGGCTTTTCTTGTTTGTAAAAATTATTATGCATCTTTCAAACTAAGCTTTCAGCAAATTAATAATTTTGAAACAGTGCTCAACATCAAAAACAAATTTATTACTCATGTCAACATACCTATGGCCTGATTTGACTTTCCAGAGGGCCGGATTCTTTTGTCCAGCTGATCGTGGTTTGTTTACCCATGTGATAAACTAAAGTTTTGATTAGCGTGTAGTATTTTAGTGTAATAATTGAGAATATTTATTATATTTTCATAAAACGGTTTAGGATTGGGTAGATTTATCTGATTTCTTGTTAAGCTTCCTACATTTGGAAGCTAATGTTGGAAGACAGCGACACATATAACTCACAATATGGCGTGCCAAAGGGAAACGTACAGAAAAGTCCTTTTCTGCATGGACGTCTTAAAGAGAATGTGAAATATTCCTGAATATTCCATTTCTCATGCCGGCGAAGTACTCAGTTTATTTATTTCTCCGTAGATCCAGATTAAAGATTTACGTAAGACGTAATTCTCATTTAAATATAATTCTCATTTTATATTGGTCCTGCTCCAAGATCATTGCACAAGGTAGTGCTTAGACTACAATTTCCAGGAGGTGTCGTTGATCAAAGATGATTGCTGTTCGATGCCTTTCATTCGGATTAGTTATTTTTTCTGGGTGCTGATTCTGTGAACATTACTATTCAGTTTGATGTTTATCCTTCGTTTACTTTCTTTAACTGATCGCAGATCTGCTGCATTTCTCTAACTCTTAAAAAATTATTTGGGTATGATATTTGTTGACTCTTCGTGGCGAACTATACATTATATTTCAGGTAACACATAACAATTAAAAAAAATATTTCCTAAAGACCAGGAATTTTGAATGAAAAACACATGAAAAATTCATAATAATACCTTCCGGAAAGATTTGCCCATATATCACAAATTAAAATCGTTATACCACAGCTTTCCATCATTCAAATTAATTGAATTCACCACAGCACATTACTTGGGTCGGATAAATTGGAATATTCTATCGAATTATAAAAACCCCGGTGACCAAATTTCGATATGCTGAAAATGTAAAATATCCGAATTGATATATCTCCATTCCATTTTGATGCTCAATTGCCTTCATCGAGACCACAACTTTAATGTTCCCTCTAGAAATGCCAAACATTTTATATTGAACTTGAACTTATTCTTTTAAATTAATTTGAAAAATGCCTGATTTGAAAAATATTTTGACAAAACTACTTGAAATATACCACAAGGCTATTTTCTTAAAATCAGTATATTTCGTTTTGTGTTGAATACTGACCTCCTTCCAAGTTGTTGCGTGAAATATAATCAGAAATAAGTTTTCTTGATCCTGTACAATTGCTATAGTACTTACTTCATTTTGGATAAAATAAAGCGGCATTTTCTTTTCCCGTTTTTTTCTACCTGTGCAAATTATTATCTTTTTTCGTCCGCAATTGTTGCACTGCCCAGAATAGTTTGAGGCACCAGGATATCCGTCGCTGATTAATCGCGAACTTTCTGCTATGTTGTTTCAGGATATTAACAGCGATTGACCTTGAGCTCCCTACAAGACGTACGCTCTCGAAAATTCTGTAACCCATTCGTTTGGACATTATAATTTGGATAATGTAGAACTCCTGTTCGTTCTCTGCCTTTCCCTCTGTAGAACAAAAGTAGCACTAATTAACAGAGATCAGTATCTGGTACTTTTCTTAACGTTTCATGACCTCTTCCAGCGACATCGTTTACCTGCAGTTGCTTCTATTTGCCTAAAGACGTGTTCAGCATAATGCTTTGGCTCTCCGATGTATTCCTTTATGCATTTAAAGAGATTGAGATAAATCCATTTCGCCTGTTGGATCACGTTCGCGGCAGAAAATAAATTGAGAAGCACGCCAGATTTTTACTGTCGAAATGAGTAATCGGGAATGATTTGAGTTGAACAGCACATTGACGATTTTTAAGCGTTTCGTCTTTATAATTTAAAGATTGTACATGTTTTTTTCATTCAAAGTTATAGTGCCTGATTCCATTTTGCATATCCATTTTAAGACGTACATCTTTAAGGAACATAAAATTTGAAAACTGTAAATTTAAAATATAATAGTCAGTTTTCGGAAATCAGAGAAATTTCTTGAACACCCAGGATTTTCAAATATCTCTGCTTTAAATTTCACTGCAGACGGATTGTAGTAAAACTAATTTAAATAAATAGGAATGTTTTAAAGTAACGAAAACGGGTTATCGCGGTAAAAAAATTGTAAAACGACTGGTGGTTGGCTTCGCTATTTGATATGCAAATAAATATTAATCCTCCTGAATTTGCATCATACAAGTGGTCCGAAGAAATTCCTTGTACTTGAATAGAGTGGTGTTTTTGCCTTATGGCGGTGCTTTAAAAAATCAGATGTGATCGATTACCTTCCGCCAGGCTATTTGCCTGTAGTGATAGCTAATGACCGAACTAGAAACGATGCATCCTCCTGTTTATTTTCTGGTCGCGATTTCAAAAACACATACTGACACATTTTTGTGCAAACACTGACTCACGCTCGCCTAGTTACAGGAGAGCGTAAATCAATGAGTTCTAGGAGAGGGTACTAGAAACGATGCATGTGAAATAAAACAACATCTTTTCGATGAAGGCTAATATCGTGGTTTCAAAAATTTTTACAAAGGATGTTATTTCTTTCAGATGCATCGATTCCACAATTAAAGGTAGAAATTATCCACTGGGAAAATTATAAGATGGCCGGATTGACTCAGAGACGGATGTAATCCATATAATTTGAGTAGCATGCACATGCATTTAACGTTGTTACTCCAATCATATGAGTGTTTGTTTTTAATATACATCGTAGGGATATTAGGCATGCGGAAGTTACAGTGTGATCGAAAAAAAAAAAAGAAATTGTGATTGTCCTATTCGCTGACAGATAACACAAAATATTTGAATTTGTAACTTTATTCGCAGACTTGAGATTAATGAAATTCCGATTAAACAGTGTAGTACACAAGACGCTGACACTAAACGTATTGTGTCAGTGTCTATAGTCAAAGTCAAAGACAGGGATGGCCGGCCAGTACTTATTGAAAGGCTCCCCAGTAACCCAAGCACAAACTTTGTTTTTTCTAATTTACCTCTTACTGACAATAATAATTATTTTTATTTTATTGATATTTATCTTGTTATTTTATTCTGGATTAATTTTATTCATTTTATTTTATTTTATTCATGACAGTATTGATTCAGATTTTATAAAGTATGCCGATGTGAAATTGGTCGCGATTTCAAAAACACATACTGACACATTTTTGTGCAAACACTGACTCACGCTCGCTTAGTTACAGGAGAGCGTAAATCAATGAGTTCTAGGAGGTACAATGGAGGAGAGGTGTCACGACCAAATACTTTCATTTTGGAGCTGAATAATATTATACCTGTGGAGTGCGGACAACTTAAAGATCGAGAGTAGGTTTGTGACTTAGCGCCTTTAGTGAACATTACGCAGCATTTGAATATTCTTAGTATGAATATCCAAGGTAAATATTCTTTATTTCTACTCATATTCAATGAAGTCAACAGTTTTAAATTAAAGTTGACATTCTTTTGTAACAATATAGAGCAGGGCAAACTTGGTCATTTACCAACAATTCAGCAAATCTTAAGTGCAGTAATTTCCCCGGGATCATTTAAAATACAATTCAGCTGTTACATCTTTGTACGAGTCATTCTTAACTCGATTTTCTGCTTTTGAATCTGAAAGGAGTAACATTGACTTATTCATAAATCAATTTTGTATTTCAGCGTCTTATGTACATAAATATTCCCATCAATTCAAATCGAAATATTGGAAATCCAAATCTACTTAATGTTAAGTTTAAAGAACAATGTGAATCACCCACTGCTCCTAAGTTGATTGAGTTCTAGAAATACGTATCGGAAGAACAGTTTCCCGAACCTCATGAACTTGCTCTGAGGTTCATTTGCAGATTCGGATCCACATACATTTGTCAACAAACATTTTCATCCATGAATGTTGTAAAAAGTAAATTTTGTTCACTATCGTAAATGCACACCCTGGTGATATGCTTCTTTTAAGTACATTGATAATTGCATCCAACAATGACAAATTGTTACGTGAAAAGCAGGTTCAAAAATCACATTAGTGTTGAAGGTGTGTAACGTTCATAGAAACTTTAATTATTTAATTAATTTTGTCTCTTTAATTTCTAGTAAAAAATAAAGTTTTATTATAACAATTCAGTTTTTTTGCATAATAGTAATTTTAATATTATGTGCATTATTTAATAAAATGACTTTTTAAAAATGTACATGGGTTTCAATACTTTACAAAAACATATAAAATAACTCCATTTTTCGCTGATAATAGTTGTTAATATTTAAGCTGGTTACGGTAGACCTTCAAATGATCAAAACGTTCCTTCCTAGCTATTAAATTTCCAAAATAACACTCACGCCGTTACCTGAAAAAATTAAAAACATCTTTTACCCTACACCAGATTTTGCAAGCTGTATCAGATATTTCCTATAGCAGGAAAGCTCCAAAAAGTCGGACATTTGAGCTCCGGAGATATGAAGGTTATAATGTCGAATAAAAATGCTTTTACGATAGGAATGTCTAAGACCATGTACAAAACTGTCATCAGACGCACCAAGTTGGAGAATTTGATCTAGGGATCTCAGTATAATTGAAAGGCCGAAGCTACTTTAAGACAGAAGTTATCATGTAACTTTTGCAGAGCCACATGTGCAGTTGAGGTACGAAAGGTTCTTACCAGGACTCACGCAAAACCACGAAACCAGAAAACGGGAGCTATTACATCATTGCACACCATATTCACTAATGGAAGGAATTATCCGGTGTTCAGAATTGCCTTAAATTCATAGTAAAATTTAATATTGTACGTTTTTAAACCACGGAATACAGAGATAAATAGTCGTTGTTGCATGGACCACTTCTTCACGCGAATTCAGTTTCAGCCTAAATTCGCTGTAATGGCTTCTGAACATTATTCATACACTCGCATAATAAATCGCCTTCAGCATTGTCTCAATAAGACATGACTTTCCGGGCAGCGGAGGTATTTTATCTTAAGCACCACCTTGCACAAACCCTTTTCTCTTTGTTTTTACAATGGCGAATTTATTGGATACATGTCTTTTTTGCTTGCTGATGGTAAAATCGCACGGAATACGATGGAGTAGTCAGAGTATTTTGAAAATTTGAAGGACGTTTTAGGTACTTTCGCGCAAAATCAGATTTTGTTGCCAATGATTTTCCCCATTTGTGGAGGGATGTTAACACTTAATAACTGAAACTTCGGTTTTTGCTTTTTTCATAAGATTTTCTGAGTACCGTCATTACTGGGACACCACTTTCTTCTATTGTGGAAACTTCGAAGTCTCAAGCCTGACGCATGCAACCATATTTTAACAAGTTCTTTGTAAATCTGAGGTCAAAAAGTTCTTTGCTCGAATATTTTCACCGTCAAATTTCAGATTGCTTCCATTATTGCCACCAAGGTGAAAGATGCTAGTTCCTTTCTTGGATAAATCTCTAATTCCAACCTGTCGATTTTGATGCTGCCAATGTATCCGTGTTTCAAAATTAATTAACAATTTATATTGCCAATTTGACCTTAATTCAAAAGGCTGCTAAAAGGAGCCCTTTATACCAAGGGATTTGAAAGAACATCCGTTAAATTTCACGACTCTGTCTTTCTCCAAACATCATTCAACTACAAAGTTCATAACAACGGGATATTGATGTCACCCACATGTGTCCGCATTTCAGAGTTAACTCAACAGCGGATATTGTTAAGATGGAGAGTGCAATACGATATGTGGAAAAAAATGGTCAGTAGCTTCCGGAAGGATTTTTCAGATTTCCTTAAATGACTGAACACCAGAAAATTTCGTCTGCTGTAAATTTATTGTGCCGTACTTGTTGTCCCTACGTACGAAAATTGGCATTTATTTGGCGAAATGCAACACGTTTCCACCGACGAGAGACTCAATTTGCTTTCCTTAGTATTATTGTTAACCTAAAGATTGGAAGACTACGTTTAATCCAAATGCATTCATTTATGCGCCTTGTAGTCGTCTGCTTTTTTCAAGGTAAGAGAATCGAAAAGTACAAATCCATCACTGTGCATAATTCCATGGTTTTCAGAAAATTGAACCCAGGAGGGTGTTCATGAAATGCTTCAACAGGATAAAGCGCTAAAAGCAGTATATTGCATCTATATAAGTACTAAAACTTTACTCATTACTTAGTGAAACCTATTGTTAAATTTCTTGAAAACCGGGATATCCTCTTTACTTTACTTTCATATTATTCTACTTAGATATTTGAGCATTACAAACATATTTATTCGTCTATAATTTGCTTTTAGGGAATTTAGTTTTACAGAATATTTGAATAAAACGAAAATTGACTTTGTCCAATATTTACTGATTACTCCGTGTGTAGAATCCGTAAAAACAATTTAAAAAAATAATGCCAAATGCTGCTAACGTCGTTTAATTTTCAGAGCGTACATTCTAAAGAAAAATAAACTCATACAGTTCAATATGGGTTAATATAGCATTATTCTGCTTCACTTGTGTTTCACATTTATCTGAGAACATTTTTGTAAATTATGAGTAAGGAATTCGTTGAATAAGTTTTTTGAAATCAAACAATACATGTTTGATTGGTGGATACATCCCTTTAAACTTATAAGACCAAAACGTAGTTGATAAAGGAATGTGAGAGCTTTCCTGCGTTTCATTCAGTAAAAGCTTCTCTTCAAATTTTATATATAAAACCAAACAATTTTAAATTCATTTTGACAAAATTGCCCATAGTATCCAATACACATCTGAAAAAGTCGCAAATGTGGAAGTCACCTTTATCTTTTAAACGCATTTGCAATTCTCTAGAAGACGCAATCTAAAAGTGACTCTGTATATATTATAGACTGTTCAACAATCTGGATTACTTTACAAATAAACTGTTAAGTGCTTTTAAACGTTTGGTTCGGGTAATTCGGTAAGATTACATGCCATTTTTCGAAAGAGCGATTTCAAGTTTTTCATATTAAAAACTCTTCCCATGAAAAGGTATCCTAATTGTTGCGCATGTGCTAATTATCAGTACATTTTCTGTTTAGAATGATATTCTCTGTCGACATTTAGGGATACAAGAAATTTCAATTTTTTCGTGTCATTTCCTGCTTTAATTTACATACCCTCGTCTTCGAATGCCTTCCGCTAAATACACCTTCGGACAAGGAAGATGGATAATCAAATAAATGTGATTGATGCCAAGTTAATCAAGCAAGTACACATGCATAACTCAGAGAACTTGAAAATTATATCGTCCTCGAAAGGGAATTGGACCCGTAGCTTCCGATTTACGTTCAGGTATGCTACCGTTACACTACCCGGAACGGATAACCTCCAATCAAATCACGGTGTGTTTCAAGCCTCAGATCAAACGCTCCGCTGTGCACCAATCTAAGCATATATGGTCCTCCATCTTAGCAGCACGCGAGCAGAAGGCCAGGCTCTTGAAGAAACAACTCTTCAGAAATAAATGATAATCAAACAAATGTGCAGGCAGATCGATGCCAAATTAATCAGGCAAGTACACATACATGCCTCAGAAATCCCAATCCGAGGCGCATTTATTCAAAGCCACTAATTACGAATATACATAATCAGGGGAGCTGCGGGTTCAATTCTCATTCCACGACGAGGTATTTTCAAGATTTCTGAGGCATGCATGTGTACGGTCTCATGGAAGACGCAGTCAAAAAATTTGTGACTAGCACACTACACGTACATATGTAAAAATTAGAATACTATATAAAAATATAACCAAACCCCCCAAAAAATAAAAAAAAAAAATAAAAATATGTAACCTCAAACCAATGCAGTATGATTGGGTTGCCCTGGTAAGAACAATTGGAACATTCCATACCCCTTCCACAACTCAGATATCTAACGCAGGTTGGTAGAAGAAAGGCACTTTTTGCCCAATCTCTCATTCACACACTTGAAAACTGCAAGAGAGCTCCTTCTGTGAGTTGCATCGTTGTTCAAGACAAGCACGCTCCCTATTATCCCCACAAAATACGCGTCATTTGGGCATAACATTTGTACTGGATATATACATATGCATACTATATACGCTTTAAAATAAACAATTCTTTCTGAAATTAATGTGGTGATATTATTTTTAGTTTTCTTTCCAAAATATATTATATTAAAAAATTAATGACTATCCTGGGTGAATTTTAACTTTAAAACCTAGTTTCTGTTAGCGCTTGTTCAAGCGTTTCCCTGGAAATAATCAGTGAGCTTATTTATTTAATTGTTATGTTTGCGTATGTGGAACAAGCACTGACTTTGTATCGCGTTACAGCGCCAAGCTCATGCTCGTAATGTTCCTTCAATACACAGTTATAACGAATGAACACCGCTTCTCTAATAAAACACGCAGATATAAAACGCAAAGGATCTTTACAGAAAAATTACGCACACTCACACACACACAGAGGAAAAATAAGAATATCGATAACACACTGTTTTCCAGACTACGCTAGTGCGATTTGATTTACTTAGCATGTGACCACATCCAATGTCTGTTCCAACGGAACGTAAATTCCAAGGTCAGAAATACATTTCTTAGCAGGATTTCTCGACAAAATCTGGTATCTGGTCAACTATTTTCTTAACTATGTTCATGCTATTAACAGCTTGAATGACTTCTAAATCAAGCCAGGAGAAGAATACATTTTGTAGTTAAAAATGAAGGAGTGCAGTTTACATCAAGTCCCTAACTGTTTTCGCAGCTCGGAAAATTCGTGATTCTGTAAAGCAGATGGTTTAACAGTATTTCCACATTTAACAACTTGCGACACTACCTTTCAGCGAAGGTACACTATCTTTGAAGCTGTGTTTTAATTATAAAATCCAGTAAGTGCTGATACCTGATTAAACGCGATTATTATGTCGGTTATTTTAGCATACTTTAACACAGTATACAAGATTCTCCACAGGAAGCAGACCCGAATTTTACACTTTTTTTCTTTCTCTCACCAATTTTTAAGCTGAAAAATAGAAAACTCCTCTTTATGGAAATCTGAGAAGCAGTGTGCACTTTAATTTTATTTCCGATTCTCATTTTCCGACATCATTGGTTCCACATGCAATCCCGCAGACACATCGGGAATTGATAAAATCCGTTCTGTTCTGAGACCGATATAAGATTACCAATGAAATATACGTCAGTGTCAGTCAAGGAGTTTGACTTACAAAAACGCTATTAATTCATATCGCATAGAAGAATAAAAAGTAGTTATTATCTGTCATGCGTCCTTCAATTATTGTAGTCACAACCGGAGCTCAATTTTTATTTAGGGACCATTTGTGTCGTTCTGCGGTAATTTTGTTCTGAAATTCATTTTCTCAATAGAAAACATGTCTTCTGATTTGTTCTTGACTTCTCCTTACCTTCTTTTTTTAGTTTCGATTTCTAGTTCCCGTGTGAGATTCTGAGTACCCGATACGACACGAGGAATCGGTTTACTGGGCAGATACCGAAATTGGGCGAATGAACAACGCGGAAAAAATTCCTTCCAACATGAAGAACAAAAAGTATGGCCGAACATAACCTGATAAGTTAGCAGAGTCTTGCCTTGATAGTCATTGCGCTCATCCAGATTTCAGCTAGCTGAATTGCGGATTTTCAAAAGCTTTCGGGTCATGCGAAATCGCAGTGCCAGTTTAAAAATATCTCTGTATTGGACTATCATTTATTTTACAGTCTATAAATATAACTAAAAGACAGAATGAACCGAACAATTCTCAGTTGATTACTGAGAATTGTTGAACCGAACAATTCTCAGTAATCAACTGATAATTGTTCGGTTCATTCTGTTTTTTAGTTATATTTATAGATTGTTAAATTCCAAAGTCGTGAGGCTAATGAGTTTCTTTGTTACTAATATAGAATTAAACATATGTTTTACATTCTGTACAGGTTATTTATGGATGACGACAAAAGCCGTCCCCCACACAGATTGACATTTCCATTTAAAACAGTTTCCAATTAAAACAGTTTCCAATTTAATTGCCTTAAAATTGTATGCCAGAGAAATAAATATTCGAAGAAATGCTCCTGAAAGAGAGGCACAATATGATTTCACCTAACTCATTGTAAAACATGTTCAAGGAGTTAATACATAATTGTTGATGGCACAGCTTAAACAAAGTAATGTAACTTTTTAAAACTTTTTCGAACCAAACACTAGAAGAGCAAATTGTGAAGATTAACATATTACCGAAAGTAAACTACAAAAATACTTGGCAATTATCTTTATTATAGCTAAGTAATCTAATTAAGTACTGAAAACCAACCTAGGTGCATACAGTATAATTTGGTACTAACCGGGCAATGTTTTACGTTTAATTTTTTATGAAACACACTTCTACAAAATGTGAAGGAAAGTAGTTTGTGGTAGGGTAATATTTATATGTCTAATGATAAACCTAGCGGAAATAAGATGGGCTCCACGAATCCTGGAAATCCATGCCGAAAAAAGACATCAGAGCTTCAGGCCCATATTTAGAATTAAAAATGTCCAACAAATATTTCAGAATGAGGTAAAAACACGTTACTCCGAAAAAAGTAGGAGAGATTGTCAAAAGACGGTTTCATCTAGCGTACTTATAGGATAACGACCAGTTGCATTTTAAGGGCTAAATAATTTGCTTCTTTGTCTGAATAATTAATTCTGCAGGGCTGCAAGCAAGCGATATAGCGCAACAGTGCTACGCTATATCCACTATCTGAAAATAGAAAGAAGAGCGCTAGGGCTGAAGCTGCCCCCAAGGAATAACAGAATGAGAAGCGAATGGGGTCGGTAATCGGCAATACAGTCAAGTCTAAGTTAATCCTCATTAACTAATACTATTGAACCTTCTCACGCAGTGCTTACGTTGGTGTTGAACGTTTTGCTGAATCATTTATGTGTTATTCTGTTCACAAAAGCTTGCAGATTAGTAAGAATCCATACATACTTAGATTGTTCCGCCATATCACCTACTTAGAAATAGAAGGGAGAAGTGCGAGAGCCTCCGCTCGGTTACCGCAGACAGAGATGTGGTCGACAGCGACGAATTAGGTTCTGTGCGTGTAGCTCCAATCATCGCTCGTCCGTCGCGTTCTGCTTTACCCTCAGCGGTTCACTACCCACGTGCCGGTGGAATGGGCCCTTCTCGACGCATTGGCGCCCATATCGTCCGATTACTACGTCGTACAGATCCGAAGTCGAGGCATCCTCACAGTCCCTGGAGGTTAATGCAACTTTATTCCGCTGTCACAATTGTCCATGCGTGCGAGATTTGTTCTTGATATACCCGCTGTTCCCATTCGCTAAAAGAGGCCATTGTTGAGTCATTAGGCGTTCGTTTTTAATCATTTACACTTAAGTTGTTATTAAAGGAACAAATTTTGAGCATTATGAATAGACCCGGATATCAATAATCTCCATTCTGTCTGTGCTTCAACACCAAAACATTGAGTTAAGAATATTTATTTTATTTTTTGTTTCTTTTACCTACTTTGCGGAGACTTACCGATGCACGAAGAAGTAGTGCTTCGTGGATCGCCAAATCCTTATACAAGAAATATACCACGAGAAGAAAAGGATGCTTAGCATTATTGCAAATTCTCACTCTTAAACTCGAATTCAAATGTTTCCGTGGTTTTCACATACGACTGCTTTATCGTCAGAATGATAAAGCATTCTGAAGACCAGAACTGCGGTGAACTGTTGAGTCAATTTCCCCACGCTTTGGAAAAATAGACCCATGATTTTTCCCAATGACAAGGCAAAAGTAGTTTTAACCTTTCTGTGTAGCAGAACGGGTGAATATATGTATATTTCCATATTTTGTGTGCACAATTAAATCCACAACCTCCTGAAACTTAAAACAATACATATCTTAATGGTATGAAAGAATGCAAAGTGTCATAAGTCGCTAAATATGTTAAAAGAAGACAATAAAAAACACTGATATGGTCTGAGAATCCCGTTAATCATTCGTCACCACAGCAACAGGACTTTTGAACTAATCCACTTTCTTCCTACAATAGTCAAACTGAAAGGTTTCAATAAGTACTTGAAAAAAATAATATAAATAGTGTTTCAAAAAGAATGATTCCATTTCAGAGTACTATTTTGAATAAGGCGAATTTGGAATAGTTACAAAACAAAGAACCAAATATGAAGGAAGGTCTAAAGTTTCACTCACCACAATTACAATTGCTCAATGTGCCCTCCACCTACTGCACGGATATCAAGCCGATAGCTGAAATCATCTCAAACGCGTCGGAGTGTCTTCAGTCACAGAATGTGCCGCGGCCGTGATTCTCGTTCGGAGCTCATCCAAGTCAGCAGGTAAATGGGGAACACAAACACGGTCTTTTACGTTTCCCCATAAAAAAAGTCACATGGTGTGATGTCTGGAGATATCGGAGGCCAAGCGCGTAGTGTCAAGTCGTGGGGTCCCCTAAGTCCAATCCAACGCTGAGGCAATGTGTCGTTTAGAAACCGACGAACTTAGAGGTTTTACTGTGGCGGTGCGCAGTCCGTCTGCAAAATGTATTTTTCAGAGTCGTCCTGCAGCGTTGAAAGTAGCCAGTACTTCAGCATTGCAAGATAGGAGTTGCCCGTAACCGTGTTGTCTGCAAAAAAAGAAAGGGCCATAAACTTTTCTAACAAAAACCACGCAAAAAACATTCAGTTTTGGTGAATCACGTTCATGTTGGAGAGTTTCATGTGGATTCTCCAGTCCGCATATGCAAACATTGTGGCTCGAAACTTTTTTGCTTAAATGAAAGGTTGCTTCATCGCTAAAAACCAACTTTTGCACGACAGTGTTGTCCTCCATGTCCTCTAGCAGAGTTGCACAAAAATCTTTTCGTTATGTTTGTCACCTCTACGAAGAGCTTGCACCAGTTGCAATCTGTATGACTTCAGCAGAAAACGTCGTCGTGAAACACGCCAAACAGTTACATGAGGGATGGCAAATTCGCGGCTCGCACGACGAGTAGACTTCCGTGGGCTTCGCTGTAACGCCTCGTGAATTCGTTGCACATTCGTCGCTGAGGTGGTTGGTCGTCCAGGACTCTTTCCCTTACATAAACACCCTATTTCTTAAAATTGTCGATATTAACGACGAATATTTTTCCCCACTGGTGGAGCACTGCCGTAACGCCGTTTAAACGCATGCTGTACCGTAATCACGGACTTGGGAGGACGCTCGTGCTACCATCTAGCGGTTGTCATAACAAACTCTGGGCCACGCCCGTAGACATGATACCAGTGGCATTCGGCGGTGGTTCGTGGTTGCCGAGATAGCCACTTTTCAAATCGGGACATTCTTTATGAAACAATAATTTCTGTTATAACACAATTTTTAAAACAGGACATTCTTTATGAAAAAAATATTTCTTGTTATAACAAAATTTTGTATCATATATTTTCCAAAATATCTGCGGAAGATACAAATTTTGCTTAAAATGCACTGTCATATCTGTTGTAGAATTCAGTGTTCATTATTTTGAGAAAGAGACACGAGTAACATCATAAACATATATCAATTGAATTTGTAAATAAATTTATTTTCAGTTGATAGTCACCTTCCTCCTATTAGATTTTTTTCATATTTGGTGACCTAAACCATGTCACTTTCAATGATAAACGAAATGTAAATGCTTTGTTGTACTAGTACATATAGCGAACAACATTGAGCGCCAAAAATTGATGCTAGTAAATAACAGCTTTGAAGAGAAAAGTTTCAACAGTTATTCTGGCATGTTTTTCTCCCAATTACTATACCTCTATGTATACAACAAAAATAATTTCAATATTCAGCCAATGTTGAAAACTTAATTTCAAGACTTGACTGTTTTCCGACCCACGATAGGAATAATTATGAGATAGGAGTTTCACGAAGTCGGATTGCCAACATCCATGTCTGCGCGTCATAGGTGGTACGAGTGCCATATACGAAGTTTATAATATTAGTTTACGTTTCACATGTATTATGTGCTTGAATTAATTCCCGCTGTGCTCAATAGAGCGCAGCAGTGGTGCGCTGTGACGCGAGCCACATGTGACCTCCCTTGCACACGCACGCGCCGTCCGTAGTTTGGGCGAAGTAGTGTGTGACGCGCGATCGGAGGGCACAGACACGAGTTTGTATCGCATTCACGATGTCGAATTTCGTACCAAAAAAGGAGAATTCGCGAGAAGCATTACTCTTCTGCTTTCATCTCAAGAAATCTGCAGCGGAAAGTCATCGTTTGCTAGTACAGGCCTATGGGGAGAATGCCCTATCGGAAGCAATATGCAGAGTGTAGTTCCGACGCTTCAAAGCCAACGAATACATCGTGAAGGACAAAGAGCGCCATAGGCAGCCGAAAAAGTCCAAAGATGGTGCGTCTGAGGCCTTATTGAACGAGGATTCATGTCAGACGCTTCACGAGTTGTCTGAAAAACTACGAGTTAATGAATCAACGGTTAGCAAACGTTTAAAAGCAATGGGAATGATCCAGAAGCTCGGAAAATGGATCCCACATGACAAGGTTATTTTTCTCCACGACAACGCTGGACCTCATGTCGCCAAATCCGTGAAGAAACTCTTGGAGTCACTTGGATGGGACTTTGTACCCCTACCCCCTTTATTCCCCGGACATTGTTCCCTCGGACATCATTTGTTCCGGTCGCTACAACATGGCCTGTCAGAACAGCACTTCTTTTCTGTCGCGGATATCCAAAAATGGCTCGATGAATGGTTCGCCTCGAATTAACCTGCATTTTCTACCATGGAATCCTTTTGTTACCCCAAAGGTGGAAATGAATCGTAGCTGCCAACGGACACTACTTTGAATAGACTATCCTGTACCATTCTGTGGAAACACACAAGTGCTTGTGTGGCAAAAATCACAGGGAATTAATTAAAGCACCTAATACTTTCCGTAAAACATCGGTAATCGGTAATTGCTTTTTCTCATTTTCGTGTCAGCAGATAATAAGCAAGCAAATTAACAAAGTTGTATTCTCCACATCACAGAGAATGCGCATGGCTTAGTAAGAGTTCTATGTAAGCCACTCAACGTATTATTATTATTATTTCGTTTTTTATATATTTCTGTAAAAACAACGGTGATCTGTAAAAATGTCTCAGGTGCATGCGGATGAATTACAGATGCGCAATAAAATGGTGTGATATTCATTAAATTTGAAAGCACATAAACATTGATCTAAAACGCTTTTGACACATATACCAGTAATTTAGCCGAATATTTATTTAGTGCTTACTGAATATACCCGCCCTTCTCAGATATCAAAACATTTCAGCGGGTTCTGTAAAAGCCTTATTTCTAATCAATATTCACGTAGGAAACGTATATTAAAATGTAACATATGCAATAGTTTATCACACTTCTTTCGATAAAAAATTATATTCATAACTGCATCAAGGTTTCCTATAAGAAAGCAAGTTCAACACACCACCGACAAACTTTTGCTTACTGCCGTTACATGCAGTACTTTTCCAGGTATGTTAAAACGGGAATTTTTATCTGGTATATATGAATAAGAGTTTTGCAAATACGTCTTTGGGACAAAAACGAAAAAAAAAGTGAAAAACGCTTTTTCGTGTACCAATCTGACATTCCTTAATATCTCCATAAGACCAAGGGTATTTAGATTCTTATATCTCTGCAATTTAGAAATGGAAATAATGCATTTTACAAATTGTGCTTCTATTAAATTATACTATGTATCATATATAATTGTGGTGTCTTTTTACTCATTTGCTTAAAAACGCAGTGTGCGAGAATTGTAGCTTAGTCAGAAGTTTAACTTAATCTTTCATTAATTTTAATGATGAAAGATTACGTTAAATCTTTCATCATTAAATTTATTTTAATGATGAAAGATTTTGAAAATATTAATAGGTTTTCACGAAACATTATTTCTGATGCACCTTTTTTGGTATTACCTCTTTTGGGGAAAAACTAAAAGAACTTATACGATTACTATTTGAAGTCATTTAAAATCAAATGGATTCCTTAGTTTGCTTGTTTCTGCTACACAACTTCGTGACCATCCTTACTTTTGCATCTGCTTTTAAATATTGAAACGTTTCTGCGAAATGTCTGAAATTTTAAAGTTAAGGATATTGAGCTTACAATCGGTTAATTTTTAAAACGTTTCTATACAAGACATCTCTACATACAAAGTCTACTAAATAGTGAAAACCGGAAAAGAACCTGTGGAATTGTAATTGTCCTAAGCGCGGAAATGTGGTCATGCAATGCATTTTTTTTTATCGTGGAAACATTATGCTATGTAGGATTTGAACTCCCAATAGCCCTACGCTGCTCTAAAGTGCATAATAAATTTCTACAACAGATTTTACAAATTCTATTTCTATAAGGTAGGCTTATTCAGCTTACAATCAGTTAATTTGAAAGTGTACTTTTACATGTAGAACATAATATATGTGTAGAATTTAGGTCCAGGTGAAAACGGAAAATAACTCGGCACCGTATAGGTGTCCTGCACCCGAAAAAATTGTCATACAGCGTGAATTTTTAGAAAAAAATATTCCTTATGGGATTATACCTTCCTGTGCCCCAGAAATTTATAAGAAATTTTTAACATATAAGAGTTTCCCATATTTTGAGGATATTACAGGCAGGTAACTTTTTAAATCAAAACAACAAAGACATTACCACAAGACCATGTATACATGTTTCGTGCGATACATTTCATGTTAAGTTTTCACGAAATTGCGTTTCAAATTTCAGTTACATTCGTTGTAACGTAATTCAGGATCTTATTAGGTATCTTGCTTCCGTTACGCATACTGTCTAAGGTGCTTCAATAACCAGTTTTGTACAACGCTCTACTGCCTGAGAAAGGCAACGGAAAATCAAAATGTGTATTTACTCTTGGATATCTAGCTATGGAAATAACCACATCACGAAGAATGCCCAGCAATACTGAACTGACTTCAACTGAACCTTTTATCCATAAAAATGAGTTACGACAATTTTTCACACATTTGTTGAACCAGTGAGCAGCAATTGCTGAGCCTCCAAATGTAAACATCTCGATTTTTGTAATATTGATCTGTCGCACTATTTACACATAATAGAACACCAACAAAGTGCCAAAAGACGCTATCCCACCTGGAACAATAACAGAAAATCCATTACGAATCTTCACAGAAGCGAGAACGTTTTCCACACCATGATTAAACAATTAAGATCCACCGCTGAAAGCTGTGGATTCGGCGATTCAGCAAATCTTTCAAGTGTGAGTTCTTCTGCACGAACTTCTGAAAGATCCGTCTGTAAGAACGGAGCTTATTTATGGGCCCTTCAATATCAAAATTCCTGAACAGATGAATTTACTGTTGGCTTCTAAAAAGTCTATCTCTTCTTCCCTTCTCACAGTTTACTATAATGGGATAACCACTTTCTCTAATCCAATTTTGTGTTTTTTAAAGCAGTAATCTGTCAATATCAAAAGAAAGAATCGCTATTAGACATAAAGAAATGACACCCGGTAAGACATGAGAAAATGTCGTCCGTTAAATTGTAAACTATAAGTTACCAACAAAGCTCCTTTGATTTCTCCAAAAATCCGTGCTCCTTGAAATAATATATACTGATCAAACTTATGCTATTCCTTCTAGAAGCATCACCACTAATATTGGAATGATTCCAGATCGAAATCATTTGGCTACCTCCCTTTTCGATCCACTCGGCGTACATTGCTGAATAAGAGGCTGGTAGTACTTTACCTAGGTATAATATTGGCATAATATATCCTGATCAAAATTATGTTGTTCGTTCTCGAAGGGCATGAGCAATATTGGAATTATCCCAGATCGAAATCTTTTAGCTACCTACGTTGTTGATCTACTCAGAGTACATTACTAAACAAGAGCTGGAAGTAATTGACCTAGGTAAAAACCTGGCATAACACATCCTGATCAAAATTATATTATTCGTTTTCGAAGCGGCACTACTAACATTGGAATTATCCGTCATAGAAATCATTTAGTTACCTCCATTTTTCATTTACTCGGAGTACCTTACCTAAATAAGAGACTGGCATAATGCACCCTAATCAAACTTATACTATTCTTTTTGGAAGCGTCACAACTATTATTGGAATTATCAGATATCGAATCCATGTAGCTGCCTCCCTTACTATCGGAGTACTTCTAAGTAAGAGGAAATTTACTATATAAGAATTAGCTAGGTGTTTATCAACGTCAGTCATGGCCAACCTGCCTGCATTTTTCGCGACTTAGTTTCACTCCATCCTTCTGCAATAATAATTTAAATGTTCGTTAGTGGGCAATGTTCCAAAACTTCACCTACTAAACAATGGTTTCAGGAAGAAATATCATTCTTAATTTAACACAAAGTGAAGAGGTATACGATGGAAACCCAGAAAAAAAAGGCAAATAATAGCTAGTAATACCGTTGGCCAAATAACCGCGTTTTATACCTAACTTAAGAAATATTAAGTATAATCAAGCAATATAACTGTACAGTTATGATTTAGTCTCATTAACATCGATGTTGATACTGAGTATGAGCGTGCTTGCTGATATAGCACTTTCATGAAATATTAATTTTTTATCAGAGAGAAAGACCTAAATACAAATGATTGATACTCAGATATACTGTATCATTCCAGTATTTTTTGTCAGAAATTTTGAAATTATGTGTATTTGAATAAAATTGATCTACATGTAATAAATTAGTTTTTTTTTTATTTTATGCGAAAATTAAATTAAATATATATATGTTTTTCTTTGCAATTTAAAAGTGTTTTTTCCTTAAAAGATTGTGAGACGCTTAAAACAAGCTAATGAATTTGCACATGCAACTAGGTTAAAAGAGGTTGACCCTTTCGTGCACTTCCACTGATGTTATCCGGTAAAAAACATGAAATCATATTATCTGCCAGGGAATAAGAAATAATGATTTTGAAAAATGAAAACAGTATCTCAAGATAATCGTCGAAAAGCAGAATTTAGAATATGAGAACATAACAAAGAATTGAGACAAATACTTCCCTGCGGAGCTTCTGTAAAAAAGCTCTTGGAAAATACAAATAAAAGCTTACAGTACCTAATGTGGAAATCGAATGATATATTTCCCATTGCATCGATAACAATTTCCCAGGCGACAACTGGCATCACCAAAGTATATCTACTAGTACAAAAAATTTAGTTAGGAACATCAAAAGTTGTATAAAATATACTGTAGCTTGGCATTTCCGGCAGAATTAAATGCTACATATACTATAAGTGGCATTCGAATGTGAATAGAGCTAAAAAAGATATCTCAAGTTAAGTTTGTAAACAAAATGAACACATAAGGTTAAGCAACAGAGATGCAAAAACTGCTACTGCACTACACCTGTCGAGAATGACTTAAGGCGTCGAGTTTACTGATCATATTATAATGAAATAAATTATTATAAATAAGTGATGGGATATTTTTCTTATCCTTCTTCCACAGATTATGAAAACTTTCACCGATAACTTCTAGATTCCCTATAATGGTACAGAACTAGTTATTCTGCGTTCCTTTCAAACAGCTCGCATGAAATTTCTTTAATACGATATTTATCATGTCTTTCAACCGCCAAATGTTTTAATAAATTTCGGCGCCGGATTTTGGAATGGTAATGCTACTTGGAAACCAAGTAGCTTAACGAAAATATTTCCTAGGTCTTAATATCAGGGAAAATGAATTTCTAAACAGCCGGAGTTACTTCGTCGCAAGATATATTTGAGAAAATATACATAAAACGGTAACGTTTGTAATAAGATAAATCGGAAGATAATATAATAGGATCAACTATTAACACACTAATTGAAACATCTAATTTTGCTGCTGGTATCTAAACTGTCGGAGACAACCAGTAAATGAGTTATTCTTTATCAATCGTACTTTTAAAATAATCCAAACTGTTATGGAATTAAGAACTGCAGAAATGCTCATTTAGTTTGCAGTGCTGCAGAGTTTTCCTGATACCAGATGATCATTCTGACAACACTGAGTCGCTCTCAGTGGTAAAGGAAAAAAATCGTTTCTGAAATAGGTATAGGAAATATGTCGAACGCGATATAAAGATAAAATATCAGGAATAGTTTAATATAATATATCAGCAGTTGCTTAGTATTTTTGTAGATTTATGAGATGCTTGCTACGTAATTGTTTTCACGCCCAAGTGACAGGAAAAACAGCCAGAGGAAGACCAAGGTAATCTTGGGGGGGGGGGGGGGGATCAGATTCGGAGTGCTTGCATGAGAAAAAGATTATGAGTATGAAATATAGAAGGTCTTGTGTACGTCGTCTGAGAGATGTCAGTGAAGCGTGAGTTGTGTGTCAGGATATCTGTAAATGGAAAAGTCTGATATATGTTTGATACGGCAACAATAAGTAAGTTATCAACTAAAATTTATCTGATGGTTTTAATGTCTTTGTGGAGCTAACCTATGAATCTCAAAGAACAGCTCAGTTATATGTATGTATGTAACTGCGTAGAATACGATGGAGTCACTGCATCAGGTAAATAACAGCTGCATGATAGATATTTAGAAGAATGAGCTTGGCAGAAATTTTGAAACTTTCTTTGTGTAAGAAAGAAGGTGGGCACCAAAAAATATTTTGTATATACTCGTAATTTTAATCTCCAAATTAATATTAAAACTAATCGAGTGTCATTGAAACCGCATAAACGCTGAATATATTATCTGTGCTCATGAATTTTTGGTATTTTACGTCAAATAAGGTAAAACAAGACAACTGGAACTGCTGTCAGATACAATTAATAAAACTTCTAAAACGTTCACTCTGTAGCAACATATGGAGATCGGTGATAATTTGACAGGGTTTCGGAGAATTATTGGACACATTTCAAAATTATATAAAACAAAACATTAAACAAATAGGAAGAAACTGACTGTACACTGAAGAGCAATTGAATTAGAGACAGCTGGCGTTATGCAAATGTGGCGCTGTGGGCTGCCCTGTAAATGAAAACGACATGACGTATGCAGTGATCCGACAATATAAGGAGTGATGCGACGGGAATAAGTAAGAGTCTGACGCAGTATGGGTAAGACGAAGGATCTAAGCGCATTTGATCGTGGACAAATTGTCCGGGCCCAAAGAATGGGTCATTACATCTCGGAAGTATGCGGGCCTTGGGATTTTCACGAGCCACTGTGTCATTGGTGCACCGTGAGTACATCGAATCCGGTATAACCATCCCTGCAAAGACCAACTGCCGTGGACAAAAGCGTGTGGATAAGCGGGGTCATCGTCGGTTAGCAAGCATTGCAACAGCGGATAGACAGGCCACAGTGCAAGAAATCACTCGGCAATTTAACGCTTGTGCACAAAAATGTGCAAGAACCCACACCATCCAGAACCATCTCCTCGCTAAGAAATACAAACGCCACAGTCCAACAAGGGTACCGCTGCTGACCGCCCATCACATGGTGCAAAGATTAGCATGGGCGCGGGAACATCGCCACTGGACCCTAGATATGTGGAAAAATGTTGCCTGGACTGATGAGTCGAGATTCATGTTGGTACATGCGGACGGCAGGATACGAGTACGGCGCAAACCACATATAGCGATGGATCCTTCTTGCCAGCAGGGTACTCTTCAAGCTGGTGGGGGTGGCATTCACGTCTGGGGACTGTTTACGAGGACTTAAATGGGACTCCTGGTACGTGTGATATCATCCCTCATAAGTCAACGTTACCGGGATATCCTGGACGACCATTGGCTCCTGTTTTTTCGTCTTCAACATCCCACTGGGGACCTCATCTTGCAACAAGACAATGCCGAAATGTATCCGAAGGGTTGGATGAACACTCCACCGACGTGACCTCGCTTCCTTGGCCAGCTAGATCGCCTGACCTCAATCCCATCGAGCACATCTGGGATGCCATACAGAGAGATGTTTGATTCTCTCACCCCCTCCATCAAATCTTCGTGAACTGCGGGATCTTGTTCAGGGATCGTCGACCCGTATGGCTTCCTAACACTTTCGGTGTCTTGTCGAGTCCATGCCGAGACGAATCGCCGCCGTCATCAGGTAAAAGGTGGTGCAATACGTTACTAGACAGTTATCTCTAATTCAATTGCTCTTCAGTGTAATAACTTAATGTAACTACGCAAGTTAATAATAAATTTCGATGTGAGATCCCTTGGTTGCTCGTAGTATGTCCAAGCGATACTCGATTTAATGCCTTGTATTGGCAAGCATCTGAGGAATTATGGAATTAATAGCAGCTGTGATACGCTGCTTCAGTTCCTGCAAATCAGTACAAGGTGTCTGATGGACAAGATCCTTCTCATAACACCTCATGAAGTAATGGAATGGAGTTAGATCTGGAGAGCAAGGAGGCCACGGAATGGGACCAACACGACCAATCCATCTGTTGGGGAAATGCTCATTTAGGCAATTACGTACACACGTTGACCAATGCGAAGGCGCGACGTCTTGTGAGAAAACGACGTTGTCATATATTTTTTTCGGGGTATAGCGAAATTTTCTAGCATATCCAAGTAAATGTCACCATTTATGTTTTTTTCGCAGAAGAAGAAAGGACCCATCACTTCTCTTTTTGATAGGGCGCACCACACATTAATTTTTGGAAAATCACGTTCTAGTTCAATAGCAGCATGAGGCGGTTCACGGTCCCATATCCTACAGTTGTAACGATTCAAAATACCTGATAGATGAAATGTGGATTCATTACTAAAAATTACAGTAC
Source organism: Macrothele yani (assembly GCA_039090855.1). NCBI lineage: Eukaryota > Metazoa > Arthropoda > Arachnida > Araneae > Macrothelidae > Macrothele > Macrothele yani. The sequence goes on from CM077034.1 coordinate 62,001,230, forward strand.
TGAGAAAGTTTTCGTCGTTTTCCACTCGATTCAGCATATCCACAGCGAAATCGTATCGCAAAGTGTCATCATTTGCATGCATCGTTTGCACTATTTGAGTTTTATAAGCATGAAACTTTAATTTATTATGCAAGATATCGTGAACTGTCGATTTCGGAATGCATAGTTCTCTACTGGCTTTACGAACGGATTTCCTAGGGCTTCGTCGGAAACTTTCATTAACTTGGTCAACCGGCTCACTGCTAACGCTAGGCCAGCCGGATCCTGCACGATGTTAAACATTGCCAGTTTCTTTAAACTGTGTCATCCGCCGCTTAATTGAATTCGTTGACGAAGGACTACAACCCTACTCTAAATGGTACCGTCTTTTAACTTTAATGAAATACTTTAATTCCTCAAGCCATAACACACACATCGCCTTCTGCTGCACGGACGACATGACTACAGATTGCGCATTTCTCATACATTCCTCATCAGGCCACACCTAGCGCCTTCAATCGGATTCTGGGAATAACAATTCTGCAAAACAAAAAGCATGGAAACCGTGTTAGTAATACGTGACATAGAAAAACAGACAACGCTCATAGTTTTTTTGTACATAATTTTCTGATGTGTTAATAATTCTCTGACACCCTGTATTTATTTACCAAGCGACTCAAAAGTCCGCTTAAATTTCAGAACTTCAGTAGCTAAAGAAGAGATTTGTATAATACAGTCCGGTGTGCATAAGAAGCATCAAAAATTAGGCTGAGTTTGTTGGGCAACGGAAAAAAGTATTTGGTTAAAATAGTCACTGATACAGACCGATAAAGTCTCATATATTTCTAAATACGAGTACAAAGAAAATCAATGGAAAAGAAAACGTATTTTGCATTAAGCTGGTTACATACATTATCACACCACAAATTACACAACATGTCCTCCACAACAAAACGTTACAGCATTCAACAGTATGTCAGCGTCAGTGAACGAAGAAGGTAGTAAGACCGGATGACTGTAAGAGACTTCGCGGTAAATGACAACCTTCTTTTCCGGTAGTATAAAAGGGTGTTTTTTTATTTAATTTTTTTTGCCACACTACACCATTCACCACACAATCAAATCACAAATACAATTTTTGTACAAAAAAAAACATGGAAATACAAATATTATACAATAATATTATACATATATTGAAAAGTATAAATTAAATAATAGGAAATAAAAAAACACGTATGATAATATGAATAATTTTGATTTTAGTTTGAGTAAATTGAAGCACCACTACAGATTCTTAAACAAATCAGGGTGGTGTACTGTGATCGTGGCAAGGAAACCGGGAGAAAAAGCTAACATTAACCTGACGGGCCCTTAGTCCCCCCCCCCCCCCCCCCACAAAAAAAAATCTAAATAGTCAAGCCAAATAACAATTTAACCATTATGCAATAAATTAAAGTTATAATACGTAATATTCAACCAATCGTGTTAATCAAACATTAGTTTTAAGGGTCTTTGGTTGTTCTTTGAATACAGAAAACTGTATAATTGACTTGATTCGAAGCGACAACCTATTCCAAGACTTAGGGCAGGTCAAGTTATTATTATTAAATAATAAATTAGTACGCGCTCTAGGTATTAAAAAAATATTATGTCCACGAGTGTCATGATAATGGGAACGGAAATGCAAGGTGATTAGATCTGAATATTTCTTAGCATATATACGTTCATGCATAAACAGTAATAATCGAAAACTGTATAATTTATCAAATGACATTATTTGATAACTGTAAAAAAGATAATTTACCTGTAAAGACGGATTCACCAAACGTACAATTTTTTGTAAGACATAAATTCTATTAATATTCCCAATAGTTGTGCGACCCCAAGCCAAGAGACAATAAGATAGAAATAGATAAATAAATGAAAAATACAATAGCAACTTAACCCTGGCATGCAACAAACTTGAAATCCTATAAATGACTTCAATGCGGGATCTGAGCCCAACCGCAATTTCAGTAACATGTGCATCCCATCTCAAATTATCTTGTAAATATACACCCAAGAACTTTACAACAGCCTGAAAGTCAAGGGACACTCCATTAAATTATATCCCATTTGCAATATCCACTCTTCGCCTACATCGCGAAAATAGTACACTAGCAGTTTTGGAAAAATTTATTGTTAAGGAATTACAGCAAAACAAACGAAAGTAATCCTAAAGTTCCAGATTCACACGTGGGATCAACTCAGATAGAGTGTCCCCGGAAAAAAATAGGCTTGTGTCATCAGCATATAAAATAAGAGTAGCACTTGAAGTAATAGTAAATAAATCATTAGCATAATTTAAAACTAATAATGGACCTAAAACCGATCCCTGTGGAACACCATGACGAACCATAAGAGTAGAAGATCAAACACCCTGTATTTGTACAAAGTGCTTCCGGCCTGTTAAATAATATTGGAAGAAAGTCTGAACAACCCCTTGATGCCAATATTTTCTAATTTAGATAAAAATGTGCCGTGGCAAATGGTATCAAAATCGCGGGAAAGATCACAAAAGACCCCCACCGCACTAGTGCCATTATCATGACTAAAATGTAAATAGTTTAATACATCCAAAATAGCAGTTTCTGTCGAAAACCCCATACGAAACCCATGTTGGCTTTTATTTAAAATATTTTTCTTATCAATATAAGAAAACAAGTGTATCAGTATTAATCTCTCCATAATTTTAGCAAACACCGGAATTACAGATACTGGTCGCATTTTGCAACATTTGTTACTGATCCCTTTTTATGTATAACAGTAACACGACTTAATTTCAATGGCAACGGGATACACCCTGTATAAAAAATAAGATTTAAAATATGGGTCAACGGAACAAGTAGCTCCCCTGAAACAAACTTCATAACCCTAGGATGTACGTTGTCAGGCTCCGGACTTTTGGACTGGTCCAACTCACTCATTATCCTGAAGAGGTCATCATCCACTGGTTTAAAAAAGAATGAGGAATCAGACGACGGAGGTAGGTAATCAGAGAAATGGTTAATATAATGAAGAATTTCAGACAACAGAATGTCCGGAAACTCCAAAAATTATTTATTAAAAATTACCAACAACCTCTCCTAAATTAGACGTCCTAATTCCATTATATTCAGTTATAGTTGATGATTGGGCATCCTCTAGGTTGCCAACAGTTCATCAATTGAACGCTAGATTTTCCTACCGTCAGTAGTACTCAGTAGTACTACCGAAATAATTAAAATAATAGTTTTTTTTAGCCAGTCTTAATTTAGATTTATACCAATTTCTATACCTACGAAAATTAGACAAATGAATTGGGTTCCTGTATCTTAGGAAAACAGCCAATAATTTATTTTTTTGTATAAGCAACGTAACAAACTTGGGTTAAACCAAGGTTTCCTGCAACGCGACGTACGACGTAATTTACGAAATGGAAACGCAACATCGTAAGAATTCCAAAAAAATCTTCAGAATTCATTATATGACTCAACTAGATCATCCAACCGAAGCACAGAAGTCCAATCAATTAGTGATAACGCCCCACGAAGCAGTAGTAAATTATCATAACTATAATTTATTATTAACACAGAACATGAATTAGATCTGTGTGCTACTGAACAGCCCGCCAAAACAAAAATCGGTAGATGATCACTGATATGAAATGAGAAAAACCCCGAGCATGTACTATAGTTTTTTGTTATACACAAATCTAATAAAGAAGAAGTTGAATCTGTAACTCTAGTGGGAATAGTTATTACATTTAACATTCCAGAAGAAATAAATATATCTCTAAATAAAGCAGCACCCGTTCCAGAGGAATTCATATCCACATTAAAGTCACCAAGAGAGTACAATGTCCTACCAGTGAAATTGATGTCATCCAACAAACCAGAATAAAATTTCAAAAAAGATCCAATATTGCCGTGGTGAGGACGGTACATAACACTTATTATTGATTGTTGTAACACAATTAAAAGTATTTCATAATCTTCAGTTATGACAGTGTATTTATCAAGTAATAATGCGGTAACGAAAAGCATAACATATATCGCAACCACACCCGCCCCCTCTGGACCCAGAACGGGAAGCCACGAAAACCTGGTAACCAGGTATATCACATACATAACCAGCAACAGCATCATATCAGGTCTCTGAGACTCATATAAAATCTAATTGGCAATTTATGTCATGCAGCAAGCAAACCAAAGCATCTAATTTACTAGATAGACTTCGGGCATTCAAGTGCAAAAATTTCAAACTGTAAGTATTCGATGAAATGAAACCTTGCAATTCTGCAACTGTTACATAGTCAATGTGCACAATTCGCCATCAAACACAAAATATATAATCAAAAGAAATACAGTCAAAAACAGAAATATTGATATCAATTTAGAGCGCTAAAATCGCTCCAAATTCAAATCCAGCTTACTCTTTATATGAACTGGGTTCGAACCCTCCGCCAACCGGCAGAAGATTTTTCCGTTTCTGTACCAACAGAATATAACATTGTTGGTTTTTGAAAAGTCACGTGCCTGCCAAAAGAGCTGTGTATTATGAACAGTTACATTTTCATTAATATACACCCTGTTGCCGTCAGTACAATTTTTAACAACATCCATCACTCTCAGACCAGTCCTACCCCTCGCAAGGAATCCGTTCCTCATTTCTCTACCTTTAAACTGAACAATAATTGGCGACACTTTCCGGGACTCTCTTCCAACCAGCCTGTGAATTACCTCAATGTCAGTCACAGAAAATCCATGAATATTGAACTTACACGCGATGCGATGTACCAAGTCCTTGAGATCATTAACTCCCTCTCCCTGCACCTCCTTGATTCCGTGGATCTCCAAGTTTTTATTTCTAACATATTGATCCAAAGTATTCAAGCTTTCTTTTAATGTATTTATATCAGCAGCCTGAGTTTGCACTCTCTCCTCCAAAGAAGCAATTTTCTTACATGACTCCTCCAGTAATGCATGCGATTCTCCAATTTTATCCATGACATCGTCATATTTTGATGAAAAACTCTACTGACTAACGCAAATCAGATATCTCAGTTTTCAAGCTCACGATCATATTCAATTTCTCATTTAAACGCTCCATAAATTCTTCAGAAACACTTATATCCTGTATAGCTATATCCACGGAGGACTTCATCGGTCGCCCACTGCTATCAGATCCACCCCGGAAGAAACGCCCCGCCGAAAACTATTACATTGCCATTTCAATTTTCTTTCCTTGCTCATTTTTCGATAGGAAGCCTCGCCAATCGAAGAACAGTCGAAATGGAATCTTCCATCGCATCTTCCATAGCAATGTACACAGTCATCTTCAAGCAATCTGTCAAAATCAGCGGAGCACTTCAACAAAAACATGATATTTCTGTGTACAAGCAGATCAAGCAACAAGACAGCACAGCAACTCAGTAATGCAGACGACACTGGCAGCCAAGTCCATCCAGCACAGCAGACGACACGAGCAATAACGTCAATAACAACGTTAGTTGGCAACAGCAAACGAGCTGTAACAGCAGACGTTAATTTCTCCTATCAGGAAATTAGTCCAGTTATTACAAATTCGTCACTCGTAGGAGATGTTTAACACAAATCTCAAAGCCAACATGATACATGAATTTTTAAATCCAACTTACTGATGTTAACAAACTTGTGCTAACCTCTGTTTCTGCAGACGGAGCAACTGAACTCTCACGAGAAGCACATCCAAAAAATGGGACAATACGTGACCATAAATAATTCAAGACGATTTTCTTTGCAGTAACGGAATCACTCACAACATCATCAACGTAACTTGACAAGACAGTTCATGACTAGTACTCATGTTCACCGTATTCGTCATACGTTCGCCCGCATTGCATCGAGCTCACACGTAAAAACCATCTTCCTTTATTTATGGACGACTTTCTAAACATGTAACTACTTTCCACAAAGTTTTCTTCAGATTCTCAAACACAACATGAAAGTTTTCATTAACTTCCAGAGAAGAATTGCCAGACTATGCGTGCTGCGTTACATACTAAAATCCTGTAGGGTTACAATCGCCTCATTGCCCCAGTTTTCTAAGCATGGCTTCTGCATGATAACCCGAGATAGATCTAGTTTCTACTGCATGACCAGACCTAGGTACCAGCTCTTTGACGGAACTAGTTCTTTCTAGGACAGAGCCACTGTTTATAGCCCATCGACTTGCTCACGGTAGTCGTTAAATCCCAAAACAAAAAGGTATTCCTAAATAAAAACGAGTTTTAGGCACATTTGTTTCTTTCTTGGAGTAAATTATAAAGATTGTTCAAATGCTTTCCTGGATTCTTTATCTGCGAAAAACCGATTAGCATCATTTGTAATCATTATATCATAATGTAACTAATATTTCGCTTCTCATGTAAATAAGCACTACGAGGAAACACATTGAAGTTCGAGAAATAAAATAATTACAAATGTTACACATCAGTACTGCTCCGAAATAAATGAAGAGAAACCTATAAGTACAATTTAATTAATTATAAATACACATTGAAAGGATCGAAACTTTCTTCTAGTTTATGATAATCTTTTGTATTTGGAATATCACAGCTATCAGAATGCTGCCGTTATTTGTTCATGCATCGTCAGACAGGAAGGTTTGTTCACTCGTCCTGCCTCAGTTGTTACGGTGTTGTGTCTCTCGAACTAGGAAGGTTACTATAAATAAAAAACTTACGGAAGAATCCCAGCTATCAGAATGCTGCCATTTCTTTGTTCACGCATCGTCAGACAGGAAGGTTTGTTCACTCGTCCTGCCTCAGTTGTTAAGGTGTTGTGTCTCTCGAACGAGGAAGGTCACTATAAATAAAAAACATACGGAAGAACAGTGCTGAGATTACTGTTTTAATGATAAAAACGTAATTTCGTTTTTATCCTCCCCCCTAAAACATTTTAATAATGAAAATAAATGACGTAGGCAACTCCTTCCTTGCATTTATGCGAATCAACTTATGAAATCGTAGGAATTTCAGGTGACTAATTAATCCTTACAAATGCATGTACATACAGCACATAGGGTCTGGACTACTACTATTTCTAACAGAAAATTTCATTTTTTAAATCCCTCTCAAGAATATATTGGAAAGATCAACTACAAAGTATGCATTTATGAGGAGAAATTCCAAAAAACACAGATATCAGGTTTACTACATATAATAGTCCTTGCATCGCCAATCTTAAGGGGAAAAGGTCAGTACCTCAGCTCCTGCTATGCTGTTATCAGGAGAAGATTTGGAAATATAAGAAAATGTTAGGCAGTCCCAATATTCCATTTCTTTCACATAGATAGTACTATTTTTATTACTTTTGTGAAGTACCCTGTTTCCATGCAACACAGTGGAAGCAGAAAAGTGTTCCATCATTTGCGGAGAGCTAATCATCTTCCTGTTGAGATCTGGTCGAGCTCCATCTATCAGCGCTAGAAATAAGTCAACTTCCGCCATCTGCAGCAAGACAGTTGGATCCTACAACTTAGAAGAAAATGTCATTTAATTCGGTGATATTAAATTGCGCCGAATGCATCGGATAATGTTTTACATACGAAACGATTTCTGTTTAAACACCTAAAGAATTTCGGAAATATTTCTGAAAACATAAAATCTCTTTTCAGGTATAATGTTACATAGAATCGAAAAACCATTAAGGGTCTGATAGGTCATATGTAATTCAACGTTTCTGTACAGGATAAAAAACACATCAGCGTTAGAAGAGCAAATATTTATCTACTCTTTTAACACACCAGCGTTATAAGAGTAGATAGATAACTAGTAGATAGGTTAACAGTCGAAGAATTCCATACACGATTATGGTGGTCGTAGCAAAGTAGGTGTCCACTATTTGACTTTCTATATTGCACATCGTAACTGACTTACCGTATAACACACAAAAAAAGATTTTTCCTCATCGTCGTGGGGGCAAACAAAGATATAGAGCGTAACGCAGCTCTTCGAGTTACCTTCGATTGAGTAATATTCCTCTCAGGACATCTGTTAACTATACGCATTATGACCATCAAATGGATTTTCCTTTATCTCTCTTTCTAACACTATGCTTGATAAAAATTCCCCGACCATTCAATTTCAACAAACGCCCTGTAATGGCAAAGGAATTAATACCTAGGTGGCTCATCATTTGCTGCTCTTTTAGCTTTACCATTGCTAGAAAGGTGTTCGGCTAATTTTCTGCGGGACCTGACTTCTATTCTGTTAAAGAGCACGTGTAATGTAATAACCATTTATGCTCGATTTTGACCGTTTCAATTCACCCAAAGTGGGTGTTGAAACCGGGGCGCTGTGCGAAATATTGACATTACTCCCCATATCGTTTCATTGATAAGGGCATTGTTCTGTTCGAAAAGAAAACGGTCTCAACCGAATGTTTGCCATAATGTTGAGAACACAGATATCCCAAGATATCGTTGAAGGCCGCAGCATTAAATTGTTGGACGCTGGAACCAGAAGGCACAGCCCAAGCCATGCCATATCATTTGGATATCCCGCCTGCTTCTTTCGGGAACTTCTACAGAAATTTGAAAGACTAAGATTTACGACGTTGTCAAGGGAAGTCGTTCCCCCTATATACGTTGGTAAAGTTGATTTCATCCCTCCCGTAGTTTCTATATTGCGGAAGGTATGTAATAAATATAATATTAAATTTGGAATTTGCACCAAAAACATTTTTTCTACCATACGTAACGACAGAGATCAAGTTGCCACTTTGAATAAAGCAGGAATATATCGTATCCCATTGCTTCCCTCGGCTCCTAACGAAGATATCAAATACTACATAGGTTCTACCCTTAGAAGTCTGAACATTAGATTGTCTGAACATAAATATGCACTTCGAACTGACTGCATTTCTACTTCATTTACTACAGCTGTTCGCCAGGGAGGTTACTCTCCCGATTGGCCTAATACAATAGTACTCTCCTCCAATGTAAACAAACAAACCGTATTTTTTACCGAGAGTCTGTATATAATCTCTTATGGTAATACCTGTTGTAACTTGGACTTACCTGTTTTTGTTCCTAGACAATGGAGAAAAATAATTACTTCTCCCATTCAAAAAACTGAAGCAGAGGACCTTAATTAATCGATTATATTATTTGTACATATTACTTTTGTTCTGCTGTTTTTCCTCAATTGGCATCACCTGCGGTTTTGAACAAATGTATTGTGGGTCTCGCGGGGGAGACTGGTTATATATTGCGGCACTTCCCTATGCTTTGTGGCACTGTTGGGTGGCCTGAGGACGGGTGCTATTGTAGCCCCGAAAGATCTTGCCATTTTTTAAATATTTTAAAATCATGTCTTTTATTGTAAATAAAGTTTTTTATTGTACAGTCAGAGATGTTGGTTTGATGATATCGTACGGAGACAGCACGCCTCTAAGTAATTATCTGGGATAAAGATTAATGGAGATTATCTAACCCACCTTCGTTTTGCTGATGACGTAGTCATTTTTGCAACTACCCCATCAGAGCTGCAGAGTATGATCCAGGAACTTGCTGACAAGAGTAAAGAAGTGGGATTAAAAATGAACTTTCAGAAGACAAAAGTGATGTTCAATGCTTTTACAAGAAATGAAGATTTATTGATTGATTGAGAAAAGCTGGAGATAACAGACACGTACGTTTATCTTGGACAGCAGATATCAAGTGAGGGTCACATTGATGAAGAAATTAATCGGCGTACAAAACTTGCCTGGAGAGCTTTTGGAAGAAACAGCATAATGTTCAAGAGCAATATGCCATTATGTCTTAAAAGAAAAGTGTTTGATCAATGCATCCTTCCAGTGCTTACGTATGGTGCAGAGACGTGGACCTTAACTAAAAGAGATATACAAAGACTGCAGACAACTCAACGAAGCATGGAGAGGTGCATGCTTCGTGTAACCAGGAGAGATAAGAAGAGGAACACGTGGATCCGAAAAATGACAAGAGTGGAAGACATCATGATCAGAGTTAAATCCCTGAAATGGCAATGGGCTGGACATACTGCCAGAAGGACAGATCATCGATGGACAGCCGAAATTTTAGATTGGATTCCAAGGGACAGGAAAAGACCCAGAAGAAGACCACATGGGAGATGGGTGGATGAAATTCGAAAGTATGCAGGGGTGACATGGAGGAGACTGGCACAAGACAGACCGTTGTGGAGGAAACTTGGGGAGACCTTCGTCCAGCAGTGGATTGATAATGGTTGACAATGATGATGATGATGATGTACATAAAAGGCAATCGTTTTTACAACAGATTAACGGTAGAATAATAATTGCATGTGTCCCATGCGTATGAACTTAACGCGTACTTTTTGCATTTTTTGCATAGTACTATCTGTGTCAGTGGGCAAATTTATGTATCGTTTTAATACAAATTTAATTCACTTCAGCAATACGTGTATTTGTGGAAGATTAAAAATTACTCTACTACTAAACAAACATTTGAATTCACGCTGTAGCTTAATATTGGAGAAAAGAACTAAGATATTTGCAGAAATGAACATTTTTTGTCATCCATGAGATAAATAAAATTGATAAAAAAGAACGCGCCGCGTAGAGCAGTAGGCTAAGGCTCTGTCGTCTGACAGTTCGTCAGATTGTGCCTACCTTCAAGTCCTAGAAAAGAAATTGAAGCTAGGCCCAATTCTGTAGAATATTTGTATAAGCGCAAAGTGAGTTTTCCTTCCCTGGAATTAGTGGCACAAAATTAGCGTTTACTGATTTATTGTACGCCTTCGATTTGCTCATGGTATTCGTTAAAATAAAAAGAAAAAGATAGAAGTGTGTTGTATGAACAAAACAAGAATAGTTCAATAAATTAAACTTCATGGCGGTGTTTAAATTAGGAGGTAATTTGTTGCTCATTGTAGAACTCGAAATTTTAGGACCATTAAAACATTCGAACGTATTTAAATGAATTATGTTTATTTCTCAGAATTGTAGAAAAAAGGGCATAACGTCTAGCGGCATTTTAACAAACATGCAACACTAAATCTTGGTTTCCAGTAAATCATTAGTTACGTTGTATGTTTGAATTATTTTTCTCACTTTTTCTTGAAATTCGTTATTAAATTTTACAGGAAGGTTTTTTGTTTCCATCCTTACGTAGATGTATAAAAAGATGTCGTGATCCTAGCTTACTGAAACTTCTCTTGTCCCGACTCTCATCTTTCTTAAGGGGTGGTTCTGTTGCAAACTAAATTATCTCAACATTTTTATGAGGTTACTCATCGTGTGGGAAAAGCATTGTTTGCAATCCAATGGTACATCACATTTTCTTGAAGTCTTATTTACCACGAAATACACGAATATACAATAACGGTAAATGAAACACTTTCATTCTATAGAAATTACAGTTGTATTCATTCAGTAGTTATGGAATTTACTGCAGCAGGTGGTCTTCGATCAATTAAAATTACATGATGTTTATTTAAAAAAACAGTAATTTCACTTTGGGTGTTTTGTGTGCAGTAGTTAGCAAGAAAAATAAATTTCAATTACTAAAAAAAATTCTAGTTTTTTGAGGTGTGTTCAAAAATAGGTATTTACGAAACGCTTCTTCCTCACAAGAGTGAGAAGCAATTGTAATAAAGCAAGAGAGTCTGCAGGTCCTTTCGTAGGCGTTTCTTTAAAATGAAATTATCGATTATTTGTTGTAAAAGATCAAATTAATAAATTTTAAAATAGATAAAAATATGTTACATATGAAGATTGGTCCGCTATTCACAAGGAACTGATCGTAAGAATCCATGGAAATACAGTAGAGCAGTATACCTAAAGGATCAGGTATTCATCGTTTCCCAGGTGAATCCTTTCGTATCTTAAGAACGTCGCTCTCATGGCCTATTGGTGGTGCCCAGATTATTGAAAAAAGCTCATTCACCACGAAGTTGTTGTTGGAAGGAATTCAGTCATCGATTAGTGCAATTTCTGTCGGGAAGAATGCCATACATACCTTCGCCGAAATCGGGCACCTATAAGAGGATTTCATGACAATGGAGATCCTTTCGTTGTGGGAATAAACGAGAACTATTCCTTTCATAGGAAATATCATCGAGTCCTTTACAGGAAAGGACACTGGACTTTCAGTGGCATTGAGTGGGATTCGGGGAAATGTTTCTTGCTAGAGGTGCCTAATCGGAAAGCAAGGACACTGAAACGATCGATTTACGAACATATATTTCCCGGAAGTCATCATTTCTGACGGTCGGGTATGCTGAAATAGAAAACTTTGCAAAATGGTACTCATGGCGATTCCATTGCAATACACAATAAAAATTTCGTTGATTGTTGATCCTGATTTTCCCGGCGTTTACACACATACTATGGAAAACATGTGGATAAGACTACAAAGTAAGCATAGGCACCGGTGTGGCACCAGCAAACGACAATCTGGCTCCTATGCAAATAACTACATGTTTCGAACTGACTTAAGCGACGGAAGTGCATTCGCTAACTTCTTAAACGTGTTAACACAAAATTACTGTTGAGAAGAAAACAAGAAGTGGGGGTGGGGATGGAATTCCTATTTCAACGCTTTTTTTCTAGAAACACATACGCTATGTATTATTCACTTTTTGTTTCAGTGTTTAGTGCTTAACGCCCACCAGGAACAACTACTTGTTTTCAATCTCCCATCCCTAATTAAGGGCACTGGATTCAAGAAAGAGAGAAAACCACTGCCATAAGACATGCCTTACGCGGATTCGAACCATGACCCAACCCGAACGAATAGTCAGAATCTAGCGCATAAACCTCTGCGCCACCAGAACGATCCTCGAGCAACTATAAAGTTTATAAACAGTCCCCAGTATCCAGTTTTTAAAGCAACTGTTTTACTTTTAAGTCAACAGCCTGCACAGCCATCCTGAACGACGTTCAGCGACATCGTAAAGCAGCATATTGCCTCCGGGCAGGATTATTCTGCCCGGACATCTGGTAAGGGAATGTCAAATTGAGTCATCGCTTTATCAGGAAAGCAAGTCCTGCGCATTTCTGAAGGATCAAGATTACATGTAAACCAAACGTTGCATTTCTACGTATAATAGGAAAACAACCAATAGATGGCTCTTTAGGGGAAAACCTAGTGAACCACCTTGTTTTATCCATTCAGATTTACCCGAGCAGCAATGTGATACGAAAGAAGAAAGCCTTTTAATTTAGTCCTGTATCCTCTGGAGATCTGCAGCACACACTTACCTTTTAAACGCAGTGTTTCAATAGCTTAAAAATATTACATTATGGACTTACCCATTTTCTTGTAAAATGTGTGAGCAATTCTGAAAGACAGAGCCCTTTTATCTTTGATCCAATGAATGCCTTATGCTACGGAAACTCCCAGTACTTCATTTTCTTCCATTGAAAGACATTTCTCGAAATATAAAAAATAGTTTGCATATGTGAAAGAGAAAATTTTTGTAATTAAAAACATGCAGGTGTCACAATCACTCTCTCTCTCTCTCTCCCTCTCTCTCTCTCACACACACACACAATCATACACACACGTACACATACACACACTTTGTAAACACAGATCATTTGATGATTCCACTGTCAAGCCTATGTCATTCCATAATAGTACCATGATTCTTCCACAATAAATATTGTCTTTTCATCATAATATTTTGTTCATTTTTATAGTATTATATAAAATTTTTGAAACTTCAATGTAGTAGCAGCGATTTTTGTAGGAAAATAAGTTTAAAATAAACCGCCAAAATAAATAATTGTGCTGGCATTTACGTATGTGCATTTATTGAAACGCTTGGAAAAAAGCGAAATAATATCCTTTAAGGAAAGCGATCTGTTACTTTCCGGTTTGAGAAGATACGAACGCTACATATGTACATTCAATGTGGTGTAAAAGAGAGAGTGTTTTTATTTGAACAGAACAATGTTTCGGGACTCACAGTTTTAACGAGTTTTATTAGAGGACAGGGTGTATCTTCATATACATATTTTGGGGAAATATTTATGTCGGTCTCCTTTGAATTGGATTATGTAATACGATTAGGATTACGTTTCCGTTCACTAACAATGATGAACGGGATTAGTGTAAAGGTATTAAACAGCATTAGCATAAAGTTTTATCAGGTAACAGAACAAAACGAACAAACAAAAAAGAAAAATAATACTGCTCTGATTCAGCACAAAATATTACGAGAAATCGCTTAGAGAACTAAGACATAGATATGAAAAAATATTAGAAAACACCATTCACGGAAGCCATTTAGTGAATATTTGTTTTATTAGAAATTCGAACCCACAAATATAATTCTGATGACCTGAATAAATATTCTTCGCAAATTTGTGTACAACGAAACCTGGACAGGCGGTGTGGTATAGTGTTAAAGCAGATGCCACGCCTTTCTTGCAATAACGGCTTATGAAATTTTACATTACCTTTTGTAATCTCTTTGCTTTATTCCCTGTTTGAATTCTTTGCTTTGTAACGTTTTAAATTTTAACCCTGGGGTTTAGCCGTTACAGCTCTCTCTCCTGTATTTATCAAGGTAATTATGTGAAAGTACCAGTGGCTGTTGACTTTTGTTTTTGTATGCCAATTATTATTTTTACTCATTTGCCTACTGCAATACATTAAGCTGCTATTTCTCATGCATGAAATAGATATTAAAATGCAGTTTTGGCAAACGGAGATTTTGAAAGCGTTTTTCGGCCTAAATAGATTACACAGTTTCCTATGAATGGGAAGTGAAAAATGGCATTTGCTGCGAAGCTTCAGAACCACTATTTAGAAAAGGTGAAAAGTAAACTCGTTGAAACAGAAAAATAGAACTAATGTGTGGCTAACAGAAATGCGCTAATTTAAGTACCGCTAGAGATATAATGCAGCTCTCGTACTGAAAATACTCACCGGGATGAGCATATAATGCGATATTTAAATCTGTGATATTTGAAACATCGTCTCCTACTTCTGGACTATATTTAATATTTTGGTCGTAAAAGTTTGGTTTGCAAAGGGCAATCATTCTAATTTTAACATGAGCTCTTTTTTTTCTCTTATTTTGTTTTACATGTACGGTGTTGCAGAGGGTAATTAACCATTGAAAAACGTATTTTTTCTTTGCATTTTCATTCATTAAAAAATCCTAACTCCACACAAGAATAGGAAATATATCAGCCGCCCCGGTTGCGTAGTGGTCAAAGCGATGGCTTCTGATCATTTGTCCGAAAGGGGTCCGGGTTTGAATCCCGGTGAGGCCGTCGTTCACTTGCAGTTGCACTAATTTGAATAAAGACTCGGTCACCGTAATGATTCAGTTCTTCCGCGTATTTGCAAACATTTAAGTTTTTATATTTTCCTTAAAACTGTTCTTTGTATTCTTTGGCACAATGGAAGCGGTATTTATAATTTCGAAATCTAATTCAGCATACCCTTATCATCGAAATGTCCTTTCTTCTTCTTTCATATTATCTTTGCCGCAAGTAATGTAATTTGTATCTGTTTTTAGTCCTTTTACTGGAGAAAAATATTTATAAATGGAATAAAATCAGGGGTTTTCATGGAGAAGGCAAGTCTTCAATGTTGCTTTAAATGCGTTGTTGATTGAATCTCTTCAAGTTCAAAAAAGCGTACAATACACTTAACATAATCGTTCACATAGTTCCCTTTGAAACTAATGCTCTTGTTTCACCGATCTATGAGTTGAAATTTTGCATTGCAATAGATATCTAGTGAGCGGGATTTGATGAATGGTGCACTAAAGGAACGGGTGGCTAACTTCAAGTTACATAGCCTTTACGTGTCGGTGTGCAGCATGCTATGCAACATGAGTTTCTCCTCTCTATACCGCTATTCCAGTTCGCAGCTGCTTGATGTAATGTAGCACGTTTGTTAGCTTGTATATAATTCCTAAGTCGTCAATGCCCTCGAACATTGACGATTAGCTGACACCTACAGTAAGGCTGCTGACTGATTGTTTTGCTGTTTGTGCATCACTTGTTTTACATCCTTCACACATTTTTCTTGCATAATGGTGAATGAATACAATTTCTGAAATGTTTGCACCTGCTGGCCGCAGCTCTTTTTACTAACTCTTTCAAAGTCCCTAAATTAACTAGTGCTTTCCGTACTGCCGCAATGTACACTGCATACAAGTCTCATTTCCTTGCAGTGAGCTGCTTTTACAGACATCTCGTTATTTTTTGCATAGAGACATCTCCTTATTTTTGCATGCATTTTTGCATACGAAATGGTCAAATTTCTAATTAGTATTCCTTAAATTTACTGTCCCAGTGTTTATTTAATATCTGGTAGTCCATATTTGAAAAATGAAGAACTTATTATTGAATAACACTTTTGCTTTTAAAGATACTAGTGAACTTTTGCAACCTTTATTTTACTCTACTGGACACACAATTTTAGGTTCATGAATTCGTAAAAGTATATGTGTTGTTTTAAATCTCACGTAAACGTAAAAGGAACAATGTGTATCTATAATGATTTCGCATGCAATAATTTACTAGGAAAAATATTTTATAAATATAATTTTGCAAAACTTCTATTCTATTGAATTGTCTTACAAGTTCCGAAAGCGCTTGAAAAAGCGGAATACTTAGTACGGTAAAAATGCACTCAGCTTGTCGAATGCTAAACAGCACAGACCTTCTCTTGAGAACTGGCAGTAACTTCGAACATTTTTTGCTAGTTCTAAAAGCACTTGCAAGCGGTATTTCGGAATTTTCATAATTTATTTTACAGAAAAGATTAACCTGAATACAAAGTAAGCATAATTATAGCAAACACATATTAAACAAAAATATTGACGTTAGAAAAAGATGCGCAAACACGTGCTTTCTGCAAAGAAAATATTTTACTGCTGTAGCATTTAATGCGCAAACACCCCGAAAACTCTATGCCAGTTTTCTGGGCACGTTGCCGTTCTTCTCTGAGCGGATGTACACACTTCCCGACCTTTCCATCCACGTCACGTTGTTGTTGGACCATCCCCACACTCTACAGAACTGGGTCAAGTTCGGAGACCCTTTATAAAGAGTTGGCTACGCCAGAGAGCCACATGTTTGCGCCAACCATTTAGCAGATTGCAAAGACTCAAGTGTTGTGACGACCGGTTGCCACCCCAGAACCTCTCTGTGACTTCCCAAGACAAAGAAAGAGGGACTTCCCAGAGTTTCACTTGCCGAATATCAGAATTCCTAAATGAAATAAAAGGGATCAATATGAACTCCTCGAAGATCAACTTCGCGGTTAGCGAAAATTTGATTAGAGGAGTTCTAAGCAGAATTGAATAGGCCTTCTCGATTTAAGCTGTTCGTATAAGCACTGAATATGTCGGCTCCCAGAGAGGAGTGGGGAGAACATCTCAGGTTCTAGGACTATCCTGCACGCGGGAAATTCCAAACCAACAAGTGTGGAGGTCCCGGTAGAAGTAGCCAGGAACGTTGAGAAGAAGAACGTGCTTCTGATCTTTCTAGCAAAGAACGGGGTGACTTTGGAAGAGGTCTGACGAGAGACGCAAGTAAGCATCGGCACATCCTCTGCAAAGAGAGGTGTCATTTACGTAAAAATATAAAGAAGAAGCATCATGGTTTAGTGAACGAAAGCCCAAGCAAGATCACTACATTTGTGAAGAGGAGCTTTAAAGCACTCTAAAAACAAAGGATTGTCTTCTATCCAGGATGGCCCAGAGCAGATTCCCAAAATGTACGCGCAAGAATGGGACAGAATGTTCTTGAGGAGTGGTAAAGCAGATGGAATGAAGAAGACACGGAAAGATGCATCTATGCTACTTCTCTCTAAGGTCTCACCTAGGAGGATGCTGTCCGATAGACTCCTTAGCCAAGTATTAATCGGGCATCGAATCTCTCCGGAATACATCTGCACGTTTGCTGTTATGGAGAGTGTATGCAGCCTCAAGGTTCAGACCACAGACATGCCTCAATAATTATTTGTCTGTGATTTCCTCTCATCTTACGTAGCAGTTCTTTTCTCAGGAACGGCGAAGACGAATAACATCTCTTGCGG
Source organism: Macrothele yani (assembly GCA_039090855.1). Classification (NCBI taxonomy): domain Eukaryota; kingdom Metazoa; phylum Arthropoda; class Arachnida; order Araneae; family Macrothelidae; genus Macrothele; species Macrothele yani. The sequence goes on from CM077034.1 coordinate 62,019,281, forward strand.
AATTCATTCTGGAATGGTCAGAACATGGTTCGTTCAGTTGGTCTGAAAGATAATCTTCACACTGGGGGATCTCTTTTTGAGAACGAGGAAATGAGAAGTAGTGAAATCTCTACACATTGGAACAGATGATGAGATTGGACTCTTCAGCATTGGTTCCACGGTAAAAAAAACTCCGTCGGAGTTAATACAGTGTACATATTATCATTCTCACTGAGAGTATAATCATTAATTTTGAATGAAATTTACAAAATCAAGTATGATAACGTTTTAATATACTATAATTTCGATGTAATACGGTATTACGAATGCCTTGTATTTTTATTTTTAAAAAAGGAGCGGTACGGTTTCAAGAAAAGGTCATTTCAGATAGGTGCTACATATCTAATAGCACAAGCCCCTTTTTGGCCGCCCCGAAGAAATACACATGTAATACAGCAGACGGTTATTTGAGCTTGTTCCGTGTTTGGCCGGAGAAAAGGGAGACAGCTTGCCGGTAGCCATGCCGATCCCGGCCGGACTGGTTTACAAAATTTAAATGAAGGCGTTGTGAGAGCAATCCCTGCTCTCGCAACGCCTTCATTTACATTTTCAAACAAATCCATTAGTTAATCTTACATTACGAATATGAATATCTACTATAACGCCCATTAGAAACTACATTTGCTTGATTTCTGTCCACTTCATCTTCCCACTCATGTTTCCTATTAACAGCTCTGTTCAAGTTCTTCAGAAAATCCAGTCTTTCAATTTTCACAATTCATGATGGCTTCGTCCGATGTGGTTTCTCTCTTTCCTAGCATTCTTTTGCCTGCTGTTAAAAGTCTTACTGAATCTAAACTTCTTTTTCTAAGAATCGAAACCCCCGCCAACATTAAGGCTTTCATGAATGCGCTTAGGCTATATAGATATGATGAGGCAGCTTGTTAGTAGGTATGATGAAGACACTATCATGCTAATTGATACACAAATAAGAAAGATAGCTGTCTAAGCATGAACACTGTAGATCAAACCAATTGAAACACTCAGATGAAGATAAGACGTATCACCGGTATCAAAAGTATACACAGTTAAAAATTAGGCTTATACAAAAGCGGAAATTTTTAAAATGTAAAGGCCAAATTTACCGCCAACTGGAAGGGACACACATGCACTCCCACCTCTCCCCGGTTTTCCTTGAAGTTCTCCTTCTGGATCTTGAAGACAAGGACCTTTGTCAATTTCAGACTGTTGCCTTATTTTATCTTACATATGTCGATGATGTTCTTTTTGTTTTATCCGGTTTTTCTGATTCGTTTTCTGACTTCACCACTTTCATGTCTTCTTTTTTACCCTACCATTAATTCACAATCTAATTGAAAAATAACTTCTTGCTGCCGTTCCCTGATATTTTACTTAAACGTGATCCAGTTTCAAACTCAATTAGTTATTCTGTCTGTCGGAAATCATCTATGGTTCCTTCTTCAATACATTTGAGTTTCTGCTCACGCTCATATTCACAAGCTTTCTGCTATTTACTTTTTAATGCATCGAGGTTTTTCACATTCTTCAAATAACTCCTTTTGTAATGATGAATTGAAATACATTTTTCATCTTGCTTACTCATTTGGGTATCCCGACCATATGGTTCAACGTATCTTTCACCAGGTTAGCAATAAAGCACTTACTTTCTTTACGAGCGTAACGCGCAACCCGAAATATGCTGGATTTCGTTCCCAATGTTGTTAACATTCTGTAAGATGTCATGAATATTATTTAGACTTAGTTATTTGGACCACAAACGTTTTTGCCATCTTAAAGAATGATCGGGAGTCAGTGGATTTCAATAACAGACACGGAAGATACAGTGTACTCCTCTCACCAATGAACCGTGAAAATACAGAATGTGTATACATGGGCTGTACTTCACGTAGGTTACGAACTAGGCTTTCAGAACATACATGCAGTATTAAGATGGCCTCTCAATCAATAGCATTATCACGATCAGTCTCAGAAGGTAAATTTTATCCAGCATGGGACAGAGGTACTATCCTGGTTACACTTACATCTAAATCATCGTTACTTTTAAGTGAGAGCACTTGCTTTCATAGTCTCCGAAGTATATGCTGTAATAACGGATTACCGACCTTCGTGTCAGAACCTGGAAGAAGTTATTTTCAGAAAATGCCATCTGTAATCAAGACAGTCCTGAGCACTTTGGTAATATTTGTACAACGATCCACACCTCCATGTAAGTTCTTGTAGCATGCGCATTTGATCCTTTTAATACGTTCGGAATGGTAACGGACTTGATATATAACTGTAGTTTCTTTACATCTGAGGATGACCTCATAGTGAGGTTAAAATATTTTATGTGTGTGTTGTAATTTTAACTCGATGTATTTTAATAAATGGTTTTAATTTCACAGAAATTGGTATTAAATCACCTTCATCGTGCTAAAACGGCTTTTATGTTTCATGTATTCTAAGTTTACTGTATGACAGTGGTTCCCAAACTGTTATCCGCGGAGCATTTAGTGTTCCGCAAAGGGATTTGAAAGAAAATTAATGTGACAAGATCACAAAATTGTGAATTTGTGCTGCATGAACTGTGTATAGGTAAGTATTAGGTAGAAATTATTTCGTTCCTGCAGCGTGATGTGAAGCAGTGCTGATAGCACGTATTATAGAACACATTGCAATTCATGCATCGCCTCAGTCAGCGTTGCCCGCCCGCACCTTCGAGGAATCATGCAAACATCGAGAATATCGGCGAAGCACATGGACTGAACGCAGCTGAACTAGACATAGACTATTTCATAGAGGCTCGACAGCGTCAAGTTACCCCTGTCTCTTATGTAAACTTCTTTATGCTTTCAGATCCGATTGTTAAGCTATATTTAAAGTTCCAATTTTTTAAAACAGTCAATGTGAAAAATTAAGTTTAGACCACAATTTAAGCTATTCAGAAATCGAAAAATAATTCTTGGTTTTGCTGCATCTTAAAATATCGACTAACAACTTGAAAAATGCAGTTAGGTAAAAACAGCCAAAAAGGCACGTACGTACATTTGACTTAACGGCGAAGTTATTGTTCCGTAACGAATATCTGTCCTAAAAAATTGCTCAGCGACTAAAAAGTTTGAGAAACCCTGCTCTATGACATCTCAGCATAAATGATGTGATGTAATGAAATACGTATAACAGAGTTTTGTTTAAAGAACTTCATCAATTGTAAAGTACAAGAAATTATTACCGCATGAGGACAATAAATACACGGTTCTACATAAATTAGGTTTGGAAATAAATATATTCCTCGTAATAAAGTTTCACTGGGTAACAGCTTTTCTACCAAATACTTTGAAATTTTTAATGCTTTGCTCTTGTCAGAAAAGGAATATCGCATTTTGCTGCTGTGCATGGGTGAAATGAGAACAACGCTCATACGGAAAAGAAAAGAAGAATGTGTGCTATTAAACTCTATTTAAAGCACAATCGAGTAAGACTAAATATTTCTTGTTTTCTGTAGAATCTTCACAATTCCATTTGTCTTGCAAAATTTAACTTTCTCGTTTTGGATATTTTTTTTTGTTTCAGGATATTCCAAGAAGCTGTGGCGAAGCTGTAATTTATAATGCAGTTAGAAATGTTTGCCAAATATAATTTAGCTTTTTAGGTTACAAAGCATACTTCTACAGCGTATTTCATGAATAAATATTTGAAGTATTGTATTTTATTCTTCGTATTTGTTTAAGATGATCCATCACATTTCGGGGGTCGGTGTGCAACTATCGTAGCTGAATTATTCTCCGTTTGCTGCGTGTTTTACAGATTTCACTTTACTGCTACGACCAATCCTAACTTTCCTATTTCTTTCGGACACATTTCGTAAAACACCCAGTATAGCTATAAAACTCGTCTTCACCGATGGCGTGCATATGTGATTTTCTACATGATTCCCCGTATGTTATAATTTTACTGTATGTTCCTTAACAATAAAACGGCTTTTATGTGCTTTCATTCAGAGTCTAATTTGTGAGATTTAATTTCAGTCAGAAACAAATTGTTATAAGTGTAGAGTAACTACCATGTAGACTCCTGGAATTTAGTATTATGAACAGTTCAAAAGTGGAAACAAATTAGTGGAATATTTAATAAGTCGAACCAGATTTTCGAACAGCAAATATGATTTTCGTAAGTACTCCCTCGTTCACGTGAAATTCAGTCTCTTTCTTTGATAAAATTTTGGAATGTCTCCTTTACCGTTTTTTGAAGGAATAGCTTGACAAATGCTCAAAGATTCCCGTTTGAACTTCATACACTGAAATATCAGAAATTATGAAGTACCTTATTCCTAGGTTACATAATGTTGTCACCCCTATTGCATGGTGACAACCACACCGCATGGCAAGTAGCCAGAAGGTCATCGCTGCACTCACGTAATCAGAATTCGTTGTCATTGTACAGTAGAAAAATATGAGCGGTAGAGTTTGAAAAAGTGTTGATAATGGGGCACCAGGCATGGACAACTTTATCACGCAGGCAGTACAGGAATCACACTATTCCTGTTAGGCAGTATCACAGGGTACTGCATTTCCAGAAAAAACATCTAATCGTTAGACGTGCTACTGGTAGAAAAAATGGCGGGTGAAGGTAGCCGTCGACGTCTGTCTCGCATATTTGCAACTAATTAGAGAGCATCAGCTGCACAAATCATCATTTATTTGACGAGAGAGGTGCCGGAACGTCTCCAATAAGACTATCAGGCAATTATTAATTGCAACATGTTATGTGAACCGCCGACCCAACGTTTCTATTAATAACGCTACATTACTGAACTGTACCCATCAAGAGTTCGAAAGATCTTTGGTACGGAATTTGGGAGATTAAAAGCATTTCTGTTGATCCGACCAGCCCCATTTCCGTTATTTTGCACAAACGGGATTATGCGGTTCAGGTGGAAACTGTAGTAAGCGCTGGACCTTACATGTCAAAAATGAACGTCTCTCTATCTGGTGTAATGTCAGTTAAGAGCTGGGGCGTGTTCACTTGTGACACATCGTGACTATTGTAATGTGATATGAAAAACGGGGTGTTTATGTTTCTATACTTTCATTCGGTACACTTATGTGTCAATGGAGGAACCAGATACTTTGGAAATTATTCATGCAGGTAGAATGACTCACGTTATATGAAATAATCTAACTTGGGAAGCTGAAGGTGATGAAACACTTATCAATAAATTTTATTGATGCTTGAACAAAACACAAGAAATATAAAATAAATGGAGTTTTTGAAGTATTGCACTTAAAAATAAATGCAGAGTGTCAGAGAGCACAGCACACACTACGATAGCGAAAAACATCCCAGCTTAAGCGACGACAGAAAGCGTGTGAAAATGTGCGAATAGTGGCCCGTTGCATTTCATACGCCAGGCGTTTGCCGGGTCTAATCATGTGACACGATATCAGCTATTAACGCATAGCACTTAGAAATAAAAAACTACTTTTCCTCCCGTCGTGGAAATGACGTTTGTAACCTTTACGAGACGTTCTTGCGGCTTACCTTTCCAGCGGGAACACATGGTACTTCTAAATGCATCTGTGGACGGTCTGCGCCACGTGTCCATTTTTGCAGACCATCTGCATCCGTTCATGGCTTTCATACGTTCACAGGAGAATAGACTCTCTCAGAAGTACAATGTCCCTCACCGCAAATTCCTGGTGACTAGAAAATGGTTAAAACTAATATTGCAGAAAATCCCATCCTGAAATGGCCGTCTGTGTTTATCGCACTTAAACCCTGTAAGAAATCATTTGGATGCAGCTCAAAGGTCAATTAAGATTTGTTTTATCCACCCAGGAAAGCGACCGAATTACCGCCAGTGGTACAGCAACCTTAGGTAGTGAAACACTTTCGGATAGAGTGGCCTGTATATCTTACCGTGTGACTGCCCTTATACGGAAGAAAGGTTGGCCTACATGTAACTACCTATGTATAGCATGATTTCTGTCCACTCATTGCAGATGCATCTGTACATACACATGTGTATAACACTGTATAAAAAAACCAACAAGGAGTACACTTTATTTTGATTATCTCTACTAAAGTAAAACGTTAACAAATGTAATCATGAATTCATCAATACTGTTATCCTTCTCTTTTGTTGTGAATTAACAACAAAGTGTAGGAAATTTTTTGAAAATTACAACGCAATAGCTTCACAGATAATAAATTGAAATGTTAAATCTGCCATCTGCAGGCATTTCAGTGGTACGGTCGAACAGTTTATGCCCCTTTGCTATGCAGGGCTTTAAAACAAGCAGACTGATTTTACTAAACTGATCTGAGCTTGCATTTGTAGTTTTTTATTATTTCAAATATAAAGTAAATGAACAAACTATTTTACACACCTACGTAATAACGGGTTTAACTTTACCCCTTAAAATGGCAGCCAGACCTACTGGTTAGGACTCGGTCGGTAAGATGTTTAAATCAAGCAGGTGATATAGCCGGACATAAAAGGAAAATCGCGGGCCGTGGATTATCCAGAGCTGCTTGTGGTGGATGCTGGGTTCGAACATATCTTACCCATATGTCCCACAAACGGTAAAATCCATTTCTCATTGGGTTTAGATCAAACTGTCTCATGTCATTGGTTTTACCTATGGTTACATTTCCGTGATTGGTTTCGAGTGTATGGAGACCATCTCTATATACAGTCATTGTCAGTTTCTCCGTCTCCTATGACTGAACGCATTATTTCTGCTGTGTATATTCTTATTGGGATGTATATAATAATAATACGTCTATTAAGTGCATTATGTAATTAAAAAAAATGGTATTCTCCATTGAAACATGAGTATTTTTAATTAAATTTGTTTTATATTGATTTTTTTTAATTTGCTTGATTGAGAGTACGTATCAAAGGAAAGGGCATAAACACGTTTCGCCTCCGAGTGATTTATTGAGCAGATAATAAAAATTGAGAACCTCGTAGCAAGACCTTCAATGTTATCCTTCTCTCAGGTCTGTTTCTCGAGAGAAACTTCCATTAGGGATATGCAAAACTTACGCCGCTCCAGCTAATGGGCGCTATAGGTGTCTAACCAGCCGGCGACCCGTTCTGTCAGTTTGCTCATGAAGCTAAGCATGGCCGTTGAAAAAGTTAATTTGCGACACTGTTTGTTCTTTATGTCTAATTTAGGTAAAAGTGCGAGTGAAGCATATGGTTCAATAAGTCAGGCGCATGGAAAAACGGTTATGGGTCACCGGACGTGTCGAGAATCGTTTGACAGGATTAGGAAAGATAACCTAAGCTTGGAAAATAAGCCACGTGCAGGAAGAGCGCAGGAACTCGCAGACAAGGAACTGGAATCGCTGTTGCAAGAGGATGCCACACAATCGATCACGCAACTAGCGAAACGTTTGGAAATGACTCAATTGAAGGTAGTTCGGCGATTCCAGGCCTGTGGGAAGATCCAAAAGATTGGTAAGTGGGTTCTGCATACTTTAACGGAGCGTAATATTGGTCAACGATTGGACATATGCATGTCATTGCTGAAGAGGTTTCAAAGGAAGATTTGCTTGTGGAAGGTTGTCACCGGGGATAAAAAATGAGTCTACTACGACAACCCCATACATAAGCTGTCGTCGGGCAGCCATCAACATCAAATGCAAAACAGGATATCCACGGGATAAAGGTGCTGTTGTGTGTGTGGTGGGACATAAATGCAACGATGTTCTTCGAACTGTTGAATCCGAGCGAAACAATCACTGTACAACGATATAGCGATCAGCTGATTAAACGTAACGCCACGATAAAGCAAAAACGCCCATGGAAAGGTAAAGGACGCTGCCCAGTCATCCTGTTACACGATAATGCCAGACCACATGTCGGTACCACCACGAAATATACCCTTGTACAACTACACTGGGAGGTTTTACCGCCTACGGCTTACTACCCGGACATTGCACCCTCAGCCTTTCATCTGTTTCGCTCTATGCAAAATCCTCCAGCACAACAGTGGTTTGCCACAGTTGCAGAGGTTAAAAATTTCGTCACTGGGTTCTTTCAGCTAAAACTCGAGTACCTCTATTGCAGGAGCACTCATTTGTTGCCTCTAAAATGGCAAAAGGTCAATGATGCTAACGGCCAGTATTTCGTTGAATAAATGTGTACTGGTTTCCTGATTGTTCTTCTCTACTCTCTCCATCAAACTCACGATAGAACTTGAAAATAATTTCGTCTTACCTTATCTTGATTTTCAAATTACTCGTAACCCTTCTGACAATTCCCTGTCTTTTGCCGTTTATCGAAAACCTACTTCCACACCCACTCTAATTCCGTACAATTCTGCTCACATTTTTCAGCATAAAATTTCTGCTCTGCACTTCCTATTTAGAAGATCATATTCACATTCTTCTAGCCATTTTGCCAGAGCTCAAGAACTACAATGGATATCATCCCTCGCTAAAAACCATTGTTACCCGGACAACGTTGTTAAGGGGGTGCACAATAAAGTATGGTTTTCTATGTCAACTGCTTTAATTAGTGAACAAATGCCTAAAAAGTATGTTGGATCTGTTGATTTTAATCCACATATTGTAAACCTCCTTACCAACATATGTTCTCGTCATAAAATACAATTTGGAATACGATCATGCAATCTATATACCATTATCCGCACCGATCGTGACAAAACTGACAAAGGGAAAAAATGGGGTGTGTATGTTATTCCTCTGTTCGACACTATCCCTGGTGAACTAAATAATCATTATCTGGGTTCTACCAAAAACAATTTAGATTTGAGACTAAATGAACAAAGATATGATCTAAAAATGAATCACAAAAGCACCTCTTTTGCAAGAACCATAAGTGCTGAAAATTCCATCCCAGACTGGGACAACGCTAATTTCATAAACACAACTAACTCTGTTTATTCCTTGTTATTTACAGAAAGCCTCTATATTTCGGCTTATAATACACGTTGCTGTAATGACTATTATCCTTAAGTTTTACCTGAACCTTGGTGCAATCTTGTTGGGAAGGACAGCACAATAGCAATTATTTCTGTTAAGTGATCTTCATTGGCTAATTATGCTTTTTTTTCGGTATATCATGTGACATTGCCATTACCTTTCCCATGATGCATCTACTCCACGTACTTAAGACCAGCATGTAACCACATGGTGAAATCGCATCTGATGAAGGTGTCAATTTGACACCGAAAGTGCTCATGTGTTTTTGAAACTGTATATAGATTTCGGTTTTTAGCTGAATAAATATCATCGTGCAACAAGACGGACTTTTTTAATACTACTACCTAATAGAATTGGAAGAACTCTCCAAAGAAAAACCTTTTTTCGAAGGATTTTCCGAAAGAAACTGCTTTCGAGTACTGTTAAAGTAACCATTCTCAATGGTAGTCAGGTGCAGCAGTTTCAACCCGTGCCTACAGTATTTGCATTTTCCTGTATACTCAATGGACAAAACATTAAAGGTATCTTCCTATAATAGAGTTTTACCACTCATCTAACGCGAATTATAGCCTGTAAACGCCCTGCCATTGACTCCACAATATTATGCCGGAATGTTTGCGGAGCTGATGCAATCCTATCGAATGCTGAATTGTACGCAACTCATTCCAAGGCGTCCATCCAAGATCCATGGGTCAGATAATCCGCTCCAAATCATCACAGAGAGCTTCCGCGGAGTTCTAATCCGGGAACCATGGGGGCACTGGATGGTTCCAAACTCAGGGTGAGCGCTTCTGTAGCCATGCGTAGGAGGTTGCGTCACGGAGGGGTGACGTATTGTCCTTCTGTAACACACCATGTGCAGTAGATCGCGCGAACGACATGAAATGGTGTGGGTGATTAGCCAGCACAGTTCCGATCAGTGGTTAAGGAACTTTCCAGACACAGTAAGGAACCTAATGTGTCCCATTAGAAGGCTTCCCAAACAATCACAGAGCTGGCATCGCCTTTAACGGCCAATCTGGCACGAACGGGACTTTGTCTCCTGCTATCGTAGCCACAATCGTACCCTATTCTCACCTCGGTGCAGCTGAAAACGGGATTGATCTAACCACACGACGCGGTGTCACTCTGCAGAGAAGAAGTTTTGATGTTTCCGGCACCAGGCGAGACGCAACATTTAACCTGGATGTGATTTGCTTCGCTCGTGCCAAGTGGGCTGTCTTTATTAGCCCGGAGAGTCTACTTCGACGACGGTCTTAAAGGCGTATGGTGTGCTACCACTTGCTCTCTGAGCGCTGGTTCGTCCAGCGGTGATATCTTGTGGTACACTCTGAATACGATTGCCCTCTTAAACCTTTGGCTTTGGAATGACCTATCTGTCTTGCCTAATATTAAAATGGAATGTCTCATCGAGTTTAATTTTCGGAATTTTCTAGTCAAAACAAGTCAGTAAAATCATGCAGTGCCATGCTTATGATACGCTTTACAACATATTAGAAATCATTGCTGAAGTTATGAAGATAATGGCTGCGGAATAAATATCCCTTCTGTGCCCTTACCCTTGAACCCATTTCGATGATATTCAACACAACCGATTTAGTACATCTCCGGAACAACATGATAAAGTTTTGTCGAGGTCGAAACATTTTTATGTAAGTATGACGCATATGTGTAGGAACCGATTCCTCTCGTATTGGCCACATTTCGGCAAATGGCGAATTGGGTCCTGACCTTTGACCCCATTTCGTCCATTTTCAATAGTGTTCGTCCCCAGGTTGTCCCCTACCACGTGCTAAAACTTCGTCGAAATCGCACCATTTTTACGCGAGTTATCGTAAGGAGCGGCAGACAAAGCTGGAGCGTATATGCTTCTTCAACCTACGTTTGGAAAGCGTAAAAAATGGAAAAACACCCTTGAAAAGGTTAATTGGTTATTTTGGGTTACTTTGTAAGAGTTGCATTGTTGCCCTTGAAAAAAGTAGCCGAAGATATGATAATAGAAACATGCGCTAGTTAGGTAGAAAATTGTAATTATGTTTTCTTGGCAAATAGTGCGAACATTAGCTTTTACATAATGTTTCAATTAACAAGTTAGTAAAATCATGCAATGCACTGATTATTTTACGCTTTCCAACATACCAGAAATCATAGCAAAATTCCTCGCTTTTGAGGGGACTAAGCTATGCTATAAGGTTTGAGGTTCAGGGTTTTAGTGGTTAAGGTTCCGGGCCAAAGTGCTCCACTAGAAGAAAAATTTGTTCCTTGTGCCTTTGATGATTTGGGACTTAAACACCCAACGAGCCCTAACTAAAGGAACGATCAGAAATAGTTCGGTCATCATTCGTAACATGGTCGCGAATCTCACACTTGATCTGCGACACAACCTTTGTAGGGGGAAAACCGAACCACTACTTTAAGCATGTAAAACTTTTTTCTCTCTCCTCCAAATTGTGCCGCAAACCTCAGTGATGAAGATTCTAAACACCTCCCTACCCTTTGAAAGTGCAGCGGTGCTAGAAGAAGTCATGCCCTATTCATTGACAAAACCCTACTCTAAAATCAGTTCAATTCACCTAATCTAATGTTAGCCTTACAAACTAATAACGCAATCTTACTGACGCTACCCGTACTTGTAGAGGCACAACTACAGCAGCAATATGGTAAATGTTGCGAGCATTTAAATTGCCGACTGTTCTGACATGATTCCAAATCGATAATTCTGAGACGGTCCCAAAACATTACTTCCCAGCCACATGGAAAGTGAACTCCAATGGGTCATCGGACCACGTGCGTTAACAGCGTATAGTGAATCATCCAGCGAGTGATCATAGGAATCTTTTATTGTTTTAAGGCAAACTAGGACTCGCAGTGTGCCGAACATCATCTTTTATTATGAAATTCATGAAAGTGCCTTTCAGGTGCTATGTTGATACGCCGTTGAAATCTCGGTTTACGGGATTTCCGACGGACGTCACACAAAACAGATCCGATTTGGGAGGGAGGTTAGGCGGAGCTGCAGCCCCGGGCTCCGTATTCTCATGGCCCCGAAAAACTATGAAGGATGCTTGAAGAATTGACAGAGTGCTACAATGCTTCTTCTTTTTTTTTTTTACTTTTTCTTTTTTTTTGCAGATAGCACAGAGGAAACTATAAGAAACTGCCATATCCATCGTCAAATCTTTCGGAAGCATTACAGATGTTTTTGTAGACATTTATAATTGGAGACAATTTTTCATAAATTAAGAATTCGTTTAACACCGATATTTGAAGCCTCGGGGGAAGGAGTATTAAAGCAGAACTGAACTGAACGTTGCACGATCTTCTGAACTCGTAGTTATTAGTTAGCTCGCGAATAAATATTAACGAGCATATAACGGAAACATTTGGGTAGATATACACCAGTAATACTAATAAAACGCTGAAATCCGTTTCTATTGTTGTAGCATTGAAGTGTTGTTCTGTTGTCGTCTGAGAACTTTATCGAAAGAATTAGAAGCCTAAAGGTAATGCCTGCTCACATCTTAGGGAGTTTTGATATTGTCTCCCTGTACCCCTCAATTCCTGTTAAAGAAGCTACGAAGACACTAAAGCAAGCGCTCGCCGATTCATCGCTTTACACTCAAAGTACACTAACGGAGATATCCAAATCCATTGACCTCGTTACTGATGCAAACTATTTTAGCTGCTAAAACCATACCTACAAGCAGACTAAAGGGGTCCCATTGGACTACGCGCTCTCTGCAGTATTATCCGAAGTAATCCTATGACCCCTAGAAGTCCGGATACCAGAGATTAATTCACGGCCACTGGTTCCAGGGACAACAGAGAGCCAGTGTAATTATTAAAAAAATATCCACGTCCTGCCAGGAATCGATCCCGTGCACATCTCGGACGGATGGTGAAAAGCCAGCATTTTGAACACTGCGCCACCAGGATGACAGCAGCGGAGGTGTAGATACTTAACTTTGAAAACGACTTCATTAATACATAGCAGATTCCCAATAGTGTGGGTGTGGTGTTATTTATAATACATGTGCGTGTGATAATCGCATATTTGCTATTCTTGAGCTTCCAACTCTAAGTGCAGATGAATATGAATAAGTACAAAATATATTCAGACTTCTTGCGGGAAATTTGCAAACAGTTTGAAAAACAAACCGTACACAAACGTTATCGAAAGACAGGATTAATTTCAGAAGGATTGTAGGGGAACGGTGAATAACATTATTTGAATTCGAAAACATGTTTCATGACACTATGTTCCAAAGGTATGTACTGGATACAGAATAAGAAGAACGAACTGTTGCTCTAGGGTTTACCATTGTAAATGCCAAAAAAGGAAACAAAAATGTCCCGTTGTATGTATCACAGTAATATTTTAAAACTCATTGTGTTCATGCATGGAGCTACAGAAGAACGGATAATTAATATAAGCACCATTTATTTCTAATATACGAAACGAAAATGCCTTTTTTCATTTGGTGGTTTGTAATATTTTTTCTATTACAGACTTTACAAAAATAGCAAAAAAGATGATGAAAAATAATCACGGAGACAACATTTCTATTCAATATGTTTAATGTTCTGTACACGCAAATACTTAAAAAAATATTGCGCTTAACAAGGTGGGTGGGAAAATTTAATCCAATAAGAGTTCAATTCGAATAAAAATGTGAGAAACAAATAGATAAATATGTTTTTTACTTTATTACAAGAATCTTACGTGAAATATCGGTGCCGCCCAGGTGGCGCAGTGGTCTAAGGCGCTGGCCTATTATCATTCGTCCGTAAGGGGTCCGGGTTTGAATCCCGGTGAGGCATGGATGTTGTGTTTGTCTTACGGCACTGGCTCTCTCCCTTCCCTGGAACCAGTGACCCTAAATTAGGGACGGGCGACTGCTTATAGCCCATTGAGTTGTTCACGGTGGTCGTTAAACCTCCAATAAAAAAAAATATCGGTACATAGAACAATGTAACTTCATTTCATGTTGATTTCGTTTTCGAATTTTTATCTGAAAAATATTGATATCTAGTATACAGAAATGTATTTTTTCTATTGACACCTTCAATTTTGGCTGGACACGTTCTTGGAAGTGAGTTAACAATAATTACTGGAAAGCAAACGCACACGTTTAGCTTTGTAAGATGAAAATCATGTGTTGCATTACGTCATTGCAAATCCGAACACAAAGTGAATTGGAGTGAAATGCCATTTAGTAGATGCTTTGATATTAAAAAAGTTTGAACTGCTACTTAACTGGTATATTTTAGAAGTGCTGGTATGGGCTATTGTATATTGAAGGCACGTTCATTGTTTATGCAAATGAGCTATTCATGAATAATGTTTCAATTTCAATGTTGGCACTATGCTTGTTGGCTACGTTATTCGTTGCATGGAAAATTAATTTATAACCAAAGCAATTAAATTTAAGGTCCCAGCTGTTTTCCCGAAATTGCCCACAAAATAATGAGCTCTTCTCTGTTCAAGATGCATGATTTGCCAAAAGACGGTTGGTGACGAACGTTTAGGGCACACCATTCAAATGAATGCCATTCATACATCATTCTTAATTAGGTTTAATTTCCACCATTATTCGATTCCCATTTGTTAAACGGCTTATACTTATTTATTCTCCACATTACTTTTCTAATTGAAAATTCGTTTCAGAACACATGATTGCCGAAAACGATGTTGGATGCGGCGCCTTTAGTATGTTGCACGATGGCTGATTGAATTATATTTTATGGCATGCAGGTTAACAATGCATGCGGAAGAGTATTCCTCGGGAATGCACCTTTTACGAAGTGCCTTTCCTCTGTCATCTAATGAATTCTACCAACTCATTTCGCATAAGCCAGACTTTTTTGTCACTATAGAGAGAGAAGCTGTACAATAATTACATTTGAAATAAAATTTCTTGCTAACGTTTTACTGTCTGCACGTATTCGAAATTATGAACATAATTTTTAAGGTAAACCTTCCACGCTCGGCACGGAAATAGTTTGATGAAGCGACGATAGATGGCGACACGTTATCGCTACATCGTGAGTGTTACGTTGTGAAACTGGCAAAGGAAGTGAATAATATGGGTTAACAAGACCTTTTTAATGTGCAGTTTGGCATATGTGAGAAATATTTATTAAGTCGGAAGAATAGTTTTTCCTCATGAATAGGAAACTGTCTAGCTAGCAGAATAAAACCAAGACAAGATTTATCTGCCAGGGAAGAACTGTCTGATCGCACGAATCAGGACTTCAAAGCAATGTTCTGAGGAAAGATGGCAATTCCGTCGAAATAAATATTCCAGAACATGGTCTGCCAAGTACATTTTCGGTTCCCCTGCGTTAATGTATGTTTCAGGGGACGCCAATTGCTCTCTACTTCTTGTGTATGGGCCCCTGTGACGGGATCTATGAAGTTGAGGAAGTGGTTGACAGTTAAATGAGTGTAGCCAGAGCTTGGCAGATTCCGATATGAAGCCCACTGGTCCGTCATAATCGTTGTTCCTGGCTCTACGTGTTTGATGATTAGGGGCATCAATGTATCTGCAGATATGTTGCTATCAGGGCAGATTTCCACCCTCAAACGCTTGGTATCTCGTTCAAAGATACCAAGAATTCAGGTGCCCTCAACGAGACGACTGCAGTTCTACTTGCGTTTGCCCACTTTGGCTTCGTCCACTTCGACGATGATTCCATAACCACCAAGCCTTCCTTCCTCACATTGCGAGGCTACCATAAACTCTGAGACTAGTTATCTGCAATACGAATACCAGTCACTAACTGTCTCAGTGGATGTGGTAACATCGACTGAGACAGTTAGTGACTGGTATCTTCAATCGCCTCATCGTAAATCAATCATTTGGCGAAACAATACGTCAGAATCATCACTCTATCAATCGGAATATGAGCATAAAAAACACGTACCAAGTGTACGGGAAGAGTGCACATCATTCCCTGAAGCGTGCTTCTTCCTACACCTGAATTGTTCTAAACGATGAGACGCATCGACACGTAGAATAATGAGATGGTCCTCAGAACACCACAGACCATGTCTCAAAAAATATTTTTTCCTTGTTCATTCTGAAAGTCTTCGACCTCATGACTTATAGAGTGTATGAGATAAAATTTCTTTTTTTGATGAATCCGTGACCAATGCATCATGCTGTTGTTTAACAGAAGTATCACTGAGATGAACGTAATAAGCATGAAATAAACGCAAATCCTTTTGGAAACGGTAACAATGAACTCATGAAATATTTTCCCTTAAGGATAGTAAACTAAAAATCAAAAACCCTAATCTGCAATGTATTCCAACAAAAAATTCTGTCTTCTGCGGTGAAACGTCCAATGGACGTACGAACAGTAAGTCTGAAACGATTGTTGATATCGATATGCATTAATTTTCTGCCCCCGAGGGTCAGATGTCTAAGCTTTGACCTTCGACCATTCGTCCTAGATGGGTCCGTGTCCGAATCCCAGTGAAACATGGATATTGGGTTTTTCTCGCGCTGCTGGCACTCTGCTTTCCTTAGAACCAGTAATTCTACATTAGGAAAGAGCGACTGCTTATAGCTCATGTAATTGCTTACATAGCTAGTGAAACAGCAAAAAAAAAATCCTCGACTGATCTCCCAGTGCAAATGAACTACTCCTGTCACTAGTTCATATACTCTCAGCTTCTCCCTTCATGATTGCTTTTGACGTAATCTCTTATAAATAATAACACATCAAATTGTGAGTCATATGCCTACAAAACAGCAGGTGAAACTAGAACAGATTTGGAAAATTATAAATACTAAACCCTGTGCATTGCCATGCGTTTGCTCTGCTGTAGCCGCCATTTAAACTTTCAGATTTGTATCTTATTCCTTATTCTATTATTAACGATAAATCAAGTGCAGTAAACGGCAGCCAATATTTAAGGAAAAACCAATAAAAATTCCAGTGTAGAATTAACAATAGGCACTTTTGTTCTTCATGGCCTTTAACCCCTTTGGCATTCAAGATTGGCAAAGATAAATCCACTTATTTCTGGACAATAATATCACGACGTGACTCAAAAATTAATAAACATGAGGAATTCAGGCAACAGTTTTTCAGGATACTTGACTGTTTTCAACGTCAAGAGAGATGGTAAGCGAAGACTTTTACAGATAAAATGATGATTCGTTTTACAGTGATTACATGATATTAAAACAAAATGAAAAACAGGTATAAATGAATGTTTGTTAAGATTTCTGTTCATTTAGGCTGCACAATCCTTTTTGATCGAGAATATCATTTAACTATTCTGACTCGAAATTTTCTTAAGGATCATCTTAACATAATTTATTAAAAATTTAATATTTTTCTTTTCTTGGTTACATCTATAATGCACACCAGACAAAATAATTTTCACCCCTGTCAGAAATTTCGTAATCACGGGTGACCGCGCTTCTTGCCTTTATAAGAACATCAATCTGATGCGGTGGAGACTCCACGAGGTTCTGGATGTATTGAACACCGATTTGCAGCCACTCGTGAACCAATTGGTCCCGAAGTTCCACCAGTGCAAGTGGCAGTCCATTGTAGCGTTACACCGTCTGTTTCAAATGATGCCACAGGTTTTCAATAGGATTTAAAACTGGAGATTTGACGGGCCAATTGAAGTGAGACATTGTTGCTGATTATCCGTAGTGACACTCAGACACCGTTTCAGCTCTGTGCGCAAGACAATTGTCGTCTTGGAAGACAAGAGTGGCAATGCGATGCTGCTCGTTGAGATGCAAGGCAAAAGGCACTGCTTCGTCATTCAAAATGCTAAGGCCCGTGTACTTATTCAAATTTATCGTCACTCCAATGAGAGGGCCCATTTGGTGGTACAAAAATCAGATGTACTTCGGTTTACGGCCCCTGTCGTCTGCTATAAGGAAGTAACGTGGAATCACGGGAAATCATACGATACCCGTGTATTTCGGTAAATGTGTTGATTAGCGGCCCAAATTATTTCGTCGAAAAAGTATCAGTACTTGGAAAATGTCGGACGTACAGATTTTAGATTATGGAACTTAATTGCAAATGGTACAGAAATTTCGTGTTTTAAATGCCTTTGAATTATTTTTATCGTAATACTTACCTATAAGAGCGATGCTGTGAAAAGACACTGCGGTAGGCTTAACGCATCGCTACCGCAACGATGTCAGGCTTTGCTCCGTTGAAAGGAAAACTGACTGCGGCGTGTAATTCACTCGCGGATGATTACAAGTGCAGCCGTTTACGTTCTTAGCAGGGCAGCGAAGCACCATTTCGACTTGAGATTACCTTCCTAAAAAATTTGTCGAAACATTTACAGGAATGTGACGCCATCGCGTGCTTACAACATCAGTTAAGAAGATAAAATATCCACTAGTTAAGAAACTTGCATACTGAAAAATCTCAACTTCATCAGGATGATACTAAGATACTAAACATCGAGTGTGGCACAGGATAAAGTCACTCGCGTTCGAGCCTCAGGTAGAGGGCCCCGTTCGACAAGTAAGTTACAATATCTATAGGGAACCAATGAAGGAAGTAGCGTTGCCCATCTCATAGCTGCCACATGAAACAGTCACCAATTCGCGGGAGATGTTCTGTGGCTACTAAGCCCAAGATCAAGCCAGACCGAAGTGCAAGCCAACTCATGAGATGAAGTCCACAAATGAACATGTGCACAAATCGAACCTACAACGAAGTGACAAAATCTAGACAGAAATGACAATGTACAGGAAGATAAATATCACAAATGGCAACAGCAATACCGAGACATTCAAGTCAGCGAACGGCGACTAGAGGATCAGATACGGACCATTGTCGCGAAGAATAGGATAACATCTTCCGTCATGGAAGCCATCAAGAAAACTGGGTGATCAACGAGAGAGTAGCGAGCAGCACGCTGAAGAAGGGAATACAATGCCTGAAGAAAAACATGTGACAGAGTCATAAGAACGGACCGAACAAAACAAGCGGGTGCCATCAGCGGTTTCTAATGAATTCAGAACAGGCGTCCTTGAGTTAGAAGGAACGGAATCTACCTTGACACATAGAATATCGAATCAAAAACCTAAGAGAGATATATTGCAAATAAGAGAACATTTCAACAAGTCTGTGAAACCAACTTACATAGCAGAAAATGGCACCAAGTTAAAATCCATCCACACAGCTGTGTATTGTGCTACAGTTTACGCCACAAGGCTAAACAGAAAAAACACCATCCATCAGAAGGAACAAATGAGCAAGAAAAACATCCTACCAGCATGACAAAAAGACTGCAGGGCCGAGTTGATGAACTGTGGAAGAAAATCGACCAACTGGCACAGTACATAAAGGTAAATAGGTCCAAAAATCAGCTAGGTAAAGCTCTTGCTGAAACTCGCCGAAGTCCACATAAGGTTCGAAAAAACCCAGAAATGAAATAATACGTACTTAGACACGCTGAGACAAAGTTTACTAGCTATCAGGAAGATACTAAGATGATGGAAAAACACACAACGACATATGGACAATAACACACCTGAAAACGGTGAGAAAAGCTTCTATCGCAACATTACCAAGAAAGACACCAAAGGCGAAGTACAACCGGAATGTAAAGCGTGAGAAAATTTCTGGAATAACCTCTATGTGAGAAAATGAACCCTAACAGAAAATCCTCATGGCTACAGCGAGAAAATGGACAGCGAGCCAATATCAGAAAATGACCGACTAGAAAATTGCAACAGAGTACCTTCAGCAAGCCATAGATAAGACACCCAGCTGGAAAGCACCAGGTGTTGAGATCATCTACAACTCCTGGTATAAGAGGATCACCTGTATTTTAAAATATCTGGCAGATCAATAGAACAACATGTTGTAAAATCCACCTTAACCCCGGATTTTCCCACCCAGGTAGTAACGAAACTAAAGTCTACAGATGAGAACAAAAGAAATCCAGCCAACTATAGACCAATAGCTTGTCTACCTACGCTGTATAAGATCATAACAGGGTGCATCGCCAATCAGAAAAGGAGGCACATAGAAGGATAAGCAATTATGGCAGAACAGCAAAAGAGATACCATATGGACTGTAGATGATACAAGGAACAACTTAACATCGACGCTTTTCCAGTGGGGCAAGCTTTCAAGATGCACAGCAATATGTTCACAGCATACACCGATTACAGTAAGACCTACGATTCCTTAACCAACTGGCTGATACCGGGCCTTGAGATCTACAGAGTAAGTCCTGTAGTCATCAACTACCTTAAGGCGGCCAGGCAAGGGTGGAAGAGAAAAATCACAGTCAAGAACATAACAACCAAGCCCATTCAGGTAAGGAGATACATCTTCCAAGGAGATTCACTTAACCCACTATGGTTCCGTCTAGCACTCAACCCGCTGTCAACCATGCTAAAAGAAAGCATGGGTAGGTTTACCATCAAGTGGAACAAAAGTAACAAGGAAGAGCTCTCCCACCTCATGCACATGATATCAAGTTGTGCGCATCTTCGGAGAACCAACTACGACAGCTAGTCCGAATAACAGAGTGTTTCATCAATGCCATTAGGATGGAATTTGGCCTAGATAAATGCTAGACATAAGGTATGAACCAAGAAAAGCATGATGCACGTAGCAGACAGGAGAACAAATTGCAGCTATTGAGGAAGGAAGAACTCCATAAGTGCTTTGGTATGCTTCAGGCACAACGCCTGGCACACAAAGTAATCAAACACCTTCTAGCCGCCAAGTGCAAATGAAGACTGAGGAGGCTAATGAAGACGAAGCTCAACGCTCTTAACATAACTAGAGCTATCAACAAATACGCAGTTCCAGTTTTCACGTTTTCCCTAGGAATCTTCAAGTGGACCACAACAGAGCTTAAGGGAAAATGCGCAATACCAGAACAAACCTCACTAAACATCGCCAGCACCATCCAAACCAGCAGTAGAAAGGCTGACCATTAGACGGGTAGAAGGAGGACGGGGAATGATTGATCTCCTGGAACACCGAAACAACGAAATCAGCAGTCTGAGAAAATACTTCCAACACATGAAGGAGCCCCTTCACCAAGCGATAAACCAGAGTGACAAGAAGTACCCAGCCCTATGTTTATCTATTAAGAACATCGAGACTGGAATGAGGGAGCTAAAAGAGGAAGCTCGGGGCAAGAAAATCCTACACGAAAAGAAATATAACGATCAGCAATCTGACATTGTGGATAAGACCACCTCCAATGCATAGATGAAAAAAAGATCACTCTTCCCCTAGAAGGTAGGGCTCCTGATGGATCTACATGATAAAGTTGTAAACTCCAGAAATAACTGGAAGCATATCCTGAAGAACACCTCAGTGTAAAACAACTCATGTAGGTAATGCCACCAAGCGCCAGAGACCATACAGCATATTTCAGCAGTGTGCAGAGTCCTCACTCTGACAAAGTGCACGAACAGGCACAATCAAGTCGCCAAGATCCTACATCAGAAACTGGAAAGAAATCACCACCTCATTAGAATTGAGCCTGTCTCCTACTATGTGCCAACAACGCTTTCAGAGAAAAATACAGATACTTTGTATTGGGACAGATCGATCAGGACAGATAAAAAAACACCTCACAGTCGGGCCGACATCGTCCTGGTCGTCAAAAAGAAGTTTACATACGTTACTGACATAGCCGTACCCAACACGTGCCACATCCAGAAGACGCACGGATAAAAGCTGTCAAACTGTAACGCCGTACGATACGAAATCAAGGAAATATGGCATATGGAGAACATCACCACCGTACCCATAGTAATATCAGCCACAGGAGGTGTACCATAGATCATTCACAGCTCTATACAGACAATATACCTTTAACCTAATTACATGGTGCAAAGGAATGCAAGTACCCTGCGCACTTGTAGGGTAATAGGAAGTTCTTGGACAATTGTGAGGAGAAAGGTACCACTTCCGAGACTTGGTACATCATACACGTTCCGGAAGGAAGAGAAAAACCTCAGAAAGGTGATGAACCATCTATAATATAAATGATAATGATAAGGGGAATATGTAATTCAACTTCTGTTATCATGAACCTCTTTATCAACTGGTTTCACTAATTAATCAGAAAAATTATTTATATATAATAAAGAGAAGTTTAGCTCTCTGAATGGCCCTTGCGTTGCTAAGTATGTTTCAGAAAACCTTAATACGGTGGGTTCGTATTACAGAGATAATAACATCAGTCAATGTCAACGTCTCGTATTTGAAAGCATATTTAACCAATTTTCTTTTAAAAGTAGAGGTTTCCAAAGAGAAGAAAAGGGACTTAAATATTTTCCTGAAAGTTAATATTAACACTTCAATCAATTGAAGAAAATTTATTGCATTTCCCTGCTATTTTGAAACATTTATACGTTTTCACCCTGTAACAGAAAACAATTTGTTTCGTTAAAAGGAAAGGATTTCTTAAAGCATAGTCAGGTAGTATCGGATGATGAATTAAAAATGACGAAAATTTGGCGTTTTATGTCTCCCAATTCCAAAAGTGATGGCTTCATTTGTCTATTGTACAAAACAGTAAAATCCAAGTCGCATGAATTTGCATAAAACGAATTCCTTGAAAAATTGTATTTAACATTTTCCTTTAATTAGTCTAACATGGATAAAATTTCTTTCTTCTCCAAACTAGAAAAAATCCCTCAATTTTGCTCGTGAGAAAAATAAAAGCTCTCAAAATTCAGTGCCTGAGCATTTGTGCTTATTCATTCGGATTTTTCAATGACTTTATTTTGCAGTGATTATAAATTGCGTGCTACACAGAGCCGTGCAACAGTATCACACTAGCATTGTCATAGTATCGCATTGATACAGTAAGATATTACTGTATCAGTAGTATGCTACAAAATATAGTAGGATGCGTTGAAAAATTTCGCTACAGATCGTGTTACTTCAAAAAAGTAGAAAAATATTCGTCACGTCGCGTGACATTTCCACATCTCCTGAAATAATATTGTCAGTGCCATGGGTAAGGTCCGGTGCTCACTGCCTTCTATAACAAATATAATTAAATTTGAATTATGAAATTTAGACAACCTGAATACTTGCAAGATTTCTCAGGGATTCTGAGAAATAGCACGCAAAATGATGGCGTAACTTGTTTTGTGTTGGACCGTTGATTACCAGATTGGATTCTCTAATTTAAGAAAGAAGATTCGAATTTATTTCTTGTTGTGGATTATATTGGGTTATCTCGTCTTCGAAGCTGTTCTAAGAACTTTCATTGTAAACCAGTGAAAGTTATAAATGACGTTCTTCTTGCCCAGTGGTCTCACGATCTCGCTTCTGATCTGTCCTGAGAGATGTACCCAGATTGTAGAGGAATTTTTTGTTTGTTTGAACATCAATGATTCTACAATGAAGTATCTTCCTTCAGGAAGTACGTTATGCCGTTATTGAAAATAAAGTGCTAAGTATCATTACAAAGGAAACGTTTGCGATATTCGATGAAAGTTTATAAATGGGGAACGCCGCCCAGGTGGCGCAGTGGTCTAAGCGATGGATATTGACTATTCGTCAGAGAAAGGTCCGGGTTTGAATCTCGTTGAGGCACTAATGTTCTTTTGTCTTACGGTACTGGCTCTCTCCCTTTCTTGGAACCAATTGGGACGGGCGACTGCTTATAGCCCACGGAGTTGCTCACGGTGGTAGTTAAGCCCTCAATCAAAAAATAAATGAAAGCAGAACGACATTTTTAAATTGATCCGAAGTTTTTTTAAATTTCTCATTTTGTTAAAAATAGTTTATGACGAAAAGTGAAACGAATAATTGGGAAATTTAACTTACATTTTTGCATTAGGTGTTCCGTAAAGAGCAAAATGAAGCACGACAATATCTAATATTACCAGGCGCAGATAATATGCAATAAACAACAGTTTATCTGATTTCTCTTAAAGCTAAAAATTCATTAAAATTTTAAAGGGTTCTCCAGAATATTGTTTGATACTTCACTGGCAATCCGCGCAGAAATTTGTCTCCTAACTTTGTCAGAGCAAAAGCATTAGAAAGAACAGAAATCAGACATACTTTGGAATGTTGTGTTCAACATGGAAGGAAAATGAAATGAAAAAAACCGTTCTCTCTGCTTTTATCCAGGAGTAAGTGAGCAACCCGCGAAGGCCGTGATTTCCCAAATTTCGGGTGCGCGGTTTTGATCAAAGAGGCATTATTTGTGTATGGATATGCTCCCGCAAGAATTGCATAAAAAAAGGTAATTGTTCGAAAAAGCAGCATATGGCTCTTGAGCAACTCAGAGGGTTATAAGCCGTCGCCCCTCCCAAATTTAGGGCAACTGGTTCCAAGGTAGAGAGAGAGCCAGTACCGTAAGACAATCACAACATCAATGCCTCACCGGGATTAAAACCCGGACTTATTTCGGACAAATAGTCAATTGCCATCGCGTAGGCCTCTGCACCACCTGGGTGGAGTTCTACCTTTATAAACATTTCATCAAATATCGCAAACATTTCCTTTGTAGTGATACATAGCACATTATTTTCAATAACAGCATACCGTAATTCTTGGAGGGAAATACTTCATTGAAGAATCATTGATGTAAAAACAAACAAAAACTCCCTCAAACACCCGGGCACAACTCGCAGGACAGATCAGAAGCGAGATCGTGAGACCAATGGGCAAGAAGAACATGATTTATAAATTTCACTGGTTTACAATGAAAGTTCTTAGAACAGTTTCGAAGACGAGATAACTCAATATAATGCACAACAAGAAATATCTTCGAATCTTCTTTCTTAAATTAGAGAATCGAATCTGGTAATCAACGGTCCTACACAAAATAAGTTACGCCATCATTTCGCGTGCGATTTCTCAGACTCCCAGAGAATTCTTGCAAGTTTTCAGTTTGTCTAACTTTCATAATTCAAAGTTAATTATATTTGTTATTAAGAGCAGTGTGCACCCGTTACTGAAAATATTATTTCAAGAGATGTGGAAATGCCACGCGATGTGACGAACATTTTTCCACTTTTTGTGAAGTAACACGATCTGTAACAAATCTTCAATACAATCTACAATATTCTGTAGCATACAACTTATATAGTACTATCTTCTTTTTGCAGCTGTGATACATGCCATACTATGGCAATCCTAGGGTGATACTGTTGCACTGCTCTGTGTAGCACGCTATTTATAATCACTGCAAAATAAAGTCATTGAAAAATCCGAATGAATAAGCACAATTGTTCATGCACTGAATTTTGAGATCTTTTATTTTTCGCACGAGCAAAATCGGGGAAATTTTTCGAGTTTGGAGAAGAAAGAAATGTTATTCTTGTTAGACTAATTAAAGGAAATGGTCAAATACAGTTTTTCAAGGAATTCGTTTTATGCAAATTCATGCGACTTGGGTTTTCCTGCTTTGTACGATAGACAAATGAATTCATCCCTTTTGAAAGTAGGAAACGTAAAACTGTTCTGAAAATTAGCTAACTTATGTGCAGTCATATCAGTAATGTATGGTATAAATTGTATTTAAAATGAATGGTTCCTTTTTGATGCTGCAATTTTCTAAAGCAGTAGCGTTTATGTTTCCTTGGAAAATTGGAATTTGTTTTTTGAGAAATGGCATTTATATTCCTGTGCCCCAAGTGGGGAGGTTCGTCTTCAGCCATTTCTGTACGTGCCTGAATTGAGGTGGTTCTACGGAGAGGCATGAAAATTTTCGCCGAAAATAAATGCCTACAGTTTGAGTCCGTTCATGGTTTACGCAGGAGTATACTACTCTGTAGCTTTACAGAACGCACATTGCAGTTTACAATCATTTATTTGTCGGTTTGATCTGATCATCATTGAAACAGAACCGTTATTTTATCCCATCATTTAAAGAAGCCACCTTTGATCTGCCCATTTTCGAGCGGATAATCTTCCTTTGAAATGACACTACCATTATTTATTTTGTCAAATGATATGGCACTCCATGTTATGCATTAATTTACTTCTTGTCTTTCTATTTTCTCCAAGTAGTTGATTACGGCAAAATATTATAAAACGACATGATTCACTGTAAACACGTAATAAGTAGCGGAACTTTTACGCTCACACAGAAATATGGAAGAAATAATCGAATGCTCTGGAAATGAAATTAACTACGTAATGATAAACAGGACTTCTCTAAACTATAACGCAATGTACTAAGAAATGATTCCTCGATTATTTTCATTTTTGATAATGTGGCAAATTGGTTTACTAAAGGTTCCAAAAATATCAATTTAGGGAAATATACTCAAAGTACTGTTTAGTACTGTTATGTTATACTTTAACGGCAATTGATATTATGAGTGAAATAAATCCATATACTTAATTTCAATGAGCATTTGGTTACTTTTTGAATCGTCCAGAATGTTAATGGCCAATCACTTGGCATTAACAATCATTTTTCTGTTAGAAATTATCGCATTGCAATTAAATTAATTTTGTAGAATGGAATTCCAGGTGCGACAGAAAGTACAGTAAACTATTAGCACTGGCAAAGAATTTCTTTGAAAAGTGAAAAATATATAACTGCAAAAGGATAGGTGAGGTCGGTTGTTGGTCCACCAAATTTTGACGTCAGCGACACTGCATATTTAAATCAAATTATTTTTTAGAATACTAAACCGCATTCTTCAAGATCAGTTATTACTCGCTTTATATTGATATTTCGTTTTGCATATGAGAGAATTATCAGATCTGTGCACGATTTTCCAGCACTTGAAAAACGGAATAGATACGTTCCCAATGCAGATCATTTCAGTCATCAAAAAAGGATATGCCAAAATGCAGACGGTTCTAACGTCGGTTGGACTACATGATTGTTTAAAAGAGCTTGCACATATTTTTTCTCTATCTCCTTTGACCGTATGATACGCCGCTTTCCCTACACTTTGCGTTCACCAATTCCGAATCTCCCAAACAGTCGCTATTCATGCTTGTTCTTATATCTTTTCCGCTATGTTTGCCGAAAAACCACAGTCTTGTGCATTTGCAGGGTTTGCCTGCCATTAAATATGAAAAACAGAGACGATTATGCACCTTTTCGATTCCTGTCTTGAATAACCGCAGGGGCGTTCTGGCCGCCATCGAACGTTTTCCAATACGGAGTTGCCACCTGAAAGCCACAGTACAAAAGTTTGAACAGAAGTGCACCCATTTCGCTTTCATAGCCAGGTATAGGAGAGTCGGAAAATTTTGCGCATACTTAAAACATTAAAAGATTGCATGTAAAATATTATTTCTGTACTGCAAAACATATCTAAAAAGCGCAAATCGTGGTGAAGATAACGAGAAAATATATCTCAATAGATTAAACCTGTTGTATTACCGGACTTTCTGTGTTCCACGTCAGTGCTCCCAAATCAATCTGTCACAACAATTAATGTGTTCGAATATACAGACAGCAGAGTTAATGTATCTTATCCCGGATTTAAATCCTACGCATAAAATACAATAAAAGGAAACATCTTCTTAAGAATAGACCAAAGCCAAACCGAAAATGTTGACTAAATCAACTGTTAGAGGAAAACGTAGTAGCAACGACATGACATTACATTTAATACAATACATTTTGCTCATGTCATGCAAATTAGACTTTAAAAAGATATTTCAAATTTTTATGTTATTTGTAAGCGAAGAAAGGAAGAATATGCAAATAAATTTCACTTTATTATTCAGAAAACTAAGTATAAATATTATTCAGAGAGTGAAAGTTTTTAACTTTTGCAGGGCTTGAATGTAACAGATCGCCTCTAACTAGGCATTAGGATTAAGGAAAGATCAATTCGTTTCATGCCAGTTTAGATAATTTGTTTTTCGCATTATAATTTCTCGCCATACATTTACTTGAAATGCAAAGAATTCAACTGTACTTTCAGAGCTGTTAAGAGGAAAATTATGCGAACGATTTCGGCTGTAAAAAGGATGTTAGCCCTGTTGTGAAGCAGTTCGCTGCTCATTAATTCGTTAGAACATTGCTTTTGTACTAAGCATTAGAAATAGCTCTGTCATGTTTCAGTAGGATTGATTTCATGGTTAAACGGAATTACACAACTAGAAAACACATAAGTGGGCAAACAAAATGGTTTATCATATAAGTACTTCAAGTCTAGAGGTCTTCAAATTTAACACAGTATCAAAGCAATGTACATATAATCGGAGTACAGACAAGATGCATATGCGAATTTTGCATAATTAACAGTGAAATGTAAAATGTAATTATTAGACCGTTTCCATTTTGAAAAAAATATAAGGTTGGCACATATGTTTGAACAATTTAGTACTTAATAGTCTAACACTTTGCCTTTCTTTTCAATGACTGCGATCAATCTATCAGTCAATGAGTTTGTAAGTTTCGGTAGTGTCTGAATTTTGATGTTAGCCCATGCTGCCATAATGGCTGCAATAAGGTCCGCTATTTTCTAGAAATGTCTTAAGTCCTTGTAGACAGAGCGCACCATTATGCCCCAAAGTTTTTCCATCGGGTGTCGTTGGGGCTCTTTAAATGCCAGTCCAAAAAACAAACGACATTGGTATCAAACCACTCTTTAGTAGACCGAAAGTTCTCGATACTGGCGTTATACTTCTAAAAAATCCATTCTCCTGGTGTCATAGCAACAGGTAGCAAATAATTCTCCATCATATCTTGGTTCTTATGGAAATTTAGGTTTGTGTATGTAATCACAAGTGAATTTTTTTCCAGGTGCAGAAAATGCCTCCCAAACCACGACCGAGCCTCCGCGGAATTAGCTCTCTGAAAAACAGGGTTTTTCTTTTCGCAGAGCACGCCACAATTTAGGGAAACCGTCAGGCCCTACCAAATTAAATCGGTTTTTGTCGTAAGAGACCACGTTTTTCAACTTTTCCAGTAAAGTGATATGCATTTTTGCAAACACTTACTCGAGAATGTATGTTTAGCATTCAGGTAGGTCCTTGTCTTTAACTTAATGTATTGATGTTCGAATTGCCGGCTTAGAGTTCAGCCACTGCAGGACAATTTCACTGGACGACACTTTGTTAGCACATGCAAGAAAACTAACTCTACGTTTCATGCGATTGGGAATTGATTTTGAACTACCTGTAGATTTCTTTAGTCCATAAGATGGATTTCGAAAATAATTGATCACTACGCTCTAGAATCGGATTATAGCTTTTTAAATTTCTGCACGACCCTTTCCACTCGCAAGCAATCCTAGTTTTTTATCGCGTTCAAAATCTGACTGCTTTTTGCCCTTCGCCATAGCAATACACTTCGCAAAAGCCAACACTGACGTTTTCACGTGCTCTGCTCATCAATGCGCCTGTTTCTACATACGTGTGAAACAACCTAATTTCCATACTCTTCCGGAAACGTTCCTGATCTTAACATATTTTCCTGCTGCAAATGTAGTGAATTCGATTTCTTTCTGTTTATTTTTTTCCGCAAATATTTAATCGCATTAATATTTTAGGAGGATTTGAAACTTGTTTTAGCACTATTTGAAAGGTTGGCACTATTAACTTAGTCTTCCACTATATACATTTTTGCATTTCTTTACACGACCTTAGCATTTTTTCCTGCACTGTATCAGAAGATGTCATGCGCGTTATGCAATCGATTGTGAGTAAAGCAAGCTTCTCCAGACAAATACCAGTGAGTTTTCATCCTCCATTAGGTACCGCATATTCCGCATCGTAACTACTTGCGTGATTACAGCGGATTTGATGTTCTGCATTTAATAAATTACACTGATGACCACCCAAATGCAACACCAAGAAGGAAGCATCCGATTGGCCTGAATTCGCAGCATGTATCTCCCGCGAGAGGACATGCAAACGATTAGCATTGCGGGGCATATGCAAATCATGTGCGCCCTGCACGCCACCGAGAAGCATTATAAGAAGGGTGCACAGAAGGCGGGTTGTAAGTAGTGGAAGTGTGTTGCACTGCCGGATCTGTACGTGGGAAGCTTCCTGATGCCTCGTCGTAGAATACGCCAGTCATTCCAGCACGTTTCGGAGTTCGACAGAGGACGTACAGTGACTTATCGCGACAGCGGTTTATGGTACCGAGACATCGGCGCCCGTGTGGGAAGACATCCAGCCACAGTGAGGCTAGTATGAATTTGGTGCGTGCAGGAGGAACGGACAGACAGACGTGAGCGATTGCCGAAGCCGCGGTACACAACCGAACGAGAGGACCGGCATGTTGTCCGGCGTGCTTTGACGGCTCGCATCGCCACATAAGCACGTACCCTTCGACGTTATCTCCAGGAGCGGGGACTAGTTGCACGGCGCACATTGCTCCGATTAAAATTGACGTTACACCACCGGCGAGTGCGGTGACATTGGGCCGTTGAATGCCATACCTGGACAACGGAATGGCACGACATTTTCTTTTCCAACGAATCCCGCGTCTGCCTGCAATTCCACGATGGTCGGATACGCGTGTGCCGGCACCGCGGCGAAGGACTGTATGACGCCTTCATTATGCCTTGCCATACCGGACCGTCGCCTGGCGTTATGGTTTGGGGCGCAATTGGATATGACACCCGCACCCCTCTGGTACGCATCGCCGGTAAACTTAACATCCATCGCTACATCTCCGGCGTTTTGGAGCCTGTGGTACTCCCTCACCTGCAGGACCTACCAGCGGCCACGTTTCAACAGGACAATGCGGACTACACGTGGCACACATCGTGCAATAATTATTCATGGACCACCAGGTGTCACTGCCGCCGTGGCCCACCTGTTCTCCCGATATGTGGACCATCGAACACGTCTGGTCGCTGATCGGAAACCGAGTGGCCCGGCAAGCACCACCCGCAACTACGCCTGATGAACTGTGGCAACGTGTGGAAGCAGCCTGGATCGACATTCCCCAAGCCCATATCTGAAGTCTCTTTCCTTCGGTCACCGGCGTGTAGCGGGCGTTATTGCCAGCCATGAGGGCCACACGAACTATTGATGTCGGCGTGTTCCGCAAGTCGCACGGGCCTGTAAGCTCAATCGTTTCATCTTTCTATCTGTTGTTTTGTGTCCAATACATATGGCTTTGCTATCTCGTGTCCTTCTTGATGTTGCATTTTGGGTGGCCAGCAGTATAGATATGGGGTGAATGTAACAGTGAAAACGGATCCAGCAAATGACCAATTAGACCGATTAAAATAAGCTCTACAGACTTGATGGCCAATGAAGTTGCCCACATAAGAGAAGCAGCAAAGCCTTTTGCAAGGCTTGTGCTTGGCTGACCACAATTAGTGTGGTATTAAAGAGAAGAGTGACAGCGTCTTCCAAAACAGGAATTAGAAGTCAAAAATGAAGGAAGTATGCTGTTTACAAAGGCTATACCAATTTGAAAGAAAAACTAGTCGAAAAATTGTACATACAAAGAATTCAAACAAATATTGTAGTCGAAAGTATTGTTACCCTAATTTCAAAGGAAATATTGAGTTATTCAAACAGTATAAAGTAAATAGCACAGTATACACTCATTGTCTTTAAAATCCCCCAACCAAGAAGGAGGCGTCGTGTTGAATTGAGATTTTAGTAGTAAGATGTTACATACCAAGTACAGAAGTGATTACATAATCACAGCAGCAGGACGATTTCCCATGGACATACGGTACACATTCCGGTCAGCGTTAGTACCGAGACGGACTACTTCGTGCGCGGAAACATGTTTGATACGGTCCAGCATGGTGTCAAAGAGAAGCCGTATGTTATCCTGGGAGAGACTAGCGAACACTTCTTGTAACTGACGCTCTAAATCACGAACACCAGGACAATGAGAAAGCTAGCGTTCCATCTGGTCCCACACGTGCTTGATAGGCGAAACATCAAAGAATTTGGGATGTCACAGAAGCATCGAGGCATGTTGTAGAGAATCCTGGGAAACCCGAGCGACGTGCGGCCGGGCGTTATCTTGTTGGAAAATGGTTTCTGGCCGACACACAAGGAAAAGCAACAAATGGAGCCGCAGGATCTCCTGTACGCAGCTCTAGGCTGTCAACGTCCTTCGGACCACTGCTTGGAAAATACGGCTGTCATACGAAATTGCTCCCTAACCATCACGCCGGCAGTGAAGTTGAAATTGTAGCGCTCACCCGCGGTCCTTCATACTCTGACATGGTGGTCGCCAGTTCCCATACAGAAGCAGGATTCATCGCTGAACACTATACGTCGCAAGTCCGTAGCATTCCGCGATGCTCACTGCTGGCAGCACTGCAATCGACGCCGACGATGGTCAGGTGTTAATGGCAGATAACCTAATGGCCGTATAGAGTGCTGATTCGCCTCAACCAGG
Source organism: Macrothele yani (assembly GCA_039090855.1). Classification (NCBI taxonomy): domain Eukaryota; kingdom Metazoa; phylum Arthropoda; class Arachnida; order Araneae; family Macrothelidae; genus Macrothele; species Macrothele yani. The sequence continues at coordinate 62,051,544 of CM077034.1, forward strand.
TGTCTGAAAATGGTTCTGGTGGACATGGTGTTCCTTGTACAGCCACAACATGTCTCTCGATATTGGAAAAGGACGTCGTCTTGCTTGCGAGCGTGCCGCTCTGACGATCCCACAGTCATCTCTGCTGGTGGTGTGTCTGGGTCGTCTAGAACCAGTCCACCGTATCTGGGTTCCTTCCCATTGTCCATTGCTCCCAACACAATCGCAGCATACTGTCCGGCAAGCCTCAATGGCGGCCAATTCTGCGCCCCCCTGCCTCTCTCATCCAGACGATACGCCCTCGTTCAAACTCCGTCAGTTGCCCGTAGGTAGAGAGATGGTCTCCTTAAAAAATTTTAATAAAAAAAAAATTCGTATATGTAAATTGATATTTTTATATCTCTCTCCATATGATTTTGGGTACGATTTTAATCGGCCGTTAGCCTTCATCGAAAGTTGAACAGCGAAGTTTAGATAAAAGCAAAACATAAGAGCGAATGCTACCTCTTTGTCTTATTGATCGGAATTGCTGTTGCTTCTTGAAAGCCACGAAACACGCTGTTGGCTACAGAACCGAAGGTCGCGACAGAGGCCATCCTGTCAACTTTTCACTCCTCCCATTTGCACACGACGACCATCATAACGGAAATCATAGAGAACGACTATCATAACGGAAATCATAGAGAACGACTATCATAACGGAAAGATCGCCGCAAAGTGTGAAAGCTTGTGAATAGAATCCAGTTGGATTTCGCATAAGAGGTGTGTTCCATGAAGTGATCATGTGACCCTTATAGAACTTGACGGAGTTACGCAGTTACCGCAGAGCTGATAGGAATGATAAACATGTCTTTCTCTCCGCACGTGGAACAATGTTTGACGACTTCTGTGAGTAGTTCTTATGACTTATTTTCCAGCACTTGTAACATTCTAATTTTTTTTCCGCTGGTTTTATCGAAGTACTTCGTTATACATTACAATTACCGACCTCACGGAGAAAAAACATTACTTTTGCTTCGGAAATTCTTCTGGAACCCACACAATGACGCATGGTGTTAAATAAGTACGAATTTCAAGCCTTAATATGCAAATCCTCTAATTAAAAAAAGTATGTGCTCGATGTGTTATACTTAAAATTCGATTGCCACAGTACCACGAAAAATTGTAACAAAACGTATCCCAAAAATACCTCTCATTTTCGCGCACTGAAATTATTCATATGGTTCTCACTTACAAATATAGTTAACAGTACTCACTACATCTGATAAAACTCTTGGAAATTGGAAATACTTTTTAATATCATGCCACTTTGATTCCTCAAGCCTTTAAATGGGACACTCCATATTCAAATGCACGCAGTCCATCATCTCATTATCCATGTGCTTTACCAAGCACTTCAGAAATTTTAACATCGCAGGAAACCCCATTCCAATAAATTTAAATTGCTTTTACATAATATCTATAGTTTGAATAAAAAACTGAATGTAAATTGAATCTATCGAATAATACAGAAAAACCATGATACTCAAAGGCACACGCAAAAAATAATAATTATATATGCACGAATATTGTATTACCTAAGTAGCCAGATAAAAAGTAACTATGGCTGCGTTCACGTTTTGACAAACAATTATTTGTCCCAGTATAGAGCATTCCAAAATCGAAAATAGTAGTAAAAACTGAAAGTGCTTCAAGACTAAAACATAATTTATCTTTTCTTCGACTGGATTATCTAGGACAGAAGTCGGCAATAAACGGGCCGCGGACGACTTAGCAATCACTTTCCTTTTTATTTTGAAATGATCTCTTTATGCCATAAAAACAGCTAAAAATCGGAAGTGGGCTTCACTCGACTTCAGATGTTTTCACCTTTTAACCCTTGCGAAGTAAGAATGCGTGAATTAAGAGCAACCACCAGCAGCGTTCAAACAGTAATGGTGCGTGGGACCGCAGATCAATTAGATGTCTGGCTGCGGGAAAGAAGGCAAGCTATGATGTAAGAGAGATGTGACTTTCGTTCATATTGGGTACTATTCCAGCTGGTTGTTGGCCCACCATAACCTTTTTTCTGCAGTGGAGGATGCGAGCTAGAAAGAGTGAGACGTGATAAACTAGTATTCAGTGGCGGCGGAAGTTGAAGGCGCTCAGTTGAGTTGTCCGCTTATATTGAGTGAAATATAATTTAGAGCATCGCATAAAAAATCGTAACATGCGTGATGAAGGTAGAATTTTAATTAGGAATGGAGCAACAAGTAGTTTTTCACTCAAACTCCTGAAAAGCCGTGTTGTCTGATCTGACAGAGAAGCATATCGGTAATGAAGCAATACAACATATGACGTCATTACGAGAATAAGCGTGGAGAAGAATTTAAGGGTTTGATGTGTGAAGTTGGGAAAAATAAGATTGCCCAGCTGAAGGCTTCTTTGACTGCTCAGCAAAGCATATTTAAGAAATAAAGCAGAGGAAGTGAATATCTTGTTCCTGATACTTACGTAGTAGCGGAAATAACTGCAAAAGAAGAGTAGCCTTTACATAGTACGAATTTGCCAGTAGTTGTTTACTAGCTCTAAATGAAGAAGTGTGTCCATATAAATAGACATATTTTCAAAACGTGAGCCTCTCTGCCAGAACTTGTACAAAGCGCGTTGAAGAACTTGAAAAAAATTTGTTTGAGCAGCTTAAACATTTGGCAAAGTCATTTGACTAATATGCACTGGCAATGGATGAAAGAAATGACATAACAGACCCTGCACAGTTGATGCTATTTATACGAGGCATTGCTAGTGACTTTAATATTCATGAGACCTTGCTAGTTTATGCAGACGGAAATGCAGTACAGCTGGAGAAGGCTCATTCAAAAAGGTAAAAAAATTAATTGTTCGGAACGTTTAGATAGGAAAAATTGACAAGTATTACAACCGAAGGTAAAAAAATATGTGTGGCTCCAAACCCGGGGTGGTAAAAGAGTTCGCGCGGAATTGCGTGTAATGTGATGTATTGATCCAAAGTTGTTTTATTGCGTCATTTAACAAGAGAAACTGTGCTGCAAAATATTTTCCTCTGAGATGAAAGAGGATACGGACACTGTGGTTTCTAAAGTCAACTAAATTCGGCATAATGGTCTGAAAGACTGTCAGTTAAGACAATTTCTAAAAGTTGGTTCAGAGTTCGGCAACGTTGGCACTTCTCTGCCGTGAGACTGCTAAATAGAGATTCCGTGCAGAGTACATTTCTTCGTTTGTAAATAGCAATTGACACTTTGATGAAGGAAAAGGACAAAGTTGTGCCCCAGTTGTCTGATGAGTAATGGATCATAGCTCTCGCATTTATGGTGGACATAACAACGTACGTTAATTAACACAGCATGAAACTCCAAGGAATAGGCCAATTCTTACATTGCATGTTCTCTGACGTGAAAGCTTTTAAAGCCAAATTGTGTGTGCTGCGCACGCACATGAGCGAGGAAAGCTTTACCCATTTTCCTTCTTCCAAACCCCTTTATGAATAATCATTAATTTATCATTTATCGAGCGCGTGGAAAACGCTCTAGAGCAAGTTCCTTTGCATAATTCCACAGCTTCGGAATAGTTTTTTCAAGGTTCAGTGATTTTCACAAGAGAAGTAATGCAATTCTAATAACCATAAATGCTGTCACTTTTGGCATCGTTCAAGTGACGGTAGAAATTCAAATGGAAATAACATAATGATACCCTGTGTGATGTTTTTGGAAGGTATAAGTCCAGTAGTTTTACTGAAGCTGCCAAAAAAGTTTGAACTCATCAAAGGTTTGGCAAAGAAAATGCCAACCGCGTTTGGTAGAACGTATGTATATTAACACGCGTTTTCAGTAATGAACCATCGGAAAATTAAATTTTGTTGTGGACTGAGTGACGAACACTCACATGCGACAATACGAATTCGTTCTGCAAGTCTTAAAACAGACATTGGCATGTTAGTAAACAACCTACAACCCCATTAAATAGGGGGAATGAGTTTGTACATGTTTTTTTATATTTTATTATTATTTTTTCGCGAATAATTCTGTAATATATTGTTTTGGTTTTTCTAACTAATATTTTGCTCTTATGATTCAACAAAGTTATATTTGTCAGTGTTTTAAAGTGTTTGCTAAGATTAAATTACCTTTTACCACGATAAAAATGTGTATTATATACTTGCGACCCCTTACTATAACTTAAAAGGCAAATGCGGCCTGCATGTGCCAAAAGGTTGCCGACTCCTGATTTGAAACATAACCAGGGTGTTCGGATCGCTTGTAAATACATCGGATGCTGATAGATGGCACGTGGAGAACTAAGATCATAATGTTGCTATAAGAAATCCATGAGATCTTTCTTTATACTTAGACGGCACTTAAAAGACCATTTGAATTATGTTGTGTAACGCTGAAAAGATATTTTGTGTTACTTAACGTGACAGAAAGCAAACACTTCTTCAAGGATGGATTACTTGTGTTCTACATTTAGAAAAACTTCCTTCTCCATTTATCGTACTTCTTAATTCCGTGGATTATGAGATCAAAGGATTGGTGAGACAAAAGTCGACCGTTCTGCGTTTCCAAAAGGTTGGCAGCTACTGCTTCTGAATTAGCACTTCCGAAACGGGATAAGCTGTTTGAATCTCCCTCACAGAATCCTAGTGTCTAATGCTTCAGCATATTTGCACCACTGTATTTAGTGTCTTTTCGTTTTTCTCCATTGTCCTCAAATATGACTTTTTTCAGTTTGAGCTTAATCTGAGCCTTTCGATTTCTACAATGAAATCAGGGATTCGCGCACTCACTGCAATCGTTATGTTCCTATCCCGGCAATTTACTAGTTATCGCTGAAGTTACCAAGTTGAAAATATTTTCTCGACGGAATGTCAGGTTCATCATTGTATACTGTATAAAAGAGGTGTGTACTTTAATACTTAGTCTCAATTAAAAGCAAATATTTCAGCTCTTGGCCAGATATGTGATTCTACCTGGAATTGGATGGCTTCACTGCTGGACGACAGTGTTGTATGAGTAGTATGACCTTCCCTCCGAATAATATCTTGTACATATGTACCTGTTCTCCAACAATAAAAAACACAGCATTGATTGTCCATATCTCTTCAAAGAAAGGCCTACATTCTATCATTCTATATTTTGTTGAAATGCAAAATCATGAAAACTCAACGTGCAATGCAAGACTGATAATCAGTGAAACTAAAAACTGCATTCTGAGTTCTTGTGAGCAAATGCAATTGGCCTAACGACGGGATAGTCACTACTGGCTTATTAGGCGCGCAAACCTCCCTGACGGCATTATATTTGTGTAGATTCCTTGCAATATGCAAATAGATGGCGAAGCAAAATCTATGTATATTCTAATAAATACCCAATTATTGATTCGGAAGCGTTAATAACCAGTTACATCTAACGCTGATCTACTTTCTCTATATGTTACATTGTTAGTTTCCATTATTTAAATTTTAAAATTAATTTTATATATAAATAATAAATGATGTGGTCTTCCTTTTTCATTAGTTTTTGCAATTTACTTATTTCACAGGAGATTACCACCTTCAACAAAGCATAGCGGCGGTCACAGGATACTCCAAAGAGTCCCGGCAGTCTGTGGAATCGGGACGTTTCAAGACGCGTGTGGCGACAGGTTTGAAGTCACATACTAGCTGAAAACAATTGGCGTCAAAGTCTTAAACCTTGTAGTGTGGAAATGTGGAGCTACCATGTTACTCTCAAACACCCGTCGAATGTGTTGTGTAGCAGCGTTAGGATGCATAACAACACATGACATAACAGAGATGTTTGTAAATGTTGCTCTTCGCATTTTATAAAATTCAGAACTTAATGAATGAACGAACGTTTCTGTTTAGAACGCTGAACAGTTTTTTCTTCAAAACTCATTGATTTCCGTAGATTTGCGAGCAATTTTTAGGATAACAGTTTGATAAAATATTTCTGCAAAGCTTATACACAAATATGCCAGTCTTAAACTGCGCTACATGAACTTTAAGAAAAACAGTTGAATACATTTATGTAGTTCCATAAGAAGTTGAGGTAAACGTACGGTGTGGCGTCCTAAATTATTTGGCAGGTAATTTCCAGAAAATATTGTATACACATTTTCAAGTTTGTAATTTGAAATGAAATGATGAAAAACTTTTCACTTTAACAACGCGTTTTGAAGATTTTCACCGTAAAATTTATCTGCAAGGACGGGAATATAAACACACGCAGCGGCGAGGTTACCACCATAAAAACACTGCAATGACCTCCAAGGTTCTGGCGAAGCGATGGACTTTAAGTCGTGCTTGTGCAGCTATTCTGTGATTTTGCAGATCTGCCGAAGCTCTGTGTCGTTATTTATTTATTTATTAATAATACACCTAGAAGCTGAGTTATAACGCTCTTTTCAACAATCAATAATAGTTAATTTGTAATTCTTCCAGAGCAATGTATATTGTTGTAAGATGTTAATACTTACCCGATCTCGTTGTTTTCCGCACATAAAATGGCCGCAGCAGCTCCAGATGAAAATTGCTTCGACAACGAGGCCGTACTGGAAGTAACATCGAATTAGCGTGTGTTGACATGCCCGTACTTGCAGCCGAACGTTATGATAACAATTTAAAAAATGCCTTGTAAAACTAAAATATGTGAAATATTTAAAAATCGTTTTAACTGTTTAATCGTTTTCACTATTTAAACGGATAAGTATGTAATTTGATGTGAAATAGTTAAAACGATTTTTAAGTACACTGACGGAAAAGAAAATATCCACACCAAGAAGGGGTTGTGTTAGATAAACGACAGTTGGTAGGCGGTGAGAGTATATCTGTAAGATGACGTCTATGCAAATTTCACGCTCGGCGCATACGTGTGGCGCCAGTAGCGCCCCTCGGAACATGCAAAGCAGGTGTGCTGTAAATACTCGCTGTAACGTTCGTGAGCGTTAGTTATCGTTGAGATTCGACGTAGTGTGTTGATGTTAGTCAACAATGCCTTTAAGAAGACGAAGAAACCATTATCAACAGCTCACGGAGTTTGAACGAGGTCGTGTAATAGGGCTACGAGAAGGTGGATTTTCTTTCCGCAATATTGCAGAACGACTTGACAGGAATGTAGCCACTGTGCATGATTGTTGGCAGCGGTGGTAAAATGAAGGAACGGCCTCAAGAAGACCGGGTTCCGGCTGGCCACGTGGCATCACTGAGAAGGAAGACCGCCGTGTACGGCGTATGGCCATGGCACATCGTACTGCGTCTGCGGCAGCAATTCGAGCTGGAGGTGTCACCACAGTGACACAACGAACTGTTACACATCGGTTACTTGCAGGACAGCTCCGAGCCAGACTCCCTGTAGGGTGCATTCCACTTACTCCAAACCACTTCCGTTTGCGACGTCAGTGGTGTCAAGCTAGAGCTCATTGGAGGACGGAGTGGAGATCTGATGTGTTTTCTGATGACAGCCGGTTCTGCATGGGTGCCAGTGATGGCCGAGTGTTGGTTAGAAGGAGGCCAGGTGAGCGCCTGCAGCCAACCTGTCTACGGCCGAAACACACTGGACCTACACCTGAAGTTATGGTCTGGGGAGCAATTTCCTATGACAACAGGAGCACTCTCGTGGTTATCCCACGTACCCTGACGGCACAGTTGTACGTCGGTCTGGTGATTCAGCCTGTTGTGCTGCCATTAATGAACAGCATTCCAGGGGGTGTTTTACAACAGGATAACGCTCGCCCGCATACCGCTGTTGTAACCCAGCATGCTATACAGTATGTCGACATGTTGCCGTGATCTGCTAGATAACCAGATCTTTCTCCAATCGAGCACGTATGGGACATAATTGGACGACAACTCCAGCGTCCCCCCAACCTGCATTAACCGTCCCTGTATTGACCGACCAAGTGCAACAGGCATGGAACTCCATCCCACAAACTGACATCCAGCACCTGTACGACACAATGCATGAACGTTTGCGTGCTTGCATTCAACATTCTGGCGGTTACACCGGTTATTAATGTACCAGCATTTCACATTTAAAATGGCTCTTCTCGCGCTTACATTCAGCTGTGATTTTGAAACCTTAATCGATTAAATACGTTACCTATACACATGTATTGCCGCCATTTCATTCCTCTACAACTATTTTTTTGGTGGTGTTGGGATTTTTTTTTCCGTCAGATTATTTCATATCAAATAACATACTTTACCCCTATAACTGGCTGGAAGGAATTAACTCGGAATTAAGGAAATCTGACTACAATCTGCTCGAATGTATATTTGTATTTGCTGTCTAAAAGTTGTCCCATTGGGTCACACATCAGTGATCTTGCTCGATGCTTTCTGTTTAGCTTCTCAAAGTGGTCGTTTACGGGGATGACTGATACTAAATGACCGCCCTCAAATGACCACTTTATTGTTCTAAATTGGTGGTTTAAGAAGATGTATTGCAGTAATCCTTTCTAACTGATTTATCTACTAAAAAGTCTATAACAATATAAGATAGTACAACTATACTAGTTATCCGAATTTATTGGCGTAAATAAAATCAAGGTTTCCAAGCTTTCGCACATTAACCAGATGGCTTTCTCAAGGAAGTCAAAGTTGTATAGTTGGTGTACAGTTCCTTGCGTTTTTATTTAGGTCTATAACAATGTCGATTAACCTAAGAAATGAAAAATAGATGTTTGAAACCCTTGTTTTCTCCGCAAAGTGATGTTTAGGGAGAGATGTTTGACGCACCTGTTTTCTACCCGAATTATACAATCCTCGGTGGCGTCAGAAAGTATTGTGATACTTCCCGTTGTAAATCTATATAGAGTAGTGCCGCATTTTACGCGGTGGTTACGATCCAAAGAGTCCGCGTAAAGCCGAAACCGCATGTATTCAGAACCAATAATAAAACTACATACGATAAATCACCTCACACGCTTTTTTTCTTTATTCTATTATATGCACGGTATTATTCGCTTACATATGTCTATTACAGTACAATGTGTATTTTACAAAGAACAAAGTATACGTACTTCTGTAACGGTTACAATTAAAATATGAGATAGCATGACGCAAATCCTTACGCATACCTACCTAATTGTTGCCTTCACTACGTAACACGACTGCGGGTTCGTCAACGCTGAGGTCCAAACTGATGCATTAGGTGCAGTGGTTGGGAACTCGGAGGGGCAGTGGGGAGCCAGTAAGAAGAGTTTTTTTTTCTGGAAAAAACGTGACTGGCAACTGTTGCCGCTGCTGAAAAATTTCATAATACGACATTAAAGAGTCAATAATGCTTATTTGAAGTCTACGTTGCATAAAGGGATCATAGTTAAAATTTAAATCTTTCAAGTGCTTTGCTGCTTATAAAATTTCGGCACACTTGTGAGTAGTACCTTTGGCAGTTTCATCTTCTTCAAAGGCGTCGTCCCCACCACCTTCGTCCGAGGAAGTTTTCGCAAGGTTTTCTAACTCTTCATTTGTCAACGGTTATTTGTATTCAATTAAATCTGTTATTTCTTCCTCGAGGAATATCGACGAATCCTTCACCCCCCCCCCCAATCTGCTTGACCAACTGAGTAATATATTTTGCTTCCTCGTTTATAGTAGGAAAACCTTTAAAATCATTGACACAGTTCACACCACAGGGGTCACCAGCACGCGTGGATTGATTCACTCCCAGGCCCATTTCCCTTGAGATTTGAATCTAGCATTGGGGCTGACCACGTATAATTGAATCCGTGTAAAATAAATCCGCGTAAAATGCGGCACCACTGTGTTCCTCTTTTTATGATTGTCTGCGTGAATCTTCTTGTGAAGTCACTAAGATATGATCAACGCTCGGTTTCATAACCGCCGGTTCCCAACCTTTTCTACAGTATTCCTCCCCCTCGAAACTAGTTTGCAATGGAGCCTATCCCCTCAGCATTCGTACAGGTGTCCTTTGCTCTATAATCAGTATTTATTTTCTTTTATTACAAATTCAGGGATACCGGTAAGCAATATTCCCTCTAAGCGTCCATGGGCACTAGGCGTCTAACCCAGGGAGCTGGGCAAACATAAAAACCACTTGTGCAAAAAATGTTATTTTCTCAGCTTCTCTTACTAATGCAGTAGAACTTGAATTCGAACCCTTATTTTTCATAAAATACCTATTTTTGTCACCATTCTTTCTGCAATTGATTTTAAATAAAAACAATTATTAAAACATTTCATTAATTTAAATTTTTATTTTATAAAAATTGAGAAGCTCAAACTTACTTTTGGAATAAAAACAATCCAAATAAGGAAAAGCATGTTTACGTATAATACACAGTTTCTTTGCATAACAAAATACCAAGGAGAATAAGAAACAAAATAACAGCTAAATGCAAAAATAATTAGTTAACTTTGAACAAGTGTAAAACAGGCCTGATCTGACAGTCTTTTCATGGAATAAATCGCCTCTCAATTTTTCTTCAAAACCGAAGACTTGACCGTGGGAATTCTCAGCGGGAGAAAATCACTGATCCGTATTCTCGAGTTCATTATCTGCTCGCACTAGGCGACTTTGCAAGAAGCCTTTGAGAATGAAGAGGAAAATGAGACGAACTCAGAAGGAGGCGAACGGCAGTTAAGAAAAGTGTTGTTTTGACATTTGTGATCCAGGAATGAGTTTTTTATTATTATTTTTGCAGGTAACTGATTTTCGGTTTATGAAAATAAATTAGGATTCTTGGAATTTTAATGAAAAATGCTTACTTCTCGGAAGATATTTCAGCTGCGCCGAAGAAGTGAAGTTGCTGCGCAGTCGCATGCGTGCGCAGCTTAGAGGGAACATTGCCACTAATGCTGGATTAAAAATATTAAGCGAAAATGCAGTTGCCCTACTGAAAATACAAATATACTAACCTAAAGCAATTTGCACAAATAAAGTGGGTAATATTGCTACATATTATACATATAACAAAGAGTTTATTCATCCTGAAAAAACTTATAATAATGTAAATTAAAAAAATGTTTTCCGTGTTTTCACAAACTGTACAAATCAATGTGAAACTTGAGCTTGTTTTGAATGGCACTAACGATCGATTATGTTCGATTATAATTGTGTCAGTCCTACACGCACGTCACTCTAAATATTAAGACGATTTCTGTACTTAGTTTTAACTGCAGACATTGCCGAAAATCCAGCTTCGCACACGTAGCTTGTTCGAAATTATAGGAGCATTTCCAGAGTATTTTTGCAAGTTCTTTATAGACGCTTCGAACTGAAAGCCAAAATTCTGAAATTGTGGTTTTGTGAAACGCTATTTCTAGTGTCTTGTGGCTCGAACGTTTAAATAGTTGCATTTCACAAACCATGCTTGATTCAGGCATATCACTCACTGTTACGGAGAATGGATCTCGAATCCAATAGTGCGTGTGGCTGTCGATATGAGGAAAGTAGTCCTCAAACTGGTTTTTCAGTGCTGATAAGTACACCTTTACACTTTTTAAAATAGAATATATAGTACAGATATCACCAGCTTCCTTTGTTATGAATTTTGTACACAATGGAAACATTTTAGTAACCTCACAGTCGATACGACCTTTCCAAAAATCTAACTTCTTCACGAAGTCTTCCATTTTGTCTTGCGTATCCAGAATATCTGAGTTCTTTCTTTGCAGTGACACATTCAAACTGTTTAGTTTTTCAAAAATGTTCACCAAAAAGGCCAGTGTTGCTAAAAATTAAACATTGCACCAATGTTCTGTAAATTCCGTTTTACTAAGCAGAAAAAATATAGATGCATCACTCAACTCGAAAAGACGCTGCAAAACGTTTCCACGTGACATTCGCCTTACTTCACTATGAAAAATCAGATGCTTATATTCAGATCCCATTTCTTCACAAATTTCAGTTAAGCAACTAGCCAGCACTGGCAAAGATTTGATGTATTTAAAAATCTTAACAGCATCCGTAAGAACACTATGTATATCAGGTTGCATTTATTCTGGCTGCCAAAGCTTCGCGATATATCATAAAATGAGTACATTTTGCTGCTGGAGCTACAGCTGTGACTCGAGTTACAAGGCCAATATTCTTCAATGTCATAGCTGCAGCGCCGTCGATGCATAAACCGATACAATTAGTCCAAGTCAAGCCTTTAGCACAGGCTTCGATAAGTGCAGCGAATATATTTTGTCCGGTAGTTGTCGTTGGGATCGTTTTACAAAACAGTAACTCTTCTCTTATATTTCCTTCCCTGGCATATCTCACGTAACAAATAAGCTGAGCCTGTGATGAAATATTGGTTTATTTATCAAGTTATAACGCAAATATTTGACTTTCTTTTACTTGTTAAATTAACTGTGTTTTCAAATCCATAGGCAAGTAATCGATTCGCTGTGAAACTGTATTATTTGACAGTGGAATAGTTTTTAATGTCTTCGCAGCTCCTTCTTCATTCACAATGCGACATATTTCTATATCTGCCGGAAGCAAAACATTCTCGGCAATGCGGTGTGATTACTTACGTTTAGCGATTTTCATAGGCACTAAACGCTTCCTGCGCTTTCTGCGACACCGTAGCTTCTTTTGACATTACAGCCTTTGTCGTTTCAGTTCCATCCGTTTTCGAACAAACAACAAACGATTATTCTGTATATAATCTTCATACATAGTTTCCAGATGTAGTTTACGTTTCGCAGGTCTAAGGCTGTCATTGACGAGAACTTGAATGCAAATGGTACACTGCGGTTGTTAAACCCCGGTTTGGCTTTTTAAACAAGAAACTCCGAACTTGGTATAACTTGCATCATATTGCCTGCACGTTTTGTTTCCGTTATCCAAGGCTGTATTTGTGTCATCATTAGTAGTTCTGCTACTATTACTAGGTTCACTTTTTCTCTTTGGTCTGCAGATTTTGAACTACTCATAATTCTCTTCAAATACCGGTCGATTCCCAATCTCAAGTAGATTAGTTTAGTTCAAGATTAAATAGAATATATGGCCACAGTCACAACGAACGTTATATGCGCGATGACAGAAAACAAAGAGGGACTAAAAAACACCATATGCGTGTGGAGGACTATCGCATTGTGTTTGGAGGGACGTCCGTTTTCATCCACGTAGAGTGAACAAAATTGAGCGCATCGGCTCGCGCTTCCCAAGAGAGGCGCGCCTCACCCGTTGTGAAACTGTGTCATAGAGGATATGTTTCACGCATGTGAAACGAAATATCTGATCAGAAGGGTAGCCTAGGGAAATATTATTCAATTTTCAGAATTTGATGTTCCAAACGTGTGTGTACGAAATTTCTTGCATCTGCCTTAATATGTTGCAGCTTTGTAAACGGAGAATATTCCACATACTCAAAACACACAAATACGTGTGTGTAAAGGTATTGAGTGCTGATGAAAATTTGGATAACTCAATGATCAGCAAAAGTAAACAGTAATTTCTCACAAAAAAGTAGAATGTTAAACATGTTCCAAAAATGTCCTAAATGCGCGAAAGCATTAGACCTCAAATTATTATTGCAGAAATTAATACTTTACACAGACGTTAGTGACCTGGAAAGTTATTTTAAAAATTATACTGGTAACCAATAATGAATTACTTGACCAATTGTTTTTAAAGATGAGACCTTAATGAAACTTTAAAGATAATTTCGTTTTTATTAATTTATCAGGAAAGAGATGTATATGTAATATATAGAAATAAGTTCGTGAACTGTTGTTGTATGTGAATTACTTTTGAAAGGGCTCACCAAAGTGCTCAATAACTCTAGTTATTTTTTGGCTCGAAATTGCTTACAAACATATAATTGCTGCGTCTTGGCGCAGCCCTGCGATTCTTTATACTTGGGGATTTAACAACAAAGCCGAGCAGTTGAAATTGTGTAAGCTAATGCCCGTCCTTAATTATTGTCAATCGTTCCAAGAAAAGAAGAGAGCTATTGCCGTCAGATGAACACCAAGGGCCATTCTACAAAGGAATCTGTGTCGGAAATATTCTACCTTTCTTGAATGGTTTTTCTAGAACAAACGGAAAATTATCTAATTGTGGAAAAGTTATTATCTTTATAACCTTAGTAGAAGGGAAAAAAAAGATCCAAGGAAATTCTAGCCGCAATGAAACGCGATTTCACCATGAAGATTCAGTGGAATTTAAGCCTGCCTCAAGAGGTACATGCCTGAGAAATTGAGCGCTGACTCATTCAATTTTCCTCCCACCATAAGAGTTTAAGAGTTGTCTTTAAAAAATAAATTTAGTTTTTAATAAAAGGATGGAATCGATTGAAAAATGTCTACCTATATAAATACTACTAAGCGTGTTCTTCCACCCGGCTGCGCGAAACAAAGAGCGGAAAGTGCGCTGAAGATTGCGCGAAGAAAAATAGGCCATGTTAAAGTGGAGCTCAATTATCAATGTTTTCCTAATAATATCAATCAAATTCCATAACAACAAAAAATAGTAAAAGCAAAATCCGACCTTTTTTGAGGCAATAATGCACTTTAACAACAAATTTCTGTACGGCAGAAAACTTCTTTATCAAGCTTTCCATTTTAAATTTTGAAGTCTGAGGAGAATGTCCTTAGTGTAATCGCCAAGCCCAGCCAAGGTCATATTCCATCACCATCTTTGGAAGGGAAGTTTTCCCTAGTTTACACAAAGATACTACGCTGAAAAATTTGAGCAAGTTCCGTCTGTCATATCGATTATTTATGTCGCACTCCATTTTAATTAAATGATGGCAGCTCGTTACTAGCATCGGTCCTCTTGCAGCAGACAACGGGGATCGCATATGGAAGTGCACCCGCTTTTTACGCTTTTCAACCGCAGATTGAAGAAGCGTATATGTTCCAGTTTTGTTCGTCTGCTTTTCTGTCTGTCCGTCCCTACGATAACTCGCATAAAAATGGTTCGATTTCAATGCAATTTTAGCATGTGGTAGGGGACAACCTGGCAATTAACCTTATTGAAACTGGAAGCAATGGGGTCAAAGGTCAGGACAAAGAACTGGTATCCATTCCATGGCCGTTATGTATCATAACTAACGTAAAAATGCTTCGATTGCGACACAACTTTATCATGATGTTCCGGAAGTGTACTGAACCGGTTCTGTTGAATAAAATCGAAATGGGGTCAGAGGTCAGGACACAGCACTGAGATTTATTCCACAGCAGTTATTCTCATGACTTGACTAAAAATGCTTTTATTTAGACAAAACTTTGGTATGTTATTCCGGATGTATAACTGAACAGGTTCTGTTGAGTATAATCGACATGGGGTCAAAAGTCAGGGCACAGGAGCGAGATTTGAGCACAGCCGTTATCTTCATAAATGGAGTAATAATTTTAATAACGATTTCTGGTATGTTTAAAAGCGTATCATAATCAATTCATTGCACAATTTTACTAATCTGTTTTCATTTACAGTATGTATCTTTTAGTTTATTTCGAATCCATTTACTAAGCAATAATGTTCATTTTTGTTACCTATTGGGTCGATATGTATAAGACGACGTTACGGAAACACCGTAGTGTTGCTAGATAATCACTCCCACACTTAATTCCCATATTGTGAGCTTTTACGTATGATTCTGTGTAAGGAACGTTTGCTGCTAACCAAAACATTTCCATTTATTTATGCATTAGATATTAAAGAACTTATTATTCACATCCTTAAGGAATGGGTTATACTTCCATCACTGGTCCTCTCCGAGAAATACAAGATTGTGCTCACGTGCTGCTGTCTGTCCGCCAATTAGAAAAATTACAACATCTGAGCTCTATAGGTCTCTTTAGGTAAGTGTTCCATGGAGACTTTTAAAAGGATCTTCCGGATTCTTGTTCCGAAGCAAAAGTTTTGTTCCTTAGATATCAGAAACTTCATCTAGCGGAATAAATCAAGAACATGGATTACATAACAGGAAATAAATGTTTTATTATGCGAATCAACATCTCGAAATAGGGCTCCGAGGAAAGATGACATTTCCATCGGAAAAAATATTCCCGAAGGTTGTCTGCCAAATGAATTTTTCGATTCCCCTTTGTTAGCTTACGTTTGAGGTAATTGCAACTGTTATCCTCATCATACGATATCAAGAGCAATATGAGGATTATGGAACCGGGTCCCAAATTTATGGAAACATATATCTAAATGTAAAGTCAGGCGATGCGTAACATCACAGCCTCTCCTTGACAAATGTCAACCCCGCCTTCTCGTGGTGCATCCTGTACCCACTAAAGGGGCTCTCACGACCGCCAATAGCGGTATAACTATACCTTCGGGATTAGAGGAACTGCTATCCCACACTCACTAAACCGCTTGGCCAGCGTGGTGAATTATGGCCAAACCTCTCTAAAATGACTCCACAACTTAAATCTTGGCCCTCAGTCTCCGGTAGCTGGAATATACCTGGCCAAGGCAGCGGCCATTGCGACATGAAGGCAGAGGGTGCTAAGAATCCCCGGAGGACCGGACTAGGCTGCCATCTGATGCTGACCTTGGTTCCGTATAATGGACGCTCCCTATCTTCTGATTCAAGGCTTCTTGAATTGGAAGAGGAACTACAAAGGATCAAGTGGGACATCGTCGGGCTAAATTGAGGTAAGTAGAAAAGGAGAAGGTCTCATTGAACTGCAAAGTTGACATCTCTTCTACTATCGTGCGACAGATACTTGCAGAACTAGTGGTGTTGGATTTATAATAAACAAGAAACTGAAGGATAAAGTTGTAGAAGTTGAAAGTTCCTCTGACAGAGCTGCACGACTCGTTATCCAACTCTTGTGAAGATACCAGGCTCAGATTATTCAAACTTATGCACCCACCACAAGTCATCCTGAATAAGAAATTGAAGAATTTTATTAGGAAATTGGTCATCTAAATAATAAAGGTAAGCAACACTTGAAGATAATTATGGGAGATTTCAATGCAAAAATAGGGAAACGGTAACAGAATAAAACTTCAGTAGGTAAATTCGGTCTCGGCAACAGAAACCAGCGTAGAAATACTCTCGTTGAGTTTGTAGAGGCAGAAGGGTTTTTTAAGAAAAAATTCACACAGGAAATGGACATCGAGACATTCAAATGGGACGACAAGTGAAATTGATTTTATTATGTGTAACAAAAAATTCGTCATAGAAGACTGCAGTGTGCTGAACAAGTTTATAACAGGTAGTGACCATAGATTGGTGAGATGTAAGATGCACCTCAACACTAAACTCGAACGTGGCAAACTCATAAGACAAACAAAATGTATTGACATAACCAACCTTAAAAAACACCATAACACCTTCAAGTTGGAACTGAAGAACATATTCTCTGCTTTAAAAGGCCTAACATTAGAAGAAGTGGATATTTCTGAAGGTAACAGAAAAGGAAACCAAAGCTTTTATGGAAACAGCAACAAAATTAGCTGGGTCTAAGAACAAGTTGCACGTGAACAAATTATTAGGAAAAACCAAAATGATGATGCAAAACAGAAGAGAGATGAGGACAACTAAAGAAGATGTGACTTCCAAAGTGGAATATATAGAGCTACGCAAGACAGTACGAAAAAGTATCACTGAAGACGTAAGAAAATTCAATTGTGAACTAGTGAGGAAAGCAATTGAAAAACAATCAAAGCCTAAATATAGGAAAGGGACATCTCAGTAAGGGAAGAAAACAGATTATGGCACTGAGAAAAGGAAGATGGTTCTGTAACAAGAAATAGAGGCGAAATTTTGACAAGAGTGAAAGATTTCTACTCCAAATTATATGAAAGTTATGATACATGCACTCCAGACATCATGAAAGGTACCAGTACCAGAGTTCTCCCAGTCCTTCCAGCAGAAGTTGCACATGCAATCAAGAACATGAAGCGGGGAAAAGCTCCAGGA
This sequence comes from Macrothele yani, assembly GCA_039090855.1. Classification (NCBI taxonomy): domain Eukaryota; kingdom Metazoa; phylum Arthropoda; class Arachnida; order Araneae; family Macrothelidae; genus Macrothele; species Macrothele yani. The sequence goes on from CM077034.1 coordinate 62,069,382, forward strand.
GAAGATGGAATTACTGTAGACATCATACAAGAAGCAAGTGGAGAAATCGAAACAGTACTCGCCCAAATTTTCACTCGATGCCTTAATGAAATGGAAAATTCCTGAGAATTGTAACAACGCTACAATGATCCAGCTACATAAAAAGGGTGACATTGAGGATCTCAGGAACTACAGACCTATTAGCCTCCTATCAGTGGTTTATAAAATCTTCACTAAAGTTCTTTCTCACCGTTTGAAGGTAACACTGGACTTGGCTCAACCAAGAGAACAAGCTTTATTCAGGAGTGGCTATAGCACTATAGATCATATCTACGTACTGAGAGAGATGTTCCTGGTCCACGTTAAATGTCTGTATTAACTGAGAGAACTAATTGAAATAGCAAAGGGCCGCCCCGGTGGCGCAGTGGTCTAAGGCGTTGGCCTCTGATCATTCGTCTGAAAGAGGTCCGGGTTCGAATCCCGGTCAGGCATGGATGTTGTGTTTGTCTTACGGCACTGGCTCTTTCCCTTCCTTGGAACCAGTGACCCTAAATTAGGGACGGGCGACTGCTTATAGCCCATTGAGTTGCTCATGGTGGTCGTTAAATCTCCAATCAAAAAAAAAAAAAAGGAAAAGAGCGAGAGAATATGAACTTCCTTTGCGCATGGCTTTTATCGATTATGAAAAAGCCTTTGATTCAGTGAAACCATCAGCATTTACAATGGCTGAAATCCTGCGGTATTGAAGATGCATACATTAATGTTATAAATATCATCTATGAAAATGTAAGTGCAAAGATTCGGCTGTTTGAAAATACAACACACATAAAAATTGGAAAGGGAGTGAGACAAGGTGACACCATATCTCCGTAGCTCTTTAATGCCACATTGGAAAATGTTTTTCAATCACTGAACTGGGAAAACAGAGGGATAAAGATTAATGGAGATTATCTAACACACCTTCGTTTTGCTGATGACGTAGTCATTTTTGCAACTACCCCATAAGAGCTGCAGAGTATGATCCAGGAACTTGCTGACAAGAGTAAAGAAGTGGGATTAAAAATGAACTTTCAGAAGACAAAAGTGATGTTCAATGCTTTTACAAGAAATGAAGATTTTTCGATTGATGGAGAAAAGCTGGAGATAACAGACACGTACGTTTATCTTGGACAGCAGATATCAAGTGAAGGTTACATTGATGAAGAAATTAATCGGCCAACAAAACTTGCCTGGAGAGCTTTTTGAAGAAACAGCATAATTTTCAAGAGCAATATGCCATTATGTCTTAAAAGAAAAGTGTTTGTTCAATGCATCCTTCCAGTGCTTACGTATGGTGCAGAGACGTGGACCTTAACTAAAAGAGACATACAAAGGCTGCAGACAACTCAAAGTAGCATGGAGAGGTGCATGCTTGTTGTAACCAGGAGAGATAAGAAGAGGAACTCGTGGATCCGAAAAATGACAAGAGTGGAAGACATCATGATCAGATTTATATCCCTGAAATGGCAATGGGCTGGACATACTGCCAGAAGGACAGACCATCGATGGACATTCGAAAATTTTAGATTGGATTCCCAGGGACAGGAAAAGACCCAGAAGAAGACCAGATGGGAGATGGGTGGATGAAATTCGAAAGTATGCGAGAGTGACATGGAGGAGACTGGCACAAGACAGACCGCTGTGGAGGAAACTTGGGGAGACCTTCGTCCAGCAGTGGATTGATAATGGTTGACAATGATGATGATGGTGAGATCTAAATAGCGTGCTTCTTCCGTCACATGAATTTTTTTTAAACTAAAAGAAAAATAAACCCGGATAGTCACTTGGGACCATCGGAACATCTTGTTACCGCAAGCAGTCAATGCTTTTCACAACACAAAGTGAATGTATCTCTGTTCCTATAAATTTAATTTAAAAGTCTTTTCTAATTCCACACTTAACACCAAAGGAACCCCTGTAATCTGAGTAAACCAAGTCCTCGAAACAACCTACCAGCTGCCGCTGTTAAACAAGCAGAAATTATAAAATATATTAGTTTTGATGTGGAAGGCAGTATCCCACCTGCGCACTATAGATATGAGCCGCTATGATATTAAAGAGAAGTCAGACCATATTTATATATTTATAAAGCAAATATATAATAAAATGTATCTATGTCTTTCTCTTTTGTTCTAATGAAGAACAATTTAAAATCCGCAAATTTATTGAATAACTTAAAAATACGTTGTGTCTTGGATATTAAAACAAAATAGAAACGGATTTTTATTTTTCATAGATGTCTTCCATTTAAATATCAGTCATTCTGCTCCGTTGCAGACTGCAATTGGTCACCAGCATTGTACTTGACGTTTCTTATTTTTGAAGAGCTAGAGTGATTAAATTTTTCTGCTATATTGGGTTTTCGAATTTCCAAAATTTTTATTTTTATTCTGTAGAGTTCTTCAGTAACGTTCGTTTAAAAAATTCTGGATTTATTTAAAATGTATTAAAGGACACATCCTTACCTATCGGATGAAATTATAAATAAACATCAGGAACCAAATTATCTTACCAGTCCAAAATTTGTGGTTCTAACATCTTCAAATATCCTTGTCATTGGGTTTACTAATTTACAGTACACTTCATGGCTCCTGCAACAAAAAAAGCTATTATGCACCAGCGTAGAACACTTTTAAAAAGCTATTCTTCTACGTTATCTTCTAAGCTTTTATTTTTCTCTGCGTCTATTTAAAATACGATACGTGCTATACTTTGCAGAAGTCGAAAGAAAAACACGAGATGTGAATGACAACTTTTCCAATTTGAACTTTAATATGTTATAGGTAACTCTCCCAAAAAGTGATTTTATGATAAGGTAATGAAAAATGTTTTTATACACAGCTATTTGGTGAAATACATATTACAGGTGTATACAATTCTGGAATTTGGGAAGTTGCACAGATTTGTAATGACTCTGATTAGAGAAGAGGCTCCCAGTTGAAGCAAGGCGATCTAGAAATCAAAAGGCCATGACATTACAGTGATGAGTTCCTCCAATTGTGACGTCATTCTCGTGTTACACGAACGTATGCGTCCGAGGCGTGCTTGCGTCACACAGAACAACCGTGGAAACCAATCGGAAGCCTTGGTTTCCCCGTGACGTCATTAAGTGACGGAACTTAGCACTAATAGAAATTTCAGATAGAGTGTTGTACGGAACAAATGAAACCTTTTGCCAATGAAAGACCAATGGCCTTTTGTAAACTTATACATTCTTATGTTTCGGATTTTTAAATCCAAAATAAAGTTATACAAATTTTTCAAACATATACGTCCGTAGTTAATTTTCATTGGGAACCTAGAAGGTGGCAACTTGTATGTTCGACCAATATGGAAGGATTTTCTTTCAATTCAGTGTTTCATATTTTATGGATAATTTCTTTCGGCAAAAACACGGCTTTCAGTTTCCAACTTGTGACGACCTTTTTCATCGCAGAACTGTTCTACCACTCAAGGTGTGGACGTTGATATTCTGACATCACATCCCTGTCAGTCATTTAGTATCTATACTGAAGAGCCAAAACATTAAACACTTCTGCTTAATATGAGATTTGCCCTCCACGTGCCGCCAAAACAGGACTTTCCCGACGGGGCATGGACACTATTACTAGATTTTTAAAGGTGTCATGTAGTATCTCGGACCAACATGTTAGCAGCAAATCCTTTAAAATTAGAATAAAATATGTTTATTCTCGTACTAGATCTTTTAAATTTCGTAAGTTAATTGATTTTGTTGTCGATGATCGGATTTGCTGTTCCAAACAGAAACGACAGATTGTGGATTGGATCGACGTCAGGGTAATTTGGAGACCAGGGCAATACCTTGAAGTCTTCGTCACGGTCCTTGAACCATTCTCAAACGATCCGGGCAGTGTGGCGTTGAACATCGTGCTAATGAAACGAAGCACTGCTGTTGGGAAATACCGCTTCCAATAAAGAAAGGTCCTAGTGTACGATGATGTTCAGGTGGGTAGTAGACGTTCGTAGTTTCTCGTATATGAATGATTGCACCCAAGATTTCCACACAGAATGTGGAAACGAGATTAATCAAGCCAGACGCCAATCTTTCCAATCATTCAGGGTCACGTTTGAAAGCTCGTTTGTCCATTCTAGGGGATTTTAACGGTGAATCTGGGTAAGCATGGTAACTATCAGCAGCCTGCTGCACTAGGCAGCGCGTTTTCAACAGGGTTCGATGTTCTGTGCACTGTGTCACATAACTCTTGTCACCAGCATTCAAATTACCGGTGAAAAGCCCTACAGTACCGATTCTGTGGGTTCGCACTATACGGGATAACATTCGTTCACCTCTAGCACAGATAAGCGGTGGTTGGTCCGCACCTTGTCGTAGGGTAGGAGGGCAATATGAACCCTTCTTGAGGGTTTTTCATCAATATTATCTAGAGCGTATTCTCCCTATGGTGTTTTTTTCATTTCCGTAGTCTTATATGTCATTTCCACATCTGAGATATTTTCACTGGTCTCCATTATCAGATTTATTATTGTTCTTGTTTTGGCGTGTTTCTTTTGTTCCGAATTACAATTGAAGTGTAAGTCTATGGCTGTCTTTTCTGTATCATCGGAAATCTAATTTATTATTTGAATAACGGCACACTTTGTAACACACAAATAGTCACGTGCAGTCCTTAGGGGAATTTCTTCAGACTTCTGCTCAGCTTCTAATCTTGTGACCGCTTTCCTTCTGAGTTCATCTGTTAAATGACATGTTGGAGCCACTACAGCAAATCTGCTATCTCAATAACCTCTTTATGCATTCCAAAAACGTAGAGAGGCACAGTTACTCAACAATTATTTCTATGAAACCGCTCAATTTGCATAAACTGATACCTTGACCACCAGTTTGAGAACGATACCCTGCTTCACTTTGCATTTCACAAATATACCCAAGTTTCACCTATTTTCAATTCTTTTTTCAAATAATCGCAATAAAATTGCGACTATTTGTAATAGAATACGTTGGTTTTCAAATTTATGGAAACCAGGGTACAATATAGGGTACAATACGCGGAATTTATAGTATTTAAATGAACTGTTTTATTATACCAACAAACAGCAGAATGCGAAAAGGTCAGGAGTAATACATCGCTAAATGTATGTAGTCGTAGCAGAAATACGCGGTTTGAAATCTTACTGATATTAAATGGCAGTAGTGCATACTTTAAAAATTAATATACAGTAAAGATGTGGGAAAAATATTTTATATAATTCAAAATTCAATAGTTTTCTTCACTCATTTATGAACTGTATATATAATCACGAAAGAGAGCTGATCCTGATGGAAAAAACTGTTATGAATAGAGTGTTAACATTTTTCTAGGTTCATGCTACAGATGCAGGGAAAAGCCAATGTCTTTAAAATGCCAAACAACATGGAGTTATTAAAATAATTTTTTGTTTGGAAAAATAAATACAGAATCCATGGTTGGAGAAGTTCGTAACATACGATTTTAATTGCCTACCCCGTACATACGTTTTTTCATGAACATGAATCTGTGATCCAGTGAAACAATGGTTTGATTGCTGACTGCTGACGGATTGTCCGCAATGGGTACTGATGGCAAATCCCTGTGAGACATAGACGTTGTGTTTGCCTTACGACGTGTGTTGTCTCTTTTTCCTCAAACCAGTGTACCTAAATTAGAAAGAGGCGAGGCGACTGGTTTTCGTCTATTAAATTGTTCACGGTTGTGGTTAAGCTACCAAATAACAACAACAGCCACAACGAAGGATTTTACTCGGAATCCAAATCCTTACTTTTCAAAGTTATCTGTAGAATACATTTTGTTTGCAATTTGAAATATTCTTGCATGGACCGAGGTCCTTACGTTTTCCTTAAATTTACAAATATTTTTCATTCGCCATATTATATCATACTATGTATGTTATTATTGTATAAAAAACGGCTATCCGTTCGAAATTAATGTTATTTTTGATAAATTATTTTAAAACATGCAGATATTCGTTGTCGACGGTGTAAGTATTAAGCTCTAGTAGAGCCGGCTTATAAGGATCACGTATTTATTGAGATCTCAGATTTAACGAGCAAACCAGAAACCTTTTTGGTATAATGGTAATTCAAAACTAATTTGATCGCCCTTAACAATAACAAAAATTCACAAAATTTGGGTTCTAACGTGAGTAAACAAAAGATGATTATTTTATCAAGTAAAATAACGAAATTACAAGAAATAACATATTGAAATGAGTCACAGAAAATCTGCAGTGCACTGCCTTGGAATACAGGAATAGAAATGGGGTCGTACATCAGGAAACTGCAAAAGCGCAGGAAAATCTTGGAATCATAGTAGACGAATGTTGATAGAAAGCAATTGCGAAAGGGGTAAATTTCCAAAACGCTTAACAAGCGAATTGTTCATGAGTATCTGTGTACATCACTCAAAGGACGCTCCACAGAGTCCGAAAGGGTAGCCAGGCGTTAATTATTTTGATCTCCGTTTAACATTCTGAATTAGACTGAATTTAAGAAATGTTCATTTTTACGGCTTTTAATTCAGCATTAAATTATACCAGAAATTAATCGCTTTATTTTCGGCAGCGAAATATTGTAATTCACTAACGGCATCATAATGTGTGTTTTTTTATTTCCGTATTGCATTACTTGTTACAATGGGTTTAGTGTTCGCTGCTCGGTTGTTAGTCCTAGCAACCTTGAAACATACATCATTCCGTGTACCTTAAACTTTCGTTCCACGAGCTATCTAAGGAGGATGTAGGTGAGCACATTAATATGGGATTCCATCGATCGAGACACTAGCGATTCATACGCTAGAGACGTACGCCAATTATTGAGAGCTGTTTTCACACGCGACCGGCTTCCCCCAAGAAGATAACGCAGTGGAGGGTTTCCTTTCTATTATGAGACCCGATGAGGGAATTTTAGTTTTTGCTCATATGATCTTGAAATTTAGTTTGTTACAATTTCACCAGATCAAAATAAAAACAAAGAAGGTCCTCAAAACTGCAAAATTTGAAGCACCTCAAAACATGGTAGGTGCATTTTATAAGAGAAAAAATCAAAAAGAGGTAATGAAGTACGTGAACGTCTGGGTGTTATTAAATATATTTTCTTTTTTTAACTAATAACCGAAGATTTCTAAACAGGAAAGTTTGTAGTTGCACGAGTTCACGTTTGTTTTTTTCGTTTGTTTAAAGATGTTTCATTCACGTAAAACGTACCCGGCTTTCAAGAAAAAGAAAAAACGTAATAGCCTTTGCTTCCTTTTTTTAATTCAAATGAGCACCACGTTGCCTTCTTTGTACTTGAACGTTGCTCTAGCTTTCAGTTGAATACCTTCCTGGATTACCTGGTGGCACATCTAGACAAACATAGAAAAAACAAAAGTATCAGATGTTATAACAAAATTTAATCAAACGATCCGGATTCTCTTTTACGTACACCATCGTAAAAACAAAGGAAACGTAACTGAAACCCATATAAAAACACGAAGTACTATAGAAATCAGGGGAAAAGGGAAAAACATTTCATGATCACATATTACTAAGGATACTATAAATACATAAGGAAAACTGAATAAGAAAATAACTCAACTGATTAACAGCACAATATATATATATATATATATATATATATATATATATATATATATATATATATATATATATATATATATATATCATGATGAAAAACCATGTGATGGTTCACGATGAAATGTAAAATTTTGCATGACGTGAATTGTTATTAGCTAATACAAATTTATGATACATTTATTTCGGTATCAATAAGTATCATAATTTAAATTCACATTCCATTGTTACAGAGTGCTTTGGTGTAATCAGATTTTGAAAATGTTTTGGGGTGAACCTTTATACACTATCTACCAACAAGTAATTGGGCACCCCTGCAATCGACGATATCTGCGGTCCTGATACATGTCACGGCCGCCGCCGTTAAATATCGTGTTGTAAACAACAACGCAACCAGTCGCATGCAAGATTCCACGCAGTTCGGAGCTCTCTGATTTCGAGAAAGGTGTAACCGTCGGGTATCACAGAAATGGCCGATCCATTCGTGACATATCCAGCAAGTTGAAGAACCCACAAATCGACAGTTGCCTACGTGATTGGCAAGTGGAAGATGAGAGGTGACTGTTGGAATGTTCCCCGACCCGGCAGGCCCACAAAACTGGGAGTTAGAGACCGACGGGTGCTGGCCAGAGGAATTCGGAAGAACCGCACCAATTCGATGGGCCACATCCGCGAGGAGTTTCAACACGCATCCGGGAGTGTTATTTCGATGAATATCATCCGTAAGGACGCCCATCTGCTCGGTTATCATGGACGTGCTGCAGCCCACAAGCCTTTGATCACCAAGTCCAATAGCGCTACTTGGCTAACGTGGTGCAAAGAACGTCGACAGTGGACCGTTGAACAGTGGAAACAGGTTTCTGGAGCGACGAATCAGGGTTCACATTCGACCGTTCGGATGGCAGGGTCTGGGTTTGGCGTCTGCGTGGAGAACGCTTCCTACTGGGATGTATTGTGCCAACTGTGAAGTTCGGCGACGGTGGAATTATGCTATCGGGGTGTTTCCCCTGTTATGGCACGGGACCCTTGTTCGCAATTCCTGGTAGACTCAACGCCGAGACCTACCGCATCATTTTGGATGACCATGCGCTTCCTACGTTGTGTCAGTTTTACGAAGTGGACCCATGTTACTTTCATGATGAGAATGCCACCTGTCATGTTGTGAGGTCCACCATGGCTTGGAATGATGACAGTAAGGTTAATCGAATGGACTGGCCTGCGCAGAGCCCGGACCTTAACCCTATCGTGCACCTATGGGACGAGTTGGAGCGTAAATTTAAGGGGTGCCCCCACCGTCCGAAATCGGTGATGGAACTGACCTGTTTTCTCCAAGCCGAGTGGAAGAAAATACCGCCAGCCGTCGTACAACGCCTGGTTGAGAGTATGCCCCGGAGGGTCGCAGCTGTAATCGCCGCTCGTGGAGGTTCCCCCAACTATTGAAGGTGAATAAATTTCGTTTTCCTTTGCTATCACCGGTGTCCAATTACTTGTTGATAGATAGTGTATAATACTATCGATTGCTGGAATGTTCGGCATGCCTATTGATGGTGACATATCATTTATTAAGCAAGAATGACCAACTTAACTTACAAAGAAGCCTACTATATTTAGGATGGCAAAGCAGCAGTCCTTGTCTATTTAGCAGCCAAGTAGTTCTGAAAATTAATGATAAATGGCAAAAAGTATCTTTGTGATTAATTGATGGACGTTTATGTATTGTTTCAACAATAACCATATTCTTCAAGTGCTTCTCCTATCTGGTGTAGCACATTTCTAAATCACAATTCGCAGAACTAGTCGTGAGGAGAACGATCACATCAATCACTTTAGGTGCCAACTATTATTCCTAACTGCGGGGGGAATATCAGAAAACGAAGGCGCTCGAGTATCATGAATGTAGTTCTGCCGTAACACAATAGTTGACGATAAGTAATGATATAAAAATTAATGAGGGTTCAATGTATGCATTAGCAAAATTAATGACGATTCAGTCTACGCATTAGCAAAATTAATGAGGGTTGAATCTACGTATTAGCAAAATTAATGAGGGTTCAATCTACGCATTTCAAGGATTTTAAGGTCATGTATGAATATGGTCCTGTAACAAGAAATAGAAGCGAAATTTTGAAAAGGGTGAAATATTTCTATTCAAAACTATATGAAAGGGATGATACATTTTTTCCAGACATTACGACAGGTAACAGTGTCAAAGTCCCTCCAATTCTCTCTGCAGAAGTTACATCAATTAAGAACATGAAACGTGGAAGAGCTCCAGGAGAAGATGCAATTACTGTGGACATTATACAAGAAGCAAGTGGTGAAATTGAAACTACACTCGCTCAAGTTTTCACCAGATGTCTTAATGAAGGGAAGATTCCTGATGATCGGAACAATGCTCAATGATCTTGCTCCATAAAAAAGGTGACATTGAGGATATCAGGAACTACAGGGCCCATCATCCTCCTTTCAGTGGTTTATGAAATCTTCACTAAGGTTCTTTTACATCACTTTAAGGTAACACTAGACATGGCCCAACCAAGAAAACAAGCTGGATTCAGGAGTGGCTAGAGCACTATAGATCATATTCATGTACTGAGACAACTAATTGAAAGAACAAGAGAATATGAACTCCCATTATGAATAGCTTTTATTGAGTAGGAAAAGTCCTTCGATTCCGTGAAACCATCAGCAGTAACAGTGGCTTTAAAATCCTGTGGTATTAAAGATGCATACATTAGCATTGTTAATAGCATCTATGAAAATGCAAGTGCAAAAGGTTATGATATTTGAGGATATAGCACAAATAAGAATTGGAAAGGGAATGAGACAAGGTGACACCATATCTCCGAAGCTCTTTTCCGCCACATTGCAAAATGTATTTCAATCATCGAACTGGGAAAACAAACGGATAAAGATTAATGGAGATTACTTAACTGACCTTCGTTTTGCTGATGACATAGTCATCTTTGCAACTACCCCTTCAGAGCTGCAGAATATGATCCAAGAACTTGCTGACAAGAGTAAAGAAATGGGATTAGAAATGAACTTTCAGAATACAAAAGTGATATAAAAATTCTTTTACAAGAAACGAAGATTTAGCTATTATTGGAGAAAAACTTTAGACAACCGGTTCCTACATTTATCTTGGGAAGCAGATATCGAGTGAGGGTTACATTGCTGAAGAAATTAATCGGCGTATAAAACTTGGATGCGAAGCTTTTGGAAGAAACATACAAATTGTAAGAGCAGTATGCCAGTATGTCTGAAAAGAAAAGTGTTTAATCAATGCATCCTGCCAGTGCTTACGTATGAAATCGAGACATGGACCTTAACTAAAAAGACATACAAAGACTGCAGACAACTCAAAGAGGCATGGAGAGATGCATACCTAGTGTAACCAGGAAAGAAAAGAAGAGGACCTTGTGGATAAGAAAAATGAGCAGGAGTGGATGACATCATGCGGTCTGAGGTGAAATCACTGAAACTGCAATGGGCAGAACATGTTGCCATAAGAACGGACCACCGATTGACAACCAAAATTTTAGACTGTATTCCGAGGCACCGGAAAAGTCCCAGAAGAAGACTCCATGGAAGATGGATGAATAAAATTCCGAAAGTATGCTGGAGTGACATGGAGGAGACAGGCCCAAGTCAGACAATTGTGGAAGACATTTGGGGAGACCTTCATCCAGCAGTAGATTAATAATCATTGATGATGATGATGATGATATGAATAATCAGCTGTTTTGTAACCCTGTTGTAATTTTGTTTGGCAGTCCAGCATTGAAAAAACATAAAATATTTTTTTTTATTTCGTTTATATTAAATGAGACAACAACGATACGAAAAAAATTCCTTGTACGGCCCTTAAGTTGTTCAAAGACTTGCGGAGTAAGACATGTATTCTTCCTTGGCGTTTGTCAATTGTTTACATAAGTTTGAGATCGTGGCTTTCAGGATATAGAACACATATTGTTAATTTTGGATGAGGTATATCACAGAGGAGGATAGAGGCCGAACATGAAACTAGATACAATAGCGTCTGTCACTTGATATGGTACCAGTAGCTAGATATGTAGCAGCGCGGACATACTTGTAAAGCCTTGAAAACAATTAAGGTGGACAGCTAAGGATATGAACAAGCGAGCCGACAATAAATACAATAACGTTATGAAAAAATCCAACGAAAAAGTAATTGGTTACGGGTTTTTCTTCTTCAAAACACCACGGGAAGAGCGAGTACAAAAAAGCAACCAGAAAAACTTTCGGATTCCGCCTTGTTAAAACTCACTAGCTCAACAACACAACGGAAGTTACACGTATCGCGCAACAAGAGGACAGGAAAATACGGAAATCAAAATGGTCACTGACGCGTTGCCCCCGTTGTCAGTTTCCTGGAAATTTTGTGTGCCATATATAGAAAGGAACCCCAAAAAACCTTTGTTAAAAGCTACGCAAATTTTCTCAAAAATTTCTTTGAAATGCTTTCCTGCTACCGTTTATATGTTAATGGGCTAGATTTTCGACTATCAGCGAGTCATGTAGTCCTTGAAGCGAGTAAACGAGCATTTCGGTATACGTAGTTTAAATATTTATATTATCTACTATTCAACTTTTGGAGGGCGATCTTAGTGAGAGAAAGTGTCACCTCCGTTTTGGGCGCTCCACTGGGCAGCAATACCACCCACAACATCAACAAGGGCTTCTGTGAATCTTGTGAAGCAGACACAAAAGGAGGTTTCAGTTTTAAATATTACGAAGGTACCTGCTAAATCAAGCTTGTGACTTTAGCGAAAATACCCAAAGTGATTGGGCGTTTTCCCAGAATCCTTAGGCGTGAATGATCAACTGGAACCGTGAGTTGTAGACTGATCACCCACACTAATGTACTTTTAGACTTTTTATGAAACAACGAAATAATCTCTAGTACTCAAGTGTGGGACATGTTGGACCTACTGCACTTCAGAAGGATGGTGCGCCACGGAACAACTTGAAACTGAAAAACAGCGTATGAGAAAAAGAGAGATATCGCATAAGTGAAAGTAAGATTGGTGTATGTAATAATGAGAGTTACGAACGGAAAATAAAATGTGGTAATATTAAAGACATGAAAAACGTAGGTTGGAAGTGCTGTGTATAAGTGAAATTAATGATTAAGAAAATTGGTACAGAAGAACTTAAGTAAAAGGCGAGTGTGGTCTAGAGTGTTGGAAAATGTGAGACGTCAGGCTGGTGTAGTTGTGTCCTTAAGTGAAAAGATGAAGAATAAATTTGATTCTTCATAGCTGCATAAGTGCGATAATTTTATGGATTTGGTTTAAAATGATAAAACTTTAGAGAATAGTAATTGTTTTTAGTGCAGAGGTGGCCAAACTGTCCATCATTAATAAGATCCACATGTCTCTTTGAAGCAGCTTTTTGTGAAATGAAAATAATGAAATCGAAATACAGGAGCTGCCTGACTGATGCTCATATTTAGAAGCCTGTCTCCGACTGTGTCTCACTGAATTTCTGCCTGATTATTGCGGCAGCCAAAGATAGAGGGCATGCAGTGTCATGCATCAAATTTCTAAGAATTAATTACTGTAAATGAAGAATCTATAAGTAAAATTATATAATTTCTTTGAAAAGTAAAGCCTCAGAAACAGGCGATTTAAATATTAGCTTTCCGTATTTGTTTCGCAACTTACAAAACGACACACAGAATAACAAAACACTCGTGATATAGGCTTATTCCTATATAAATATGCATATATCTCTCCAATAAACCATGGTAGGTCGCAGTAGTGGGAATGATAGCTTAAGGTAAATCTTGGTTCCTCAAAGCCTGGCCAAATTCTGTTGTTGTGTAATCTCTTCATGATTCTGAACTCTTCTCATAGGAAGATTTTTGGAATGAGCAAAAAGCTGTTTTGAGCTAGCTTAATTGCTAAAAAGAAAGTTATTATAAATATAGATTTTCAACGCTAAAAATCGGTACTTGGAATACGATTTTTGAAAGCGTTTCTGGGTAAGTTGAACGACACTGGTGTGAATGATAATAGAAAAAGATTAAATCAACTCTACATCGGAAATGGATTGTGGGTATCGAAATGTAAGTTTTTCAACCACCAACAAATCCACGGAATACACTTTGGAAAATCGTACTCTGGGACTAAAGTGTATAATAGATTTTGTTCTTTATGATCAATGCCTGAAACAGTTGATAACCGTGTAGATAAGAGGTGCTGATGTTTTCTCTGATAATCTCCTCTTAGTATCAAGGAGAAACTGAATGTTGGTTCGATGAGGAGGAATAGGAAGATCCCTGTGATGAGAATAAAGGCTGAAATCCTCTTTAAAGGAAACCACTCGTTGCTCTCATTTACTCAGTGAACGTCTAAAGGAGTTGAAGGCGTCTTAGAGTGGATGTAGAAAAGAAGTGGAAATGTTTTAAGAACTGTATTGTCACTGCAACTGAAGAGGTCTGTGGTACTGCAATTTTGGGTAACTCTAGAGGTGATGCTTTCTGTAACATAGAGATTAAAGAAGTAAAGAGAAAGAAGGACGCATATTCGGGACAAGGTAGAGCTTCTGACGATGAATGTCGCTGTAAGAAGCTTGAAGCAGCAGTGGTGTTTCGCCTGATTTAGACGTAAAGGAAAATGCGGAAGGATCATGAAATGGCTCTTTCGAAAGATAGAAAAACATTCTGCAAGTACATCTAAGCTGCAATCGAACTTCTAACTGGATGAGAAATGCTTCTCTCCCATTTTTTGACAAAAAATAACAATCTGGAAATACTTAACTACTTGACATCGGACGGAGGGGAAAAATGTTGAAACGGAAATATTATCCCTATTGTTCAGCTAACGAGAACGTACATTGGTGTCTGGGCAGAACACGCCAGATGTCACATTCCTTTCTAATCAATCGGTATAATTTTTCCGATTTTTCGCAGCTTCACAATCCCAAGGATGACACTGCCACTTTCAGAAAAATAGGCACTATAATGATTTTATATTTCATAAAGTGAAAAGAATAGGATACCGAAAGAATATGTGCTCCCTGAAATTGTTTTGGTCCTTCCATTTTAATTTTCAGAACTTGCTCCAGATATTAATTTTCCTTTTTGCCATATTGTCTTAGCAAAGACTGCATAGCGGCTTGATGCCCTCTTTTTCGATATTGGCATTTGTATTTCACTTGTTAACAGCTGTAGCGATCACAATATAGGGCTCATCGCCATTTCGACAGGAATGTGACTTCTTCTGAAACTATAATGGTTTTTGGAATGCGAGAAATGTCAGACCAAGTGAAATTCATTCACAAATCCTTACTAATATATTACAGAATCTTTTCACCGAGTGGGAGCAGATGTATATAGCTCTTTTCTCTGTATCACTGTTTCTCCAGCAAATTTGCAGCAATATCTTTACACATCTAAATACCTGATGTAGAAAACCATTTTTCTATAAGATACTATTAAATATGATAAGCATAATATCTCCATTCCGCGCCCAAAAGAGTACACAATTATCCCGTTAGTGGATGCAAATATTTAATATGCGTTTCTTGTTATCATCGATTCTAAATCTTTGATTTAAGAAATTTTCTGAACCAGAATATATTCAGCTTAGAACATTTTGCATACACTGCCAAGCTGTTCTAATTCCTGATCTGGCACCACGTCAGAGGTGTATATTTTTAGCGGGGTGTTTATGTTTTTAAGTGAAACCTCGCTGCTAAGAATCTCTGAACGATTGGTACTTTAATGTATGCATCTCGCCACAGTGTATAATAGGATCATTGCTTTATTTAAAATGGTGGTTTTCCCTCCTAGAGCGTAAATATCAAAATTCTTTCTCTTCGGAGAACACAAGGCGTATTTGGAAAATTGCTCATCCTTTTAGCTGTTGCTTAAAAACGATTTCATCATGATTTCTACTTTGTTATTATTCCGAATGTAGCCGGCATAAGATGTTAGCCCGTGTTCATGTGTTAAATTCGTTATTTTTTTCTAAAAAAAAACAATTAAAAAAAAATATTGGTAGAATATTCTTTACTAGCTTTTAGCCCGCCATTTTGCAGACGCTGTTTGTTGGTGTAGGCTTTGTTTAGCTAGAAAATGGAACTCAATGTTCAGCTTCGTCTATGACTTATCATGGTTTTCTAGCAGATAAATCCGAGCGAAAAGCATCTTGTGCTGAAATATATTTGATTTTGTGTTTACTAACTGCTATTAGTTTTCTCTTGGATGGGGTAAATATTTGGCCGTGAATCTTATGGACAGGTAAAAACATTATCGTTGGCTAAGCATCAAAATAAATACGCTCAATTGTTTTTAATTTTTAAAAAGATAGTGGAAAAAGAAATGGATAATAAGCCAACGCTCCTGGGTAAACCATATTGTGAGTTCTCTCATGTGGCGCTAAAACTGTAAAGATTTTTCTTCCTGCGAACACTGTGATATCCAACGTAAAGGTAAAGTTGTCCACGGTGAAAGCAAGAGCTATACAGATTTAAGCCAACAACTTCGAGCGACTTTCCTTCAGCCCTGTTGATGCTCATAGTGAACCACAAGCGCAATGGAAGCTGAATTCGTTTAAATTTGAAGGGCACATTAGTAGGAATGGCGGATATTCGGGGAATGAACATAACATGTCCCACCTGATTGGACAGTCATAATCGCATGTTCAATGGAGTACGGAATGATACGTTTTAAACTACCACTTTAGAAAAATGAATGTTTTTAAGCATTTATTAATATATGTACCTTGAAACTGAACGAAAATGTTAATTAGTTAAAGAAAGAAATTCTATTTCAGTTATTTGAAATAAATATATATGAACTGTAATTTGATGAAATCCAGTGTAAAGATCTTGTTCACGCCATCTTAAGAGAACATTTTGAACGTAAAGTTTTTAAGTATTATATTTCATCACCATAGCTATACGTTAGTATAAACGTAATTCAAAAAAAGTGAATGCATTAAAGTTATTTGTAGCTCACTTTTGCTTGACGAAAGCGCTAAATAAACTGAGAAAACATGGCTGTACTACTGAACGAGAACGATTTCCAAGTTGTTCCTGATTTACCGTATATCATTCAGCTTTGTTTACATAAAATCTGATAACACCTAACGTGAAAAAAATTTGTTTACGATAACATATGACTTGCTTTCAACTATTTGTATGAAATAATCTTAGTGTAATGAAATATTATTTATTTTATTATGGAAAATAATAATACGTTCATATTCATGTCACAAATTTATGCATCATAATTCCATCTCGTATTTTCCTATCATATACTTTCCTTTTCGGAGGAAGGCCATTACTTCCAGCCTACTTAATATCTGTCTTCCAATCTTTGTTCGCCTTCCGCAGCAATCGCGACCAATTCCGCACCTGCAAAATTTATAAAATCCGGAATAAATAATATCAAAAAATTAGTGTGTCAGTCTTAGCTACTTTGACTTCCAGAACAAAAGTTCGAAAGACTTAGCTTAAGGAAACGAAGTACTGTTATTCGAAATATTTCCTTCATAGTATATATCTACAAATAAACATAATCCTTAAGGCGTCTATTGTAACAAAATTCTCAAAACGAAACGCCTAAAATTTATCGTGAACCGCTTCCCGTTGGGTGCGATCAGGTTGTAAACAAAGCGGGAGAATATACAGAAAAAATCGAAAACCAGGGTTTTTCATTTTTAGTACTATCTAAAATTCAGAAGTTCGAAAATCTAAGTTGTGAGGTGCATCTCCTCGCCATATAAGCTGCCTTCTTGCAAAATTTCTCAGGTTTCTAGGTTGATTAGTATTTTTGTATTGCGAAGGACACACACACACACACACACACACACACGTATATTACACCCAGTTTCTTCCCTAAATAATGAACAAAACTTTCCGCTAGGTTGCGTAAAGTTATATCAGGTTATACTCCACAACGGTTTGTCTAATTGTTGAAACTGAAATTCCTTTTGTATTTCATATCTTCATTTATCTGGAACCTCGGCACAATTAGTTAATTTTAGAAACATTTTTCAGCTGCTTGTGCGAGTAATCAGATATTTGGGGCTTTCTTTATGGTATGTCTTTTGTGTGTGTCTGCTTTTTCTTAGGTGGTGTAAGAGTATTATTCGTTTTTCAGCGGAATGTTTCGGTTTTGTAAGTGTGCACTCCATGAAACATTTGTTTCGTACCTGAAATAATTCAAACCACGTGCTCATTACATTAAAAAAATCTGCTTCTTTTTCGTTCTTTAAATACGTTATTTTATCATTACTACCCTGAAACGTTTCTCGTACAGTGGAAGGTTCATCATTCGATTTCATGAACTTGAAAATTCTTCACAAAAATGTTTTTTTTTTTTCAAATTTTTCACATTTCTTTCTTATTAAAAATTGTCTTCCGCTTTGTGTTTCTCTTCCACAAAGGCAGATAACAATTCTTAGGATATTTCTCTGTGTTTGTTATTTTCATACCATTTGTATCAAACGTCGCTTCGTAATGGGTTTGAAAAAAGGAATTATTTCGAAAAAATTGCAAACTTGTTTTTTTTATATAAATGTGATATGCCATAAATATATAAAGTGTCTTTCCACAGTCCGTTTCACATTACTATAAGAACGGAATTTTGAGTGATTTTTGGAGAAAATCTGATATTTTGCGAATTTAGTTAAACAAATACTAATTGCTAATTGAATACAGTACTACAATATGTTGAAGGGTTCAGGAATTATAAGCTGAATCGTAGGAAGTTGCATGATTTAGTTTAAAGATGTGTGTAGAATAATAATTGTTAGGCTTATCTTAGTACAATAATTATTCCGAATTCGCT